>CAHIKZ030000114.1:2095000-2257500 GCA_903632075.3 Acanthosepion pharaonis
CTGCCTTGGTTTTTCTTTGTATCATGTAGCCAATGGCATTGGCAGGTGCATGCTCTCAGCCTTTTTGAAGGTAATTTAATCACTTCTGCACAGCCTGAATTTCCTTACAGGGGGAAAAAATCAAACCTTGTCATTACAGCAGCCCGTGGTTGAAGAATGAAAGAAAAAGTGATTTTGTGTTCTCTACTTTAATACATCATTATACAATGCCTCCTAGCAGGTGTTGTCCCTGGCAGACAAGGTGGGTAATTCTACAGAGTAAATGTCTCCCCTATATTTGTCTCAAGAACATAGTAGGTCCAGCCACTGTCTCTAAACTTGAGCAGAATTTGTTCAGACTATTAGGCAAGAGTTAGGAAGATTAGAAGCTGCAACACCTGAAAATGGAGTAGAAGGGAGGTTTTTACCATCTGTCTTTTCTTTTGAATTATTAATGTTGCTCTTCCATGTGGGGAGGTAAAATAAATTTGATTTCACTGGATGTTTGCTACCTGTTTACTGAACTGACATTTTTGTTATTATTGTACTACTATGAACCACTATCACTACAAATAATTGTCTATATACTGACTTTGATACTCTTTCAGCTTAGCAAACTAATTTCTGTTAGTATTTTCAAGGATCACACTTGTTTTTTTTTTTCTCTCTCTTTATTATTCCTTTTTCTGTTCTAATTTATTTATCATTTCTTGAGTCTTTTATTAATGAAAATAACGATAATAATGTTTTATTTACATGCAGACTATTGTCCTCATCTTTGTTATCACGATGTTTCAGTTCTTGTTCCCTCTGAACTGAAACCATTAAAGTGTTCAGTTTGGAATTCCTTGTAATTTCCTGATAAAGGCCGGTGGATACAGTGGCCGAAATAACAACAAAGATGAGGACAGTAATCTGCATGTAAACATTGTAAATAATAACTCCTAAACCCAGACATTAAAACAGAAATAATAGTATCTGTATATATCTCTGAGATGAGATATTATGATTATTTATATTATTTATATTATTCAGACTATTATCCTCATCTTCATTGTCATATTCACAAAGTTTTGGCTGCTGCACACTCCAGCCTTCTTCAGGTTAGATCCAGTGTCTAAACCCAAATGTAGCTTCCCTGTGCCTTTTCTATAAACACTTTCATAGTAATTATTCTGATGAACATTCCTCTACTAGATTTGTTGCAAGGTCTCCTCATTTTACAGTTAAAATAGTTCGATGTAGCCGTAAGTTCCATGCTAAGTTTCTTCTATTGCACTTCTCGCTTGTGGAACTCTCTTCTGGCTTCTTGCTTCCTAGTCAGCTTCAAAAATTTAAATGTAATGTCAATCGTTATCTTCTGTCTTCTTAATGACTGTTCTTTTATTATTCTCTCCCTTAATAGTATTTTTTTCTCATGTTCTGTAACACTCAGTAACCTCTTGGATCTTAGTGGCTTTATTGGCTTGCTTGGAATGAAATGATTAAAAAAAAATAGTTGCTGTCATAAAAACAAATATCTATTAATGTTCATATAACAGCAAAAGATTCATGTTGATATAGCAATAATCAAAGTGTAGAATCTGTTTTTTAAAATCAGAAGACTGTTGAATAAACAGGCCTTTCTAAGTGGAATTAACAATACTAAAAATAACAAAAGGATAAAAATGAACAAATGTAATGCAAAGTAACTGTAAGTTAATAGCAAAGTGAAATTAAACAAAATATAAACCGTGTTCATATGCAAACAGGATGTAGTCAAGTCTTCTGACTTCAAGGCAAGAAAGAAAAATTTGTGTAGGTAAGACCAAAAAATATGCATTTTTTTATTGACCAAGAAGAAATATATTCCCAGAAATGAGAACCAACAGTTTGTGGTATTTTTAAAAAATATTTTTTATATATAGCATCATTATTCAAGGTGTTCACTTTAACTATCTCTGAACTGACACTGTCTTTCATATAAATTGCATATGTCCTCATAAAATGATAATTCCATTTTTAATTTGCTAAATTCATTGATGTTTAGAATTTATTGCAACTGCTGACTAGACAAATCTGATAACACATCTAGAGAATATGCTACATCTGGTAGAACTTCATTTCAGATCTATGATTGATTGCTGCGTTACAATTGGAATATGAGAACAGGAATAGTTCTTCAGCTGACTTATTTATGCATTAAAAAACCCCCAAAAAACAAAAACTTTCAAATGAGTTTTCTAATTTACTTTTAATTTTCCTGCAAGTTTGTATGTTCATTTTGCTGCATCTTCTTTCACAACTTCTGTCAATTTTCAATTTCTGATGTTTTCCTGAATTTTTTTTAACTCTCAGGCAAAATATGTTTTTTTAACTCTCAAGCAAAATGTTTTTTTTTTTAACTCTCAAGCAAAATGTTTTTTTTTTTTTAACTCTCAAGCAAAATGTTTTTTTTTAACTCTCAAGCAAAATGTTTTTTTTTTAACTCTCAAGCAAAATGTGTTTTTTTTTATCTCTCAAGCAAAATGTTTTTTTTATCTCTCAAGCAAAATGTGTTTTTTTTATCTCTCAAGCAAAATGTGTTTTTTTTATCTCTCAAGCAAAATGTGTTTTTTTTATCTCTCAAGCAAAATGTGTTTTTTTTTAACACTCGAGCAAAAAAATGTGTTTTTTTTTAACTCTCAAGCAAAATGTTTTTTTTTTTTTTTTAAACTCTCAAGCAAAATATGTGTATCCTGCAATATATTCACCTTTATTAAAGGTGCAACATCTTAAACACATTTTTCTCTTGAAAACCTTTATATTTTAGTTCTTTTATTTCTTTTGCCTTTAATATTGTTAAGAATTGTTTCCATTTCTTGTATCTTTAGCATTGAGACTATTTTAATAAATACTGAAGCTTAAATTTTACTAATTATAAATTATTGTAAGTAATTCCATCTTCTGTCACAATTTTCTGGAAATGTCCATATCATTGATACACAACAACTATCATCAACGTCATACTTTGGCTTTAAAAACAAAATTTGTTTGTTTGCAATTTTCATTTTTAAACCTTGCAAACCATTCCTGAAATATGTTTGCACCTACTGCGTCATTACCACTGCTTAACTACCATTCACCTTTTTCCTGATTTAAACAGCATAAAGTGCATATTTTATATTCACTTATTTCACCAAAAAGAAAGTAAAATTACTTTTTTTTTTTTTTTTTAAATAAATGATTCTTAAAGACAATGTATGCAATAAAAGCAACACATTTCTGTAAGCAGTAAAGAACTATATAAACTTCCAAAAGACACTTAAAATTTCCTTAAGATTACATAAAAATGGTAATGGGAATTTTTGCATCAACTTTGAATTTTCATATTTATATCTGAGGAGTAATGCTTTATGATTATAAAATGTAATCTGTCACTTTAAAATAAAAACACAGACTGGTAAGCTAAATGAATAAAGAATAGGTATATTTGCAGTTAGTTCTGGCATTAAAATGATGACCATATAAGCCTAATTATACCTGAAGGATAACTGATCTTGCTATTTCAGTATCAAATATCATTACTTTTTTGGTTCAAAGATTTCTAATTTGAGCCACCTGGACAAACAGGTTGCTATCTATTTACATTTCAAGGCTTATTAACATTTATACTTTTGGAAAGAGATTCATAGTTTTACTTAAAGTTGTGGTTTTTTTGTCATTTTTGTTTTTAATGTACCGAAGCACTGAATTTGCTACACTTTTGAAATTAAATATTGATTACATATGTATGTGTATGTTCAATTTTTTTCTCTATCATTCAGTATGTTTTCAACAGTAGTTACAGGGAACATGTTTTGAAGTTTTTGAAAAAAAAAATCTTGTTTTTTAAAGAGGAGGAATTGATAAAGAACATTTTTAGAATTGGTATTTTTGCTAAAATTTTGTGTACTTGCTTAAACTTGGTATCTCCAGTTCATAGGTTGTGTCTTAGGCTATTCCTTCAGCTGACGACCATACATTGTCTTCTTACAATTGATCTGTTAGTCCTTTCTTCATGCTTTCCTTTAATAGCTTCTGTAGGATTTCCTATAGCTTCTTTTCTGTGTTTGCTATCAGAAAGTGCTTTTTACAGTGGACAGAAAATGCAATACCAAAATCTAAAGTTCCATTGGGATTGTGAAAGATGCCTTTTAAAAGTTAAGCAAAGTATTTAGAAACAGGAAAAATTAATTAGAATCAAAAAGAGTACTGAACTGTTATATAGTATCAGTCTTCCTATATGGCAGTGAATGCTGGACAATCTCATCACAGATGAAGAAGAAACATAAGGCCACAGAAATATTGTTCAACAGAAGGATGAGAATACTATAAAGGTTTCAAGGAAAATGGAAACACAAAAGACACATACTTATCAGAAAAGAAGTCCATTCTAAGTATAAGTGTCTTTTATTTCCACTTTCCTTAAAACTTCTTTGTTGCACACATGCACTGTCCATGGTAATCTCAGCCTACTTCTGTAGAACTACATCTTTGATGCTTGTTCCTTTCTACTTCTACTTTCATTTTCCTTAAAACTTCCTCGTTGCACACATGCACTGTCCATGGTAAACTCAGCCTACTTCTGTAGAACTACATCTTTGATGCTTGTTCCTTTCTACTTCTACTTTCATTTTCCTTAAAACTTCTTTGTTGCACACATGCACTGTCCATGGTAAACTCAGCCTACTTCTGTAGAACTACATCTTTGATGCTTGTTCCTTTCTACTTCTACTTTCATTTTCCTTAAAACATTCACTGTCCATTGCTAAAATACTTCTGTAGAACCATCTTTAGCTTGTTCCTTTCTACTAGAATTTTTCCTTAAAACTTCCTCATTGGTGCCATCTGTAGTATTCGTCATTTCTGGTGCCTCAAGTTTCGTCTTCATGTGTGAGAAAAATGGCCAGCATTTGCTGCCATATAGGAGGATTGATATTACATGGCAGTTCAGTACTCTTTTCTTTGTTTCTGACACAAATTTTCCAGTTACTTAATACTTTGTTTAGCTTTTTGTTATCCAATTGCAAATGTACCAAGAGATCTTTCTTTATACACCAGGATAAAGGCAGCTGTGCCCCACCTCCCAACAACTCCTTGTCTTTAGTTGTACCCCTTACCATCCCACTTTGTTTCTGCTCTACTATCTAAGAAACTTAATCTAAGTGTATTTTTGTTTCACTTTTCCTTACAACTTCTTTGTTGCTCATGCCAATTTTATTTTCTACATCCTATCAACCACATTTCTGTTGTGACAAGTCTCCACTTCATCTCTGAGAATATTGTCCAGCATTCACTGTGGAGGGTTGATCTTACCTAGCACTAGAATTCAACATCAAAGACACCATGTCCCCCTCATCTCAGAATTGTTAGTGTTCATCAAAGACTTCATCATCAGCTGCTGGAAAGAATTCTTTTTTTCTGTTTGTCTGTGGTTCTTTTCAGAATTGCTGATTGGAGCTGAACTTAAATTATGATAATGGAGACATCTTGCCAGATAACTCACAGGAATGAAGAAATGGGAAGATGTGATTAAAAGAAAAAAAATTAGAGAAAGGCAGATAAAACATTTTGTAATATAAACCATTTAAAAAGTGTATAAAAAAAAAAAATGTCAGCATCTCATAACACCCACATAAATGGTTTGTTGTTTCCTTTGTATAGGCCATGCATCCGAGTGCTATGAGTATATGGGACATAAGCACCTGTTGCTGATCAACTGATGTTCTGTTCTTGTCTCTCATCTTGTAGACTGCCTTCATAACAACTGAGGTATAATGTTGGCAAATCTCTGTGTTACACACTTAATAATTGGGCCCATATGTCTGAGAGCATGCTGGGTAATGCTTGACTTGCTTTTCTTAACACTTGTATATAAAAATATGAAAGTTGATTATTTTTTTTTTTTTTTTTTTTTTTTTTAAGACCTAATTTTGTTTTGTGTGTTAAAAACTGGCAGTTGACTAATACATGAGAAATTATTATTTTTTTTTTTTTAAAAATGAGAGGGGGCAACACTTAGATTTTGGCATGATACCCTTATTTGTTACAGGAAAATTATGCTGTTACAATATATCCTAAATGATTTGGTCATAGAGAGATTAGTCATTGCGTTATCAGGAAACATTTAGTATTCATGGACTAAACTAGAGTGGTAAGTTCTCAGTGTTCTAAAACATCAATTTCAATTTTCTGTTTTTCTTTCAAAATTGTAACAACATGGTTCCCAGACTTCATGAGTTCAAGCGCCCTACGAGTCTGGCATCCCGCTCTCACCCTTTCACTGTCGAAACTCCTAAATGTAGCCGTCTCTTCTACTCCAATAGCTTCATGTCTTGCACCTCTCGCCTGTGGAACTCCCTTCCCTATTCCAGTTTCCCTGAGAGCTATAATCTCCAACTTTTCAAATGTAATGTCAATTGATATCGCCAGTTGTCTTGATCTATCCACTATCCTTCTCCTCATCCTTTCCTCTATCACTCCTATCTGATCTTGCTCCAAATCTTCTGTAACCCCTTGCATCCTCGTGGCTTCTTGCCTTGCTTGGGGTGAAACGCTTAAAAAAAAAAAAAAAAAAAAAGTGAAAGACTTGCGTGTAAACTGTAAAATATACTAATAGCCTACTTATAGGGTTAAAAAAAATTAGCCTACTTATAGGCTTAAAAAAAAAAAATGCGAAAGATTTGTGTGTACACTGTAAAATATACTAATAGCCTACTTATATAGGCATCTATTATTTTTGTGCTTCAACAATTTCTGATGATCCACAAGCTTGTCTCTCTGAGTCCAGTCTATGCTGTGTTGACAAAAACTGCAAAATAATTTATCGCTATCATGATGAAAATCATCATGGTGAACTTGGCTCTTCATCTCTGTATTTTGGTGAAATTGTGCACCCACCAAGTTTGCTAGCTTTTCATTTACTCATCATGGAAGATAATCAAACTGGCATTTAAAAATCTAATTTAATTACTAAACAAACAAAATCTTATTTTTTTACTACCCTTGAGGGCATGTGCCATGCTTTTCATACGCTATTATCGTATGTAGATATTTGCCCTGCGGCGACTAGTTTGGTCAGGTTAATATCATGAATTAGGTTATGACATTTGCGCAGTACTCGAAAATACCCAAGGTTATTTATAGAATGAGATGTTGCAGTTATATAGGTCACAGTGCTTGAGCATAAGTGACTGACTTTGCTGTGTATTGCAAATTTATGCAAAATAATGATTCTTTCAAGTTTCAGCTCAGGTATTCTATGCTTTACTATTAGAATTTTTTTTTTTTCTTTTTTTTAGCAGCAGCAAAAATCCTGTTTTCCATGACTTTCCGTGTTTTTCATGACTTTTCGTGTTTTCCATTTTCTACTTTATTTCCATGTTTTTTTGTGGGCGGGGGGGTCCATTTTACAGAGAACTTGCCATTCTAGACTAAACAGCATAACTGTCAGTTGAAATCTATAAAAAATCAATAAAATCTTAAAACAATTTTTTAAGAAAATAGATTTCTCAAATCCACTGTTATAACTTTTTGTTTAAGGTAATATATTGGAAATCAACATCCTGTTTTACTTTTGAATTACATGTGCTATCCATTTTAGTTGTTGCTGCTGTTGGAAGTTTTCAAGTGATATGAATTTTTGTTATTTGGCAAAATTCTTTGAATAAATTATTGAATGTAAATATAGAATTATTTTTCTGAAATTTCATGAATATGTGTATTAAGTGGCACAACAAAGAATGTTAAACATTCTGCCTTCAACTTTTAATCAGTTGACTTCAAATAAGGTAATAAAGCCACTAAGACATTATATATGAGATAACATGAGAAACAAAAATTATTAAGAAGAAAGAATAATAAAAGAACAGGAATTTGGAAGATAACAACTGATATTGTATTTGAATTTTTGAAGATCAAAGTTGACTGGCGGGGAAAAGGAACCGGAAAAGTGTTTCACAAACAAAATGCAAGAGAAGAAACTGCTAGTATAGAACTTAAGGTTACATTTAGCCATTTCAACTGTAAGATAAAACCTTGCTGCCAATATAGCACTGCTACTTAAATTCATAAAGTCTAGGTATCAGAGAGGAAAGTTCATCAGAACAATTACCATGAAAATTTATTGAAAAGGTACCAGGTAATTACATTATACATTATGGTGTTGGGAAAGTTGGGGAAATGTGAGGAAGAAGAGAATTTCAGTGGGATTATTCTGTACATAATCAGTTCTGCATAGATATGTTTTGTCTTAGTACAACTGGGCCGTGATTTATAAAATAATGTTTTTTATATATTATTAAATTTGTCAATAAGCATATCAAAATGATTCAGATATAAATAAATTTAGAAGTTTAGTCTGACAAAAGGCCACAATGGAAAGCACTATTGAATATCAAGTTGAAAAGTTAGTCTGAGATTAGTTTTCTAATTATAATTATAAATGTCATATTAGCCATTTCCTTATAAAGAAACATTTGGTATTCATTCACTGAATAGCCAGTTCTAATTTTGTTGAAAGTTTTAAAATCTTCCTCTTCTTTTTTTTTTTTTTTTTTTCAGTAAAATAGATTTCTCAAGTTATCACACTTTCTAGTATTGTTGGGGGTTTTCTTCTTAAGCTTTTGTTTGAAGTAGTATGGAATGTCAAAATCTTGATTATGTTATTATTTTCTCTTTGAGTTACATGTGCTATCCATTTTAGTTGTTTCTGCTGTTGAAAGTTCTCAAGTGACAATAACATAACTTTAAAATGTTTTAGCTTTAGGGTATACAGTGAAACCAAATTAAATGATAAATTATCTTTTAATAATTTAGTTTTTCTGATTAAAAATTTTATTAAAAGTAGCTGACATTTTGAACAAATTTAATCTCAAATCCTTTTTGTCTGTAATTGCCCTTGATTGTTGTGGTTCTATTCTTTTTTTTTTTTTCTAAAATGGAGAGGAGAAAAGAATGGATCTTACATAAATTGACATTTTATTACTTGAATTAACAGCAGCTATCTTTAGACTGATTTAAACTCTAGTAAGTCAGGATTTTACACGCAGAAAAACAGAATCTTATTTACCTTTATCTTGTGCCATACTAAGCATTGTAAGTGTCTATAGATATACCTGCGTATGAAAATGTCTACATAAAATGCTTTCTGCTAAAATGTCTCCATAAGAATAATATAATTGCTAAATAGGTTAATGAACTTTGAGTTAAATTTTTGGAAAATTTTTCTTTGGAAGGTCAAGAAACAAAAGTGTGTGTATTTTCAGGTGATTATGGTTTTGCTTACATTAACAAAAACAAAAAGATCCAAGAAACATAAGTAATTTTCTTAAGCTCTAGCTTTTCAGTTAAAGAAAAAAATAGAAACAAAAATACTGTTTTGAATGCAGAATTCCAACAGAATACTTTGAGCAGTTAGAAATGTACACAAATAGGTTTCTCTCTCTCTCTCATATATATATATATATATATATATATATTATCTGAGACTTGTTCTACCCCACTCCAGACCATTTTAACCGCATTTTGAGGCTGTTTGCTTCTATCATTCTTCTATTAATTATGTTTGCACTAATTGCAAGTTCTAAATTAGCATAATTCTCTTGAACAGTAAAATGAGCCAAATAATTTGGTTAATACAAAATATTCCCTTGGATTCTTTCTTTCTTCTCTTCTTCCAGGTAGTTTTCAACAAAGGAATGTAACACTATTTTTTTCTATTATCTTTTTTATGTGTTTTGTTTTTCTTGACTATAAAGAATTGTTCTTTTTATTGTTTAACAAGTTTTTTTTTGTTTTTTTTTCAAAGATAGAACTGTTTTCTGTTCTGTAGCTCTTGGTATTTTGAAGAATAGTTTCATATAGTGGGTTGTTACTTAGGCTATTCTTTGATGCACTGACCTCAAGAAAGATTCTCCACTGGTACTGTATACTTTGTTCTATTTTATAGAAGACACAATGTGATTCTATATATTTATTACTTACATAAACTGATCTTTCCTTAGTAATGACATATTTCATTGTTAATAGTTGTCACTCTATGTAAATATATATGCCATGGAATATTTAATTAGTAAGTAGGTGAGATCAAGCTGCTTATACATTGTTTTCTTCATCTTTTGTTTTGTGTTAGTTTTCTTTGCATATACCTTTTTAATGATTTAAAAAGCAGGCATTTTTTTAACATAACTTTAGTTAAGTCTGGATAAAATCTTATCTTCATGCAGAAAATATAACTAATGATAATGAGTTATTTCTTTATTCATTCAGTATTGAATGACCAAACAGCCAGTGTTACATTTGGTTGAAATTTATCTAATCATTCTCTTCCAAAAAATTTTTATTAAAATGTTTCTCAAGTCCAATAACTGTTAATACTCTTTTCAGAATTGTTGAGGGTTTCCTTCCTAAACTTTTGTTTGAAGTTGTGTGGAATGTTAACATCTTGATCATTTTTTTTTATATTTTCATTTAGAGTTATGTGATGTAGTTCTAGTTTTATTTAGTTCTTGCTGTTGATGAAATACAATTGCAAAATTGCTGCCATTTTTATTGGTATTGGCTCCATTACATTTCCTTACATGCTAATACCCCTAGGAAAGGCATGAATCCTCGTCTTCTTCCCCAAAGCTATAGGTAAATAGTAGGACAGACTGTGTTCTATAGCTTTGGATGGCAATTGGTCTGCTGCAGAAAGAAATGGCAACCTACTGCAGGGTTGGGGGATTTGCCTTGTTAGTCATGTATCAAAAGTTACCTGATCGCCTAAGCATGTATCACTCATGGCACATAACTGAGTTCAACAATTAACAAAAGACTGCAAGAACAAATTTGCCATTGGTCCTTATAAAATTTCTCCTAGGTAACAGCAGATATACCTTAATGACAGCTGCTATAATTTTTGTATTATTCTCAGTGACAAACTTTTGGCAACACCTACAGTCAAAAGAGAGCCTAAATTTAATGCCTTGTACACCTTTGGATGAGAGTGGAGCCATGGGGTTTGGGCAATGCACAGACTTCATATACCATCACCCAGGCTGTCATCCTGAAGAGACTCCAGTTACACAACCAAAGGACTGAATTTTAACCAAATATGGTGCTACCTTTATTGCACATGATGCCTACTATTACCATTCTTGGTGGGTAATGAATATGTTGCAGAATCTCAAATGGGTTTTGTTTTATGATATCAGTATGTTTCCTCAGTTTTGATTTGGTCTCATTTTGTCATGAGAAATGCAAACACTTTCATGGCTTGTGTAGTGATTTATTTTCCTTACCCAGAAATGGAAACAAAAAGGAATCATACTTTGAATCGGAAAGAGACCATTGAAATTTCTAAGACATATATATAATGAAGAAAGAGGGCATGGAGAATTTGACACTCACAGGATATATTGAAAGTAAGAGGGACAGAGGAAAGCAATAAATAATCTTCCAAATGAGATTGTGTAAATGGTTAGCAGAACAGGGATTAGGAGATTTAATAAAAAGACAAGCCTTGCTTAGCGCTACAAAGGACAAGAAGTTATGGAGAGGTATGATCTCCCACTTCCTGAAGTGACACGGCACAAAGATGAAAAACCTGTCCTGTTCATCAAAGTTGGGTTTTTTAATAAGCAATGTTAAAGGAATCAGAAACACCTGACTTAAAGATTGAAGTGCTGATCAAAAGTGGTACTTATTAAAAGCACCTAACTCTTGTCCATCAAGTACAAATAACTCCCTATCCTCTCTTTTTTTCATATTTATATATTCATCCCACCCTTAACTAGGTGGGGTGGGTACTACTGTAGAATCAGATAATTTTCATTTGAAAATTATAAACAAAGTGTCTCTTCATCACAAATGTATCCATCCTTTTGTCAGTCCATTTTCTATGAAATATTTTTCAGGTAGAAAGTTTTAAAAATGATTGTTTACATTTGAACTGTATAAAGCTACTATATATATATATATATATATATAAAATTCTTGAGAATAATTTTGAAGATAATACAAATTGGATAAAAATTACAATTGAAAAATATTTCTTAGTTCTTACTGACACATTTCGTCCACCAACTTTATGAAGGCAAGTAATGATAAATAAAAGTGAAATGTTGTGTAGTTACATCAAAATTTTAAAAAAGATGCTCTTGTGTAAGCCCCTTTCTGGATATTAAAACTTTTAAAAAATTTTGAACTAAGAAATATTTTACAATTGTCATTTTTTTTGTTTTATCTGCAAAATTACTTGGAGAAATTTAACTATATTGTTGATGTGGAAAACAAACACTTCATTAAAGAAAAAGTTACCAATATCCAAATTGTAGGATGATGAAATACATTGGCAAGAAATATTTTCATATATATATATATATATATATATATATATATATATATAATATATATATTATTGTATATATATAAATATTTCACAGTAATTGCTCATGGTAATAAAATGCTGGATGTAAAATAAATCACCCAGGCCCTCCTCCAAACATAAAATTTATACTATTAATAATAAATACAATTTTTTTTCTTTAAATAGACAACTCTACTGTCTTAACAGTATGATATTTATGTTTAAATTTTGCAACGTTCAGTTTTGAATCACTACCTGAAGATAGTTGCATGCATGAAACTCAGTTGTACCATTCATTTAGGAAAAAAAGATGTATATTTTTTAATAATGTGTGTGTATATATATATATATATATATATATATAATCTGTAAGTGGAAAGGACAATCCAAGTAGGTCTTTTTAATATAAATTATTAAAAAGATGATCCATAAAGAGAGCTCAATGTATAGTATATAGAGCCATATGATATACTTCAAGGAATAACTTAATGCATCATCAAAAACACAGTTATAAATTATAGTTTATTTCAATTTTTAACACCTGTCTCATCGGACTGAAATTACAAAACAATTACAATTTTGTAATTTCGGTCTGATGAGACATGTATTAAAAACTTACCCGTTGAAATAATTTATAACCGTGTTTGATGATGTGTTAATTTTTTTCTTATGAGAAAACAAAGCATTTTTAATTTTGATTTCCTGTTAGAATCAATTGTGAGTAAATGCTGTAATAATGGTTACTTACAAAGTGTTGCTTAGTTTTTGCACAAGTTTGGGACATCTTATAAAGATCAAGATCTCTGCTCAACAGTAATGACCTATCATACAAGCTTGTGAACAATTACACCATATCTGCTACATTAATGAAGAGATATAGAAAGTGTGTTGAAAAATTCCGGGCACAACCAAGAAGTCCTTCTTTTTATAATTAAAGATTTTGTAAAATTTTAAGAAGTGTGCCAGGTCAAAAACATTTTGCCACCTACCACTCATAAAATCATTTTTTTTTAATGCATTATTCTAAATGTTCATTGTTACACACACACATATGCATATATATATATATATATATATATATATATATATATATATATATATATATATAAAGTTTTAAGGAATGGTATATTTATTAGTTAAAATGCTCAATATCAGGGATAGTTTATGTAATAAAGGTAGATGGACATTGAGGTCAACACTCAGTGACCACAGTCTGTTTCATGCTTAAATGTAATTGTCATACATACATTTTTTTTATATATATATATATATATATATATATAGTCAGCATTTTTTCATTGATGCAGGTTTCATTAAATAATATAGACAAGTTTTGTCTATTTATTTTATATAAATTCCTTTCATATCGTCTGACAAACTTAATAACATTATCATTGAAAGACAAAAGAAATTCCAAGCAATGACAAACTCGTGCATACGAGTTTGTCATTGCTTGGAAATCTTAACACTTCTTCTTTTTACTCTCATGTGGCCATGTGTGATGTCATGAGCCGCGGTGCGATTTACGCTTCCAGCATCTTGTATGCATGATTTTGTTGTTGCTTGGAATTCATCCATGCAAACAAAAACAGACAATCATTATTGTTATGTCCATGTATTGTTTAATATATTGTAATGTAATTGTCATCTTTGATGATGGCTTATGTAAGCCAAAAGCTTAGATAGTATTAAAATATATGTATCAATATGGTGATTTTCTTTCATCTTTCAATGATGTTATTAAGCTTATCAGACAATATGAAAGTAATTTACATAAAATAGACAAAACTTGTCTATATTATTTAATGAAACATGCATCAATATATATATATATCTAATAAGTTGTTACATATGGACAAACAAGTAATCATTACTAAGATGTGTATTTCTTTCAGAACTAATATGCATCTTTGTAGTGATATATTTCTTTCTTTTTATGTGCCATGTTCTTTCAGGACATAAGCAATCATGGCTCTCCACCTCCTGCTATCCCTTGTAGCTCTCAACAAATTCCTTCTCTCTGCTTCCTCCCCCAGACTACATTCTGTCATCCACTTGCTTAAGCCTGCCATGTATGTCATGTATTGTTTTCCCTTATCTTTCTTTTCCTCTATTCAGCACATGAGTATCAAATTCTCCAGGCCCTCCTTTCTCATTATAAGTCCCAGAAACTTCAGCTGCCTCTTCCTGATGTTAAGTATAAGCCTCCTTCTTGTTTGCAACTTCTCTAAGACCTCATTGTTGCTCACACGATTGGTCCATAATATCCTTAGCATCCTTCTGTAGAACTTTATTGCCTTGAATCTCTTCATCTTTGAGAAAATCATCCAACATTTTCTGCCATAAAGAAGGACAAATGTTACATAACAGCTCAGTATTCTTTGTTACCAAAGAAATCCTCACATCTTGCAATACTTTGCCCAGCTTTTCGAATGTGTCCTTGGCCATCCCAATATGTCTATAGATCAGTGTTGCACTCTGTCAAGATGCTTCCTAGATATTTAAACTTTCATGTCTGTCTGATTGTAGTGTTCCCGACCTGCAAATCGCATTTTGGGCTCATCCTCTTCTTGATGACCATGCATTCCATCTACTTGTAGTTTTGCTTAGTCCTTTCTTCTCGCTCTCCATCACTACTTTCTGTAGGAGATTTTTAACTTCTTTTCCATGTCTGCTATCAATACTTATCTTTTGTTAAGTTTGTGGCTGGCAATGCTAAATCCTAGTAGGGTTTCCAATTCTCTCAGACTTGCCTCACTGTATAGGTTGAACAGGTCAGGTGAGAAGATGCATCCTTGTTTTATGTCCCTTTCTGTTGTTGTATGTTCACGTAACTCATTCTCTATGCACACTGTTTGCTGCCAGTATAGGTTCTTGATCAGTCTGATATCTTTCCCAAATATATCAAGGTTGTTCCATCAGATCCTTCTGTGTACTGTGTCAAAGGCCTTTGTGTAGCCTATGAAACATAGGTACACATCCTTCTGCCTCTATATCACTCTTTCTGATAACGTTCTGAGCATGAATATAGCTTTCCTTGTTCTGGTGTTTTTAATGAACCTGTTCTTGTCCTATCTCTGGCCTGATTCTGTTGCATGCTCTATTCATTAGAATACATATGAGTTTTGTCATGTGGCTCATTAGGCTTATTGTTGGGTGGAGTTTGCATTCATTTGTGCCTGGTTTCTTAAGCATAGCTATGAAAATAGATCTGCTGAGGTTTTCTGGTATATCCCTGCTGTTGTAAATTTCATTTGTTATTTCAGTGATCCTGTCTATTCCAAAGTCATCTAAGGCTGTCAGCATTTCCGTTACAATTCCGTCTGGCTCGCCTACCTTGTTTCTGTTCAATCTGGCAAGTGCGGCTTTTATTTTGGTTTTCTGAATTCCAGGTCTGTCAGTAGTTCTGTGAATTGCTGGTTGTTCCCTTTTGTCATGGAAGAGTTCTCCAATATACTCATTCCAGTGTTGAAGAATTTTTTCCTTCTCTAATATGAGTGTTCCATCCTTTGATTTTAGGCAGCCTGTTGATGAGCATGTCTTCTGTCTTGTTGTCTTATTTGTTTGTGCATGTCTCTTTTGTTGGTCGTACTCAATCTTTTTATTTCTGCACATTTTTCATTTAGCCATTCTTCTTTTTGGTCCTTATTTCATTATATAATTTTCTGTACTCTGTTCTGTATCTTGGCAGAGTTTTCTGTCTCCTTTCCTCATGGCAAGCATCTCATCTGTCATCCATTCATTTTTCCTTCTTCGTCCTTCTCCTTTGGGATGATATCGTTTGCTGATGTTACTAAAGTGTCTCTTAGTGTATCCCATTTTGAGTTTCCATTTTGTGCCTCTTATATTCTTTTCATATTGTCCATATATTTTTCTTTTAGGTTAGGATCGCTCAGGAGTTTGTTGTATTGCAACTTGGGTGCTTGGTTAGGCTTCTTCAATTTCCAGAGTTTCACTCTTAGTTTACATACAAGAGGGCGATGTTCGCTTCAGCAATAGACACTTGGGTAGGTTTTGCATTGAATCATTGCATTCCTGAATCTTTTGTTGATAGTTATATAATCAATTTGATTTTTACTTTATCCTCCTGGACTCCTCCATGTCTATAGTCATCTTGGATGTTCTTGGAACCATGTGATGGCTATTACCTGGTCATTGGCTGTGCATCATTGGGTCCATTTTTTTTGCGGTTTCCTAGTCTGAATCTTCCTGCTAATATCACCTTGCCTTTTCCCTGCTTACTTTGGCATTTAAGTCTCCCATGGTGATGACAACTTCCAGTGATTTGCATAGAGCCTTGGCACTGTCCAACATGGAGTAGAAAGATTTGATGTCGTCTTCCTTGCTTTGTGCTGGCAGTGTGTACACTACTATAATAGCCACGTTGAATGACTTCCCTTTCAGCTTCACTACCAGAATTCTTTCAGAAAGTTGGTGGTATCCTAGAACACATTTTTTAAAAATATGATATCTAGCATTAGTCCTACTCCTTTGTCATTCTTCTTGCTGCCTACATAAATTATTTTGTGTTTGTTGCTGACAAAATATGTATAAACAAGTTCTATTAAATTTAATTAGGGAGCAAGATTGTACCAGAAAGAATGCATAAAATATCTTGTTTATTTTACACCCTTTTACAATTACACATGACATCACTTTGAACTGATTCAAACTTTCAGCTCCCTATAAAATACCAAGAGATAACCAACAGAATCTTGCCTGCCATACTAACAGCACATAGTTCTTGATATTGACTGAGATAGTTGAAAGTACCTGAGTAAAAACAGAACATAAACATTGGACAGTTTATCTACAATTTTAATCCTGATATACATCTTACTTAAAAATTGGAAAAATACATTTAAAATATTAAATCAGACTGACACTTTGTCACCTGAATTTAATAAAATATGTTTGAATGAATACTTGCTACCTAAAAATATAGTTTCATTAAAGACTATTGACAAGGTACTCTGATTAAGCTTGCTTTATATTCCATTTTTCTTGTATTATTTTTAACTGAATATATAGGCGTGTATCCATAGTGATGGGAATGTTTTTTTTGTTTTTTTTTTATATTTTTTTTATTTTCAAAACCTGATCAGCACATTGTGGCTAATGTTCATAGTTAATAATATTGAGTATTGACTGCATTCCTGATCAAGCCAAATTCATGAATAATTATATTGGGCATAACACTAGATGTCTATCAAGAAGAGTCATGTTACATCTCTTTGACCATAGCTCAATTAGGACCAATTTAAACACTCTCAGAAACCTACCAAACTCTGTACTCAACATAGAAAATATGACTATAACAGCCTCATACACATATAAAAAAGGGCTAAACGTAATGGAAGCCTTAATAATAAAAAAGAAAAAGCCAACAATCAATATCATCTATGAACATAGCTATAATGTGCTGTGTTTGGAAAATAAAAATATTCCCATCACTATAGATGCACATATATAAAAATCTACATATTCAATTAAAAGTAAAAAAATCCTTGATAACGGCAAACAGAATAGCCAAATATGCTCAGATATATAGAACATTCGGACAGTTTATATACACTTTATGTCTAGAAAAGTTAACACTAATACGAAAACAAAAAAAATTCAATAAAAAGATTATATATATTCATTTTTTCCTTTCACTTGGTTTCCTTTTGCTTTTTTTATTTAGCTTTTCTTACTACCTGTCTTCCTTTATGCACTCTTTCTCTCCTCATTTCATATTTCCTTCTAGCTTGATGATATAATTGTTAATAATCAGGATCAGAAAGTGTAACTTAATTCAGCTCAGAAGGGCAGGAAATAGGGCACAGATACTACACACTGATCCGAAGGAGAGAAGTGTAATGATCACATATATATGTGTAAGCAGAATAACAGTTTAGATAAACATCAGTCTATTGACAAATCATCTGATAATAAATATGCTCTGCAAAAAATCTTGTTAAAAACATTTGGTAAACTGATTGAAACTTGCATTTCCTCCTTTTAAATCACTTTGCAGAAGTTTAGGTCAAGCTTGAACTTATTTTATTTAACCTCGGTTTCCTCTTAAATACATCTCCCACAGAATTCAATCGGTCAAGATCAGGTTAAGAGGAAACATTAATTTTTTTTTTTTTTTGCTTTTTTTAACAGTAATTAAAAAAATAAAAATGTGTCCTATGATAGGAACTGGATTTTTTTTTTTTTTTAGCTTGAACATCTGCTTGAAACATCTGCTTTTTTTCAAATGTAATATTTGTTTTATTTATCAAATATATATAATTTAGTTATATATATATATATATATATATATATATATATATATCATTTTTATTTCAACTGCTGACAGGCAAGCACCTAAATTTGAGGGCAGTCTGTCTCTTCCTGCAAGGGAATCAGAAAATATTTTTGAAGGTTTTATTTGTTATTTTTTTAAAAAAAAAAAAAAAAAAAATGTAGGATTTCCTGACAGTTTAACTTTTTCTCTCCCGGTAATATAAAGATTGAAAAAATAAAATTGAAGTTTTCTGGAACGCTTTCTGGTTTGACTTAATGGTGGGGGTGGGGAAAACAAACAAACCTTTCTTTTTTGTTACTCATTACTACAAATTTGTATCAGAGTTAGGAAAGGCACTTGATAATAACAAATTGAATCTTTTACTATCATCAAAAGAACTATTCAAGACAAAAAGAGAAACTTTGATATTTACCTGATCCTTAAGAAAAAAAAATAAACAAAAACAATAAACTAAGACTTTATATGATAAAATATAGTTTTTAAGGTATGCTATATTTACTTACTGTAGAAATGTGCTCAATATCAAGGACAGAGTGTAAATATAAGCAGTATGTACATATGGATCAATACTGAATGAAGACAGTCTGTTTTATGCTTAAACACAGTTGTCAGGCCATGTCCTAATGATTACATTTAAGCATGAAACAGATTGTTGTCATACAGTGTTGTTACCTATCTCCACACTGCTTGTATCAAGCTAGCAATTGTTACCATAACAATACAGCAGCTAATTTTACCTGTTCCATCTGTCAATGTATAATGTACCTCTCAGGACATAAGTCATCTTCATAGACAATGCTTGGTCCATACCAGCCAAATAGTGATTCATTATATGGCACCAATTTTTAGGCACAAAATAATAAATAAGCAAAAAAAACTGTTTTGGTTGATAAATTACCTGTCATCGGATAACACATTATGTAACATAAGGATCATAGTAATATTAGACAGCTACTCACAAACAATACTAAAATACAAACATAATCAAATAGTAAAAAACAATACTTGAAGCAATACTCATACAATAAAAACAACCATCAATAAATAAAAACAGTTATTACTTAAGTACTCACATCCTTAAATGTATATATGTAAAAAAAAAAACAAAAAAACACTTATGTCACAACACTCATTGGATTTAGGAATTTAGATTAATAAATGCACTCTACACAATTTTATTGCATGACTTCTAACGTTTAATGACTAACAACATATTTTTTTTAAATTGCATCATAATATAATTTCTAAAATTTTGTTAAACTCACAAATTTGTTTCTACCTAGCCTGATGATGACATTAGAAAGTCAAAAGCTTGGACCATATTACTTTTTCTTTGGTAATGAACTTTGGACAATTCTTGATGGAATTTCTCCTTGCTTGAGAAAGATTATTTGTAATCTGGAAAAGATGACCAATAAAATTAATCAACATAATATTTATCATTTTCAATAGAACATTCTTAAAGAACATTTGCTGCCTAAATACACACACACAGACTTTGGAAAGCTGAAAGTTTAAAATAGTCATTGGTGATGTCACATGTAATGGTTATTGGGAGTGAAGCTGCATAAAAAGATGGCAATTTATTAATTTATAGATGTGGAATTTTATATATAATCTACATAATGGATATTTTTGAAGTAATAAAAATGTCAGATTAAAAATAAATTTTTAAAATTGGTTTGTTTACATTTCGGATGCGAAGCGAAACAGTTATGGGCTTTCAAGAAAATATATTCCATAAAAAGTGTAAATAAGATATTGATGGGTTGTGAAGCTCTCTGTGGCTGAGAAGTGTCCTAGAAATTGGAGGACATGGGTTCAAACCTTGCTGGAGGACACATTTTCTTTATTAAATTTTCTCAAGTGGGCATGTAATACTCTATTTAAAAAAAAAAAAAAAAGAAAGAAAAAGGTATCTGCTAAAAAATTTGAATAAAAATAAATTTATTAGTTCTTACTCACACACACACACACACACACACACACACACACACATCACCTGAGGTAGCCAGCTTTGCCTGTGTGTACATGGCTGCAAATGTATAAGCCCCACTTCATGCCTGTATACCCCCCTCCCCCGTATAGAAATGTCTGCTTGTGTCCATCATCCATTGGTATGCTAGGTGTTCCCCCTCCTCGTCTTTTTTGCAATATGTCCTTTGCAAATGTTTGATTATTCTTAATAAAGGAATTCCATTGATAAGACCTATTTGTGTGGTCGTTGCTTGGGGTTAAATTGTTTCAATATTTTAGATATTCAGTAGAATTCCAATGGCCATAATAACTTTCAAATAGTATGGCATTGTTCACAAATCTAATAATCAAACCTTGATTCAAGTGCAAAAACATGAACACCCCTCACTCCTTCTTTGCACATTTACTCTAAAGCTGGGGTTAATAAGAGGTTCTTTGGGAATCTTTCCACTTTTAACACTTCAATAATCCTTCTCAATCTTTACACCAAAGTTTGTTCAAATGCCAATTTAGGATGGAATCATATGAAGCAACTATTGGCTAAATGTCAGAAGCTGATTTTGGACCTAGTTTGTTGCTGATTTTGTCCACTTAACTGAAATAATCTAAACCAAACATTCACGCAAGACAATTTGTGTTGTATGTAAATTACATGGCAAACCAGGGAGTTATAGCTGAAAAATGGGTGTTTTGAACAGTTTTTTTTTTTTTAGTTTTCATTATACATAGGGAAGCAAGCAGGGCTAAAACCACATTATTGTATTTCTTTCATGGTGGCAAAGTTTTTGCAACATGTTTGAAGAAAATTGGATAAAAAAAAATGAAGTTATTCAAGTTTGTGTTTGAAGTAACATGAAAAACCTGATTTCAATGTTGCAGGAAAACTATCAAACACTCTACATAAACCTTTTGTAATATGAGTTATGTTTTGCATTAACTTCAAAGAACATCAGCTCATCCAGTAAAAAATTTGTTTGCATGTAACTTTGCCTTGGTTTTTGCAAAAACGTTGTACCCACCTTCAGTTTTAGCAATTTTCTGCCAAACCTGGTAAGAGGAAAGCTGGCTGGAAATTGAAACATTGGTCTTGACCTATCTTGGTAAATTTGCAACATGTGTATACAATTTCATCGAAATCCATTAAGAAATGTGGATGTGCAGAAATAACACACACACACGTCTTCTATTTTATAGATGTTATTATTATTTATTAATTCTCTCACTCTCTCATCAGAAAAAAACTGGAGATATTTGTGCTAGTGGTATCAGAAATTTAATAATCAGTTGTTTGACCAGCTAAGAAATGAAAGATAATGATGAAAGCGTTAGCCAATATTCCTGTTGCTGTCCTGAGATCCTTGCTGTTGCTCAATATATGAGCTTATATGCAGGTCACTCGCAGGACTGAAGTGTCACAAATGTTGAAATCGATGGGAAAGTCCATCACCTATCATACTTTTTCAACTTTAGTCCTAGAGGCTATAGTCCAACATATCATAACATTTTGGAAACATTCTGAGATGGATCTGGACCTGCAATCCTGAATTTTGGATTGATTTTGGATGCCGCCATCTTGGCTGATAAAAACAATTAAAGGAACACAACTTTCTAATTTTCAATAGCTCATGTTCAAATGAAAAACTGATAGTGTTTCAAAACAAAATTGTCTAACTTTACACCTAGGGGCCATAGCTCAACATATCATACCAATTTGGAATCAGGCCTACTCTGTGCAAATTAAAAGCATTCCAGTCTGGATCCTGACCTGTAATCCTGAAATTTTTGATTCCCAAATTTTCATTACTTCGATTTGTTTTTGGTGATATTTGTTTATTTATTTTTATTATTAATTTATTCATTATTATTATATTTATTTTTTTTATGTGATTTTTTTTTTTTTTTTTTTTTTTTTTGCAACCAATTGTTTTGTATGATACCAATTTATATAAATTGGAAAAAAATTTGGGAATAATTGAAATTGTGAAATCAAAAAAACTTACCCAAGAAATAAAAATAATTGCTTGTATAGAAAGTAAGGCCTTGCATACATCAAATTGTCTTTAAATTAAGTGGCAGCAGAAGAATTATAATTGAACTTTTAAAAGATAAGCTTAAATATTAATTCAATACTTAAATGCAGTGATCAGTTTTGAGTTCTGTAATTCATTGTTGCCTATCACATCTACTCCTCCTTACCTATTGTGATGAAGGCCCAATCAAGAACCCTCTGCAGGATTTAGCTTAAATACTGCCCAATAGGCTGGTTTTTAAGCTAGTTTATACATACACACACATGCGTGCACACACACTCTCCTGGTCAAAACCTTAGCTATTTTAAAATCTGAAATTTAATGCTTGAAATGAGCTAAGTAGATGTCTACATGCCTGAAGCTGTAAGCACACTGACTGGTTCTAAAATTTTTATCCAGTAATTTTTTTACCACAACACATGGTCTTATCTTTATGACCAACCAAAAAAAAAATACCTTTTCAATGTTTGTTTAAATTAATCATTTAAAAGCTTAAAATTTTCACTTGTTTTCTATTTAAATGTAAATGTTTTCAAATATATTTAAATTAAAGTAACAGTTTTTATATATATATATATATATATATATATATATATATATATATATATATATATATATATATATATATATAATTTTAACCCTTTTGTATCTGGTCAGGAATGTGTATGTATATATATATATATATATATAATCAGTATGTCTGTAGCCTAATGATGAAAAAAGCATTTATTTTATGAAACAAATATATTTTTAAACATAATCTTCTTCCTTGTCACTGTACTTCATTAATCTTATACATTAAACATTACACATTGAAAATGGGGAAAAATTCAATTAACTACTACTTTTCAGGCTATGGACTTACTGATTCACTCTTGTCTCTCTCTCTATATATATATATATATATATATATATATATAAGCATGTGTGTGCACTTTTAAAAATATATAAAGCACAAATCATTCCAAAGCAGTTAGAATAAATTCTTCGCTTAATGTTTCCTTCTCAAATGAGAAAACTTGTCGAACAAGTAACATTCTATATGACATTCTATATTTCCTATGCATTTCTTTTTCTTTTTGCCACCTACAGTTTTTACATTTTATTCTAATTATGCTAAAAATATGAGGCATGCCAAGTGGGTCAAAACATCTGATTTCAATAAGATTGCTAACTAAATATTAATTCATCGTTCAGGATATATATACTGCAGCCAATATTAAGCCACAGAAACATAACGTAGTTTTTTCTGTAGCTTTAGACATTTTGTGATAAGAGATAAAGACAAAATAATAGTTGCACAGAAGTACAAGGCAGAAAGGAAACATTTTTCTTAATATAATCTTTCATGACTTATTTTTTCATCCAGTATAATTTAGTTTGAGATATGCATGCAGTATAGTGTCTATCAGTGTGGAAAATAGAATTGGTATGTAATGTTTAAATTCTGACTTTGTTTCACACAAATATCATTGGGAAAGGTATGAATCCATCTTTTTTTCCCCACTCCCAGTTATAAGTTAAATAACACGATGGACAAGGTTCTCTAGCTTTAGTTAGCAACCAGTCTAGAAGGACATCTCTAACCTGTTGATTATGTTGCTGTCACTCTCCCCCATATAAACCAAAGCAGCAAAAACTTGCATGATGAGGGTGTGACTATATCCTCTATAGGGCAGTCTAATGATACTGAGAAGGATAATTTATGAATGAACAAGCCACTATGGCTCTTACAGATTCAAGCACAAACCAATTTTACTTGCTCAACTCTATTTCTGTATTAACCCTGTAGGTCTTAGTGGGGACCATCCTTCTTTGAATCTTGTGGACTGGTGCTACAGAATCACAATGATCTGTACCAAATAACAGAAACCACATACCTTGAGCATTACCAACATCAACAACAATTAAAATGGATATCACATGTGACCTGAAGAGAAAATAACATAATCTAGTTGTTGACATTCCACTCTACTTTAAGTAAGTTTAGGAAGGAAGCTTGTCAATACTGTAAAGAGCAATAACAGCTATTGGACTCTAGAAACCTATTTTACTGAAAAAATTTTTCAAGAGAAAGATTTTATAAATTTCTACCAACAGTAGTATTGACTGCTCAGTCAATGAATGCCAAATGTTTCTTTATAAGGAAAAAGCTACTATTACCATTCTCAATAAATATTAAGCAGAAATTAATGAAAAATAAACGCAAAAGTAGGAAAAATTAAATTTAAATTTGAAAACAGTAGAAGCAGAGGAAGTAAAATGAACACAAGGTTTAAGGCTCTAAGTTGTAGCTTCAAGATTGTACCATTTGACATAATTAAGTTCAGTCCCAAGGTTGGGTAGTACAACTATACTCGGTCTCTGGAAACACATCCACATTCTGGGTAAAGCCGATAAACGACATCCAACATCAAGGCTGCTGATCAGGAGGTTTTGAGGAGTGTGGAACCACCTCTTAATTGCTGGTGTTCCCAGGTCCACCCTGACCCAGGGTGGTAGCACCTGTTAGGGGTCCCAGCTATAGGTAAATAGTTAACCCCCCCAAACTGGGATCAAAACACTATGAAAGTGTAAAATAGGTTTTAATACCAGAAATAATTTTTTTTTTTTTTTTTTTTTTTTTTAAATTATTACCCACAATACATTTTGGAAAAAGAAATTATTACCAGCAATAAAAAAAAAAAAAAAAAATTATCAGCAATAAAAAAAATCTTGTCGGTATTAAATAACCCATTGAAGTTGATATGCTGTAAACCAAACCATCAGTGGAAGCAAGACCTAACAATAATTGAATAAATGGGTTAGTAGCACCTGTTAGGGTCCCACCTCTAGGCATATAGTGTGTCCACCCCTACAATCAAAAACATAAAAGTATGAAAATACATTTTAATAGTAAAAATACCAACAAAACATTTTTATATAAAAATGACCAATGCATGACCACCAGTACATTTTATGTTGTTGAAGGCATACAATTGCATTCAAAATATATTTAATTGAAGCTATAAAATTGTGTTCAAATTATTTCAATTTCTGCACTAAATAACCCACAGTGATCGATATGCCACTAAGCAAAATCAACCAAACAACCAACATAAACTTTCATAACATTAATCCATAGAATATTTTACAATTTCTTAAATCAAACTGTATTCCAAAATATAAACAAAAAAAAAACATCAACATAAAACACACATTTCACTGCCTCTAGTAATTATGTCTATAAAAACTTGTATATGCACAAAAGCTGAGTATTATCTACCATGTATTCAATTGTGAAAGCAGAATAACATATTTTTATTACTTCAAAGTTCCCAAGAAAATTTTGGCAATACATGACCCAGTATGGAATTGGTATGCCATTAAACAAATCAACTAACTGAATAATTAACAGGGATAGACAGCAGAATAAGATTGAAGAAAATATCCTATTTGAAATTCCCTGAAGAAGGTGAGAGGTCAGAATGGCCAAAAAGTTATGATCCTAATAAAGATGACATTGGTCTAATTATAAATGACAACTCGTCCCAGAAATTCAGACAGAAAATTTGACTGTTTACAAGATAAATTTGAAAAAATCTCTCTATGCCACTTGATTCTTTGGGAAACATAAGGCCACAACAACACCTTTCCAGCAGACACAGTTCTGGGTGATCCACTTCAGGTCAGCCTATGTCATGCTGGCTGCCTTCACCTCTGCGTCAAGTCTGTTTTGGTCGACCCACTTTTTACTTCCCTTGTAGATTCCAGTCAAGGGCCTGCCTGGTGACACTAGAAGAAGGTTTGCAGAGTGTGTGGCTGATCCATCCCCATTTCCATTTCTTGATGTCAATCTCGATTGGTGCTTGTCTGATCCTGTCCCACGGTTGGTCATTGGAGACTACTTCCAGCCACCTGATATTGAGGATGTTCCTGAGATATTGGTTGGTAAATGTCTGAAGTTTGTGGATGTTGGTTTTGGTTACCCGCCAAGTTTCTGAGTTGTAAAGTAGGACTGACTTGATGTTGGTGTTGAAGATCTGAATCTTGTGGTAAAGTAAGAGGGTTGTTGATCTCCAGATTGGCCGCAGAGTGTTGAAAGCATATGGGGTTTTGTTGATTTGGCACTTGATGTCTTCATCTCTCTCTTCATCTTTACTGACAACACTTCCCAGGTAGACAAACTTATTGACTTCCTTGATGTCTTCTTGGTGTAGTCACACTGGGTCTTTTTGTCTGTTGTTTACCTTTTGAGAAACTATTTACCATTATTGACTATGAGAAAATCATCCACAGAAAATTCCATTGCTTTAATAAAACCTATTTTGTTTAGAGTACTACCCCAAAATTTATCCATAGCCTTAATGTATTTAGTTAGAAGGAAAGTTCTAGCAGTTTTTAGAATGTTAACTTTATTTAGAAGCCATGAGAACTTTCCTTCCAAATAATACATGGCTACTGTTTGTTTTTTGCACTATTTACATAATTGGGACTGTTCTCATCTTTGTCATATTGATGACGTTTCGGCCATTGTATGCTCCAACCTTCTTCAGGTGATATATGTTGGAATTTCGAACCGAATTCTTCCTTTAGTCCACAAGGATAAATTGTTCTAATTCCACGTGATATGCTTTTTTTTTTTTTTTTTTTTTTGGATATCTCAGTATCAGTTAATTACCTTTAGTAATTCGATTCTTGAAGTCGAAGCGTATAACTGCTGAAACGTGAATATGGCAATAAAGACGAGGACAATTGTCTGAACGATATAAATAGTTACAATACCTCATCTCGGAAATATAGATAGATATGCTGGTGTGTTTTTTTTTTTTGTTTTTTTTTTTGTAGGTGACGTGAATTTAAAAAATTTTTTGTTTTTATTAATCATTCACTGAATGCATGGGCACTTTGATGTGGTGTAATGGTTATCAAGCTTGTCTTACTACATCAATTATGACCAAGTCCTAAGTTCAATCCTCACCAGGTGCTCCACACTTTTGGTCTTAACCACTCTAAGAAACTTATTTGAGGGCATGTTGATGTGGTGTAATGGTTAGTAAGCTTGTCTCACTAGAACAATTATGACTGAATAGTGAGTAGGAACTCCACACATTCGGCCTTGTGTCACATCTAAGCTATGCTTAGAAAATTGGCACCTCCATGTGGTGTAATGGTTAACAAGCTTGTCTCACTACACCAATTACGACTGAATAGTGAGTTCACTCCTTAATTTTGGCCTTGTGTCACATCTAAGCTATGCTTAGAAAATCACCATTCACTCAATGCAGGGCTCAAGAGCCACTCAAGTTTACTAAAGAGATGATAAGAAGGATATATATAGGAAAGATAATGGTTGAAATACTACTGTGAATAAACTAGTTATAGAACTTTAATCAAATTAATGCAATTTACAAATTATCTGAACTATTGATATAAAAAAAAAAATTAAATTCTCAATTTCTTGCAGTTGGTGAGAAATAAATATTTTCCGTCTCTGCTTCAAAATGATGTTAATACTTGTTTTTTTTTTCCATAATAATAGTGACAAAAAGGTCCAATCTTATGACATTATTTTATGATCTGAAAACATTCCAAAATATTTGGCAATATTAACCAAAAGTTATCCAAAAACAAAAAAAAAGGTGGGTAGGGGAAGTCAGTGTCCACAGTAGATTAGCTTTTAAGCGTGCATAAAAGGACAAGTGAGTTTTTATAACTGATTATCACGCTTGCAATAAAGGGTTCGGCATTGAGCCGTCAAAAGTACGATATGTCGTCAATGTGAATAGCTATGTACGGCATGTTAGCCATGCGGCTGGTATGGAACCTTCGTGGCTGGCAGGAGAGTGGTGAAGGAGACCATTAAGTTGGAAAGGCACATGTCAGCCAACAAAGGAGGGACAGAATGCCAAAGCGGCATGGTGGGCCCTGTTGATTTTTCTTCTAGGGCAAATGGATGCTACCGGCTGTTGGGGTCTGCCTGAAAAAACTGAGGGAGGAAGATTTGCTGATATGGAGGATGAACCAGATGTTTGAATAAGGCTGAGAGAGAGAGAATTTCTTTTTCCTTCCGCTATATAAATAATAATAATAATAATAATACACACACCCTTCCTCTCAACTTTTTCCTTTCTCTGTATTAACTTTCAATCTCTTTCATTGGTCTTCTTATTTATTCACTTCCCACCTTACCGTCTCCTTTCTCTGCTTTCCCATTCCTCCTTCCCACTCCCTTCAACGATTTCAACTCTCAATCTCTTTTGACTTCTTTCTTTTGACTTCTTCTCCCTGGGGGCCCACTATTTTGAACGACTGCATGAATACAACTTCCGCGAAATGTATACAGTGCCACAAACTAGCGTCAAGCAGTCAGTAAATTTTCTGGAAGAATATGAGAGTAAGAGAGAGAGAGAGACAGTGTGTGTGTCTGGGTCAGGAAGTGGCTCTGGTGGGTGTGGACAAGGAAACGAAGTTTAAAGCAAACTGGGAAACGGACGGAAGAAAAGAAAAGAAAAAAAAAAAAAAAAGAAATGAAAAGCTCAAAAGAGAGTGGAGTCTGTTTAGGTGACAGAGAGCGAGAGCAGAATATATTGGGGGAGGGGGAGAGAATGGTAAATAAAGGAAGACCGAAGAAAAAGAAGGGGAGATAAATGTTTAGAAAAGGAAAGTTGGATTTACTCGAGAGAGGACGAACAAACAAATCTAATTGAACGAGAAGAATGATAAAAGTAAAAAAAAACCAAAAAAAAAAACCAAGATAAACGAATATAATTTTAAAAAAAAAGTACAATATATCAGACTAGGTGTTTATGAATTTGAGTCTTTATCCTTTGACCTCCTTTCTCCATCAATTCTTCGTCTCTTTCATTTTTTTTTCTTTTTTTTTTTCTTTTTTTTTTTAGCAGCCTTCAATTCAAAATAATTTAATTTAAAAGCCGTTACGACTCAACTATTGAACGTTAACAATGAAATGGAGATTCTTTCACCTAACTGTTTTTATTTATTTAAAATTCTGCAAATGAATTTTAAAATATTTTTACTTTTGAGTTTTTAATTCTGCTGTTTGGGTTATTTGAAAATTATAAACTTTATATAACTTATATTTTCCAATGGCACAAGCTAAGCAGTACGATTGAGATTAGAGGTCAACTCATAATTTTGAATACAAATTTTCAAGACATCAAGCAGCCTTTCTCGATTGGTACAACGCAATTTTTCAACCTACATGTACTGACTTTTTGGTCTTGTACCGTACTTAGCAAAACGCTGAAAATATCAAGGTCACCAAATGTCTTGGTGGCGTAGGACAGTCTTTGATATTAAAACTGCCTAAATCTAGTGAAAAATAATTAAAAAAAAAAAAACTTGTAGATTTTGACAAACTTATCGACTTTTTGTTTGTGCTCTATTTTAAAACCATAGAAAAGAAACCTTAATTCTTTTGAATTTGGTTTTCAAAACTTTTAAACAATTTTTAAAATTAACCAAAAAAAGGAAAATAAAAAGTAAACAATGCTCATCATTATTTATGACTAGCAGTAGAGCCCGGCGTTGCAACAGTAAGAGATAGATCAAGTTATCGACCATCATAAAGACTGAAAAATAAAATTGACAAAGATTATTGTTTAAGGTTGACGGACACGCATGTCTTAATTAGTTTTTTTTTTACGAATTGATCAAACTCAAACAAAAACATTGTTTTCAATCGTTATGATGAGTCTACCGATTGAATAGAATTTATTATAAACAATTGTCTTGTAAATGGAATTTTTAAAGCATTCTGAATGTAAAAATAAAAAAAAAGGTGCAAGACAATAAGAAACACTACCTGCCAAAAAAAAAAGTGAAGTTTTGTTGGAATCGGTTGAAAAATGTAGGAAATCCGATCCCATATATAAACGAACACACACACACAAACAACCTGGGTTTTATGATAAAGTATAACTCGATATGAGTCGTCCCCCTTTCATTCTCGTGACAGCGATGCCTCTTAATCGTGTTTTCAAATTGATTTCGTGCAAAAACAATTGTGTTTGTCCAATTTTTGCCACTGTCAGAACCACCGCAAGGTAATATTACGTAGTCCTGTGAAGTTTTGTTGAAATCAGTTGAAAAATGTAGGAAATCCGATCCAATATATAAACGAACACACACACACACACAACCTGGGTTTTATAATAAGTATGATTTATTTAGTTCAGTTTTTAGACATTTGGATTTTCATCGTAATTTTTCTGATGAGCTTAACTCTTTGGTGCCTAGATTTTACAAACATTCTGATTAGCAGCCAGGTCTCATCATCTTACAGTTGAATTGGCTAGAACCGAAAGTTCTATGCTAACAGTTTTTTTTTTTTTTTTTTTTTTCACATTTTACAACTCATGTGTAGAACTTTCTTCCGGTTTCTGCTACTTTGATATTCAAAAATTTAAATGCAATCTTTTGTCTCCTTGAATCCTATTCTTTTATTGCTATCTCTCGTCAATGTTTTTCTTTTTCTCGTATTCTTTCCCACTCAGTAACCCTTCTTACGCCTTAGTGGCTTTATTGCCTTGCTTGGGGCGAAAAAATTAAAATAAAAAAAATTCTTTATTTAACAGAATTGTGGAAAAATTGACTCTTTTGAATCTTATATCTTACAGTGAGGAAAGAATAAAGATGTTTTGGATATATTTTATATAAAATGAATATGATAAATTTTTAAAGTATACTATATTTGAGTAAAAGTGCTGAATGTCAGGGATAGGGTATGTGAATATATGAGTGGACCCTGAGGTCAGTATCTAGGGGTGACTGCTTCATGCTTGAATGCAATCTTCAGGCCATCATGGTATGTGGACAAGTTCCTAAACAGATGCATGACCCCAACAAAGCTGAATTAAATCAATTTGGTATTTATGAGTGATAGGAATTCATGTATTTATATTTATGCTTTCTTAAACACTGGTGTCACAAAAACAGATTTAAAAATCTCCATATTGATCTCCAGGAATTTTTTTTTAAATGTTGGAACCCATCCAGGCTCTCAAAAAGATTTAATTATATATATATATATATATATATATATATACACACTTAAAAAAAGCCTCTTTTTTATTGTAATTTTGTTTCCGTGGTTTTCATCAACATTTTCCCGTCATTCTTCTTTCTCCTAAATGATCAAATCAAATCCAAAATATTAATACACATATGCTAAAAATGAATGTAAGTTTCATTTGTTGTCATCTCTTTTTAATTGAATTTTGTTATTTCTTTCTGCAAATATTTCTCTTCCTTTTTTAAATATCTGTCAAGGACACATGGCACAGTGGATAAAGGTGTTAGTTAGATTCATTGACAGGACCCAAAGAATGTGAGTTCAATACCTGGTTAAGGCAGTGGAGAATTTTCAGAGGGGAATTAACAGGAGATAACTGATAACTGACATCCATTAGATATGGCACGTGGAACTAGAACAGTCTACCCTAGTGAGTGAAATAAAGGGTTCAGTTTGACATTCCAACCACCTGAAGAAGGCTGGAGTGTACAACAGCCAAAACGTTGTGATAAATATGTCAACAAAGATGAGGATGATAGTCTGAACAATGTAAATAGTGCTTTTTTTAAATAATTTCATCCCAAGTAAGGCAATTAAGCCACTAAGATGCAAGGGCTTGCTGAGTGCAAAAGAATATGAAAAAAATATTATGGAAAGAAAACAATAAAAGAATAAAAATTAAGACAGATAATAATGATTGACATTGCATTTAAATTTTTGAAAATCAAAGTTGACTGAAAAGCAAGAAGCTGGAAGAGAGTTCCACAAGCAAGAAGTGTGACAGAAGAAACTGCTAGCATAGAACTTAGTTACATCTAGCCATTTCAGCTGTAAAATGATGAAACCTAGCTGTCAATCTCATACTGTGCTTAAATTCATAAATCTAGGTACATAAGAGGAAAGGCCATCAGAACAATTACCATGAAAATATTTATAGAAAAGGCACAGGGAAGCTATATTACAGCAGTGGAAAAGTGACTGATGGCGAGATGCCACATCAGGATCAATAACATTGCAGATTCTTCTTTTAGATTTTATCAAGAATCTTTAAATATATACCAGGAGCACCAGATCAGATGTGGGAGCAGTATTCAAAGCAAGATATTCAAATTATTAAAAAGGGAATGATATATTTTTATTATTATACATTGTTTCATACAAACCAGTTTCTTCACAATGTTTCAACTAATGTACTGATTCTCCTATCAGTATAGACCTGATATAATACATTAACTTAAAGCTTGAATCAATAAAGAAATCTTCAGCTCATCCCATTTGGCTTGAAGTATGAAACATTTTTATAACAACCAGAAAGGTAAGGGCAACTATGAAAAAAACAGGAATGGCTGAAGATAAGAAGATCCCTCCATAAGTGATGGCAAAAACAGCTCCCAAAGAGATTTTCCAATTATGAAAACCATTTCTGGCTCTAACTGTATGAATTATGGACAAAACTAGGCTCCAATAAGATTTGGAAAATTTATACTTTCAAGAATTTGAAAGAATAAGTATATGTGAGTTGTAAAAGCAGAAAAAGAAACAAAACATAATATTCAATACCAATCCATTAAACAAATGATCAACTTCAGTGAAATTATTTTTTAACATCATTAAATTCAAAATGTAGGCAGTCATAGCTCTCCACAGATTCTTTTTTTCTTTTCTTTTTCTTCTTTTCTTTTTTTTTCTTTTTTTTTTTTTTTTCTTTTTCTTTTTTTTCTTTTTTTCTTTTCTTTTTTCTTTTCTTTTTTTCTTTTCTTTTTTTCTTTTCTTTTTTCTTTTCTTTTTTTTTTTCTTTTCTTTTTTTTCTTTTCTTTTTTTTTTTTCTTTTCTTTTCTTTTTCTTTTTTTTTCTTTTTTTTTTTTCTTTTTTCTTTTCTTTTTTTCTTTTCTTTTTTTCTTTTCTTTTTTTCTTTTCTTTTTTTCTTTTCTTTTTTTCTTTTCTTTTTTCTTTTCTTTTTCTTCTTTTCTTTTTCTTCTTTTCTTTTTCTTTTCTTTTTCTTCTTTTCTTTTTCTTTTTTTCTTTTCTTCTTTTCTTTTTCTTCTTTTCTTTTTCTTCTTTTCCTTTTCTTCTTTTCCTTTTCTTTTTCTTTTCTTTTTCTTCTTTCTTCTTTTCTTTTTCTTTTTTCTTCTTTTCTTTTTCTTTTCTTTTTCTTTTCTTTTTTCTTTTCTTTTTCTTCTTTTCTTTTTTTTCTTTTCTTTTCTTCTTTTCTTTTTTTTTTTTTCTTTTCTTTTTTTTTTTTTTTTTCTTTTTCTTCTTCTTTTTTCTTCTTTTCTTTTCTCTTTTTCTTTTCTTTTTCTTTTTCTTTTCTTTTTTTTTTTTCTTTTCTTTTCTTTCTCTTTTCTTTTTTCTTTTTTTTCTTTTTTCTTTCTCTTTTTTCTTTTTTCTCTCTCTTCTTTTCTTTCTCTCTCTCTTCTTTTCTTTCTCTCTCTCTTCTTTTCTTTCTCTCTCTCTTCTTTTCTTTCTCTCTCTCTTCTTTTCTTTCTCTCTCTCTTCTTTTCTATTTCTTCTTTCTCTTTTTCTTCTTTCCTTTTTCTTCTTCTTTGTGAGTTGACTTGCCACCTTGTAACAGATAGTAGAGTGGATTCCCATTGTCCTAACCTAATTTTGAATTCAGAATAGTTCTTCAACTGGTTGCCATTCAAGGCTAGAGATCCAAGTCTACCTACTATTTAACCTATTGGGGGGTGGGAAGAGATCGATTTATGCCTGTTCCAAGTCATTAGCATGAAGTGAATGTGACTGTTGAGGCCAGAACTTGAAACTCTTCTGCCACTTTTTTCACTTAAAATATGCTACCACACATCAATTAAATCTGTGCAAGAAGGAATGGGGCTTTGTAGGAAAATCAAACAGTACATTTACAAAACTATATTAATAAAAGTATAGAGATCATCATCATCTGAATGAATTTAATTGTTTCATTGTTTATCTTTTTTTTTTTTTTTTTCTTTTACTTCCTCCTGCTTTTTCTCTTGTCCAATTAACTTTGAGTTCTAAAATTTTCATTCATTCAAATACATACAGTGTTGGACTACAGAATACTCAGTCTCATCAAGTGAAGATGGACTTTCTTAAAAGTGAAAAAAAAAAAAAAATAATCGTACTTTTTTTGATACACAGTTTTTACTTTTATTTTTCTAACTTTTCATGTTTCTTTTCTTTACACTTAAAAATATTGTTCTGGAAGAATTTTATTTCCATCTTTAACTTTCCAATTATTGTATCTTTTTAGTTTTGCAATTTCCATAACTATTTCTTGTGTCTTATATTTTTTCTCTTTACTTCTTTACAGACAGACTCTATCTATCTATCTATCTATCTATCTATCTATCTATCTATCTATCTATCTATCTATATATATATATAATTATTTTTTATAAAAAATTTATAAATATAAATTTATATATTATATATATATATATATATATATATATATATATATATATATAATTATTTTTATAAAAAAATTTATAAATATATAATTATATATATATATATATATATATTATTTTTAAAAAAATTATAAATATATAATTTATATATATATATATATATATATATATATAATTTTTTTTTTCCTATAATTTTATTTCACTTGAATAAATTGTAGAATCCTTGGCATGCCTCCTTCACTGTGTGTGGGCACAGCTTAACTTTTTTTCCCCCTTCCTATTAAAGATATTGACTTAAAAAAATATCCTGATATCACGATTTATTTTTTGATAAACAAAATGTGAAATTTACTCTACATTTTTGAAATATTAGTGTTTAACCTGTGAAATTGTCCAGCATAGATTTCAGAACAAATAAATTTGCTTATGTATGTCTGTCTACTGAGTCTCAGGAAAAACACTCCAGCTTGCTTTAACCATTAAGCTACAAGAACTTAACTGATGTGTAGAAGATTATATCTAATCTATAGCAAAAATAAGTGATTGTCATTTTAATGTGGCATCATAAACATGGTGGATGTGACTTTGAATGACATTCTCTTTCATCATTTGGATCCAATGATAAAATATCTACTTCCTTTCCAAGTGAAAGTGAAAGCAGTGAGGATTTTGTGAGTTTTGTACCAAACTAAATAAAAGTGAACCTTTTTTATTGAAACTAAATAAAAGCGAGCCTTTTTTATTTTACTTAGAATATTTTCTTATTTTGATGTTTTTCAGCACTTTTTTGTTTAGAACTATATAGGCTGATTTTATCAGAGTGAATTTTTGTTCAATAAAAATTTCTCAAATTTTTTTTTTTTTTTTTTTCAAAAGTTTGTCTTCAAAATAAAAGTGTCTTATACACCAGCGCATCTTATATTCTGAAAAATATGTTAATGTCCACATCATTTTGAAACATCAGTTCCTGTATGATCATCAAAGTTAAGCAGCATCAAGCCTGGTCAGTACGTAGATGGTAGTCCCTTTGGGAATATCAGGTACTGTAAGCTTGAATGTGCAGGTGGTGTAATGGATAATGGCTTGGGATTGTGTTTTTGTATTTCCCTCTTCTACACATATAATTCCATCAACAAAAACATTACTCTGAAGATGAAGTGTGTTACACAGAATTTTTTTCCACTTTCTTATTCATTTGCTTAATGTTCAGATATCTAGAAATACATATATCATATTCAGAGATATATTTATAGGAAAGATTATTATTCCAATGAGAGAAAAGTGTATATTTTAGAGAAGAAAAAGCCACAAATGTTTTTGATTTTAATGTGTACTTTTTTTATATACCTTATATATTTTACTACATGGGTTTCGGGTCTTATGACCTTCATCAGGTGTAGAATGGTTATTGCCACATATTATTTAAAGGAATGAATTTTTTTTCATCCTACGTTAAATCTTTTAACCATTGTCTTCTGTGTAGTAAACATCATCTGAATTCATCTTGGACTGACTCAAAAATAATTAAATTTGGTCAGAGAAAAGGAAAGAAAGGAGGAGGTATTTGTTCTTAGCTTTTTATCTGCTCATGTATCTTTTATTCCTTCCTCTATTCTTGTGTATTGTGTGTGTATATATATATATATATATATATATATATATATATATATATATGAAACCAAGGTAGTGGAATCAGCTGATTTCCTAATTTGATATAAAGGTGTTCCAATAACTTGGATTGATTTTAAATGTGAATTAAGTTTGAGTGTCTAATGATTTTTTTCTTTTTCTTTCAGATTTAATAACTTAAGTCTTTGGCAATTTCAACCATGGAAAGATTAACAATTAAACATGTTAAAGTTTCAAGAGTGCAACTGGAAAAATTTTTTCGTAAATTCAAACAAATTGGGTCGGTGGCAGATGTGAAAACACTAGTGTGTGCTTGTTTATGCCATTCAGCTGAAAACATTGCTGCAATGCATGAGAATAATTTAAAAATCTGGACACTTCTATTTGTCATGGCATGCAGGAATTGAACCTCTCCACAACATTTCCAATTGCACTCTTGGTTAGTTGATTATGTTGGCCCAAAAAATCACAAAGTGCATTTCTTTTTGAAAGTCCATTTTTGTTATAGAATTTTATAACTTTAACACATTTGATTGTTAATCTTTCCATGGTTGAAATTGACAAAGACTTAAGTTGTTAAATCTGAAAGAAAAAGAAAAAAATCATTAGGCGCTTAAATTTAATTCACATTTAAAATCAGTTCTAGTTATTGGAACACTCTTTATATATATATATATATATATATATATATATATATATATATATATATATACACACACACACACAAGACATATGTAAATATATTTAAATAGGTTTATCATAATTTAGCTCATCTGTGTTATTTATAAAAATAGTATGACTTTGAAATTTGCCTAAGCAATCAGTGCTTAATGCAATTAGCCTTTGAATATTATTTCAATTTTTATTAGATGACATTATCTTTGTTCATAATATTGGATGAAATGTCTGATTTCCTTTCCAAGTCAATAGTAAAAGCAATGATGATTTGGTATGCTTTGTACCAAACTAAATAACAGTAATTCCTTTTTCTTCATTGACAACATTTTCTTATTTTGATGTTTTTTCACCCTCTTTTGTGTTTAGAACAATGCATTCTGCTTTCATCAGATTTAATTTTTGTTCAATAAAAATCTTTCAAATGTGAGTGTAGCGATTTTTCCAAAATTTTGTCTTCAAAATAAGAGTGCATCTTATACACCGAAAAAATATGCTTATGGTCACATTGTGTTGAAACAACAGTTCCTGTATGATCACTGAAGTTAAGAAACATCGGGCCTGGTCAGTACCTAGATGGGTGACCATTTGGGAATACCAGGTTCTGTAAGCTTTCATGTGCAAGTGGTGTAATGGATAATGGCTCAGAATTTCAGTTGGGTTTGTTATCTTCTCTTATGCACAAATACCCTTGGGAAAGTTATGAATCCACCTCTTCTCTCCCCAGTTGTGGGTGAATTAGTAAGACTTGTATCATTACAATCTAAAAATATTTTCTGGCTTTAAATAATCTGTAAATGGATTAAGTCACAGAAAATGAATGAATGAATCAATCAATTTGAAAATCTATGGTTGATGTTTTTTCACTTCTTTTGTGTTTAGAACAATATATGCTGATATTTTAATTATCACATTTAATTTTTATTCAATAAAAATCTTTCAAGTACAACTTGCAGTTTCTTTCTCCCCTCCCATATGGTGTAACAATAGCAGTACACACAGTACAGAAGACATGGGTGGTAAATTCTAAAGTTTATTGCAAAAAAACTTGTTACAGATTATCCTGGACATAAACACTGTTCGTGCATTGTATGCCAAAAATATGAAATTTTAGGCCAATAACAAGATTGATGAAGTTCACAAATGCATTAATGTTCAATATTGTTAATTTACATAAAAAGGGTAAGTACCCAGAAAAGTGCTAAGATAGAAAATGGAATAGTAAAAGAAACAATACATCACTTCAAAAGGGGGCCTTCTCGTATCACTGTTGATTTGGATGAAGCATTTTTCGGGCCTTGAGTTTTAGTAGCTGGATTGTGGCTGTGAATCTCTTGTCTCTGGAACACTTGTAATAAGTTGGGTTTGAATCTGGAATTGTTCCCTCTTTCTGCAGAGCCAGGAATTTAGGCCAGGTGTGACAATATGTTATGAAGGTAGTAATATTCGACTCCTGAGTTTTTCTAACTCCTTAAATAGGCCCTGCATGGTTGTCATGACAACATCTTTAAAGAGTGATTGGCTGGTGGTGATTTCATCCTTAACCAGGATATTTCCAGAAAGGCTAGGTGTTGATTGGGAGAGAGTCATGATGTCATTAACCCTCAGGCCACCAGAATGAGTCATGTAGATATGCTGCTGCCAAAAATTTCAAAGGGTCAAGGCAACTGCTAGATTGAGAAAATCGTGATATCAGCAATATTCCTTCAATAGAAGCTTTGAGTCATGTTTTTGCAACCTGGAAATTCTGCAATGGTAATAGTTTTGAAATCAATAAAAATATTTTTATACACACAACTTTGTTTTCAAAATAAGGGAGAGTCTTGTGTGTGTGTGTGTGTGTGTGTGTGTGTGAGTGAGTGTGTGTGTGTGTGTGTGAGAGAGAGAACAACTAGCCTCACTAACCATTACTTCATGTTGAGGCACCTTTCTTGTGAGATAGATTTTGTATCATTAAATGAAAATCCTACTTTTCCTTTTATCAAAAACATCAAATTGTAGTATCAGTTCTTTTCAATCACAGAATTACTCTTAAAGCATATGTAAAATCACTTTATTCATTGCTTTTCTGGTTTGATTTAAGCAACAACATCTTTTATGCAAATCAAATTCAGGATGTAGTTATTTGGAACATTACAATTGTCACATTAGAAATAAGACTATCATATCATCTTTTAATTAATAACTGTAAGATCTTAAATTTTCAGTTTAAAAACAAGGTTGTCTTTTAGGATCCTGTTGGCTTGTATTAAAATTCATATCCGTTTGTCAACAAGTCTTCTTTTTTTCAACATTTTAATTTGTTTGTAAATATATCTCAAGCAAGATCCATTTATTTCTGATATTACAGTTTTGCTCGGAACAAGTACTGGTAGCCTCTCAGATATGTCAACTTCAAACATAAGACTCAGAATATATATGATTAGTTCTAATTTTTTTCTTTAGGGTGGAAAAGTAGAGAAAATAATAAAATAAATGCTTTTATCAAAATATCTTCATATTAATCATATAAATTATCTGAATATATTCATTTGGTCATATTAGAGCAACAAAGAACTTTTAAGGAAAATAAGAACTGCTAGGAAACTTATACTTGAAATCAGAAAAAGACAACTGAACTTTTAGGAACACCTGAGGAAAGAGGGCATGGAGAATTTAACATTCACAGAGTATAGTGTAGGTAAGAGAAGCAAAAAAAAATGGTAAGCTACTTATAATATTCTTGTATTATTTTGAATTATTGTCCTCATTTTGGCTAATATAGATGTTATAAACATAACACTTCAACCAAGTACACTCTGGTCATCATCAGTTGTCTGCTGATTGTCTGATATGGAATATCTGTTGATTATTGTGATATTTTGTCCCTGTGATGTCAGTTATTGTTCATTCCTGCTGAATTGTTGCTTCACTACCTGATTTAAGGATTGAACTCCTGACTTAGACAACACAGAACAGTGATGTATTGAATATAAGTGTTGGTTATACATGCTACTGTTATCTTGGTCAAAATATTGTGTCTATAGTAACATCTATATCAACCGAGATAAGAGCAAGTTCAAAATAATACAAGGATACTAACAATTACTCATCTCAGAAATGAAATACTAAGTTACTTATAAAGTTATGTGAATGGATGAAAGGACAAAGGATGGTTTGGTTTGGTTTGTTGTGTTTTACGGCATATCAACCTCAGTAGGTTATTTAATGCTGACAAAATTTTTATTGCTTGTAATGTTTTGTCAAAAATCTATTTCTAGTAATAATTTTTTCCTTCAAAAATGTATTGCTGGTAATATTTTTTTTCAAAAAAGTATTGCTGGTAATATTTTTTTTTCTTTTTTCAAAAACATTGGTGGTAATTTTTTTTTTTTTTTTTTTCAAATGCATATTGTTGGTAATATTTTTTTTATTTTTCAAAGTGTATTGTTGGTAATATTTTATTTTTTTTCAAAAATGTATTGCTGGTAATAGTTTTTTTTCTTCAAAAATTTATTGCTGATAATAATTTTTTACAAAGTACTTCTGGTATTAAAACCTATTCCTACACCTTCACAGTGCTTCTACCCCACTTTTGGGGTCAACCACCTGCCCACATCTAGGACCCCAACAGGTGCCACCACCCTGCGTCAGGGTAGACCTGGGAACACCAGCAATCTAGAGGTGGTTCCACAGTCCTCAAAACCTCCTGATCTGAGGCCCTGCTGCCGGACATAGTCCATCGACCCACCCAGGATGTGGATGTAGTTTATCATCATACCTAGGATGCCCCATTGGGGGGGGGGGAGTCTTACCCCACTGCAGAGGTGCAGTCGGGGTATTCTATAGCCCCAGCTGACAGTGTGGGACAAAGGATGGTAAAGTGGCAAATGTTATTTTGAAAAACATGAAATTGTAGAGAGCCATGATCATTTATATCCTAAAAGGACATGCTATATAAAAGAAAAAAATCGTTTGTATGAGATTTTCAATGTAGATATATAATTCCTTGGAGAACTTCAACCTCTTGAATTCATTAGAAAAGGTTTCAAAAATGCCAAAACAGAAGGAAAAAAAAAATGAAGAAACTGTAAGTGTCAAGCAAGATTTAAAATTTGAATCAAATTTCTGAAGTTTGATTTCATGATTAGGTCCTGTCCAAACACGGCATTAGCAAAGTTGGTTCTAAAAAAATTTAATACTTATACTATATTGGATCCTACTTCATAGCCAAAATTAAATAACATTCAAAATATTTGCAGAATTGCTAGAATTGTAATTAAAGAAATTCAAGCACAACCTTGAAAGCACTTGTAAATTTCTGCTGTGAAAATTTTACTTCCTCTAAATAAAAGTTAAGAGAAAGAAAAAAAATCATTAAAAAAAAATAAAAAAAAATAGCTCTACTACTTCTCATCAGAACTTTACACTATGGTATCTAGTTTTTTATGAATTAAAATACAGTACACTACTTACATTATTCGGACTATTGTCCTCATCTTTGTCACCGTATTTATTACAACGTTTTGGCCATTGTACACACAAACCTTCTTTAGGTGGCTGGAATGTCGAACTGAACCCTTTATTTTGCTCACTGGGGTAGACTGTTCTAGTTCCGTGTGCCATATCTAAAAGTAAAAGGCACATATTGCTCAGAGCTACAAAGCATAGGAAGTTGTGGAGAGCCTTGATCATCCACTCTTTGCCACATAGAAGAGAAACTGAGGAAACAGATTTTGGGAAACATTTTCATTTTCCTGTTGTATGATAATTTGAAAATTAATTTTTTTTGACTGTAAAATGAAAATCTGATGTAACAGAAGAGGCAAGTTAATAAAGAAAGCATTAGATTTCAAAATGCCATAATTGTTGAATAAAATTCTTAAATATTTTATTATTCTAATACTAAAATTAGGTTCACTTTTAATTTTTAACTAGTATCTTCACAATTTTATAGGTTGATATTGAGCAAATTTCAACAAGCTCTGAAAGGTTAGCTAAATGGATATCGAGAGCCAGTTGAAATCTCATTGGAAATTACTTTTCATTTTTGTATCACTTTTCTTATTTTAATTGCCAAACAATATTCAGTATAAAATTTGTGATAAAGTGTATAATCACTGAAGTTAAGCAATGTTGTGCTTGTTCAGTACCTAAATGAGCAACAGTTTGGGAATACCAGGTACTGTAAACTTGGATGTGCAGGTGGTGTAATGGATAATGGCTTGGAATTGTTAATCTGTGAGCTGAGTTCCCATTTCTGTTAAGTTCACTATAATTACTTATGCACACATACCTTTGGGAAAGATGTGAATCCGCCTGTTCTCTCCCCAGCTTTAGGTTAATTAGTAATACTTGTAACACTAAACCATTATCTCCAAAACAAAAAAAAATTCTTACAATTTAAAAAAATATTTTCTAGCTATAAATTACCTGCAAGCCGTAGAAAATAAATCAATCAAAAGATAATTTTTTTTTATAAGCTAGGTCATCTTTTAATAAAAATGTGGACAAATTTTCACTATTTATTCTTTCTGTCTATTAATCATACTATCAAATGCTTTATCATTTCATTAATATTAAAATGTATGTCAAGAAATTTGTTTCTTTTTTCTCTCTCACCATAACAGATAAGGCTAATTACTGTCTCACCTGGTAACTTACATAAGCTCAGTTAATCATCTATGACTGTAATACCTGGAAGAATTTCTTGAATGCTTCCATGTTATTTAAAAATGCTTACCACCATTCACATGATTTCTCTCAGCTGTGGAGTTATTAATTTTTTTTCTCTTCCAACAAGATCAGCTAAAAATTAAGTGTAAAAGACTCAAATGAACATCTTAGAAGCTTTTTAACATTTTGCTTATATTGTGTTTACTTGCTATAAATGATCTTACATGTTTGTTTCTTTTACAGCATATCAACCTCAATGGGTTGTTTAATGCCTACAAAATTTTTATTACTGGTAATATGATTTCAAATGTATTGCTGGTAAAAAAAATTTTCTTCAAAAATGTATCACTTGAAATTCTTTTTTCAAAAATGTATTGCTGGTAATAATGTTTTTCTTCAAAAACTTATTGCTGGTAATAATATTTTTTTTTTTTTTTTTTTTTTTACAAAGTATTTCTGGTATTAACCTATTTTTACACTTGCATAGTGTTTTGACCCCAGTTTGGGGGTTAACTATTTGCCCATAGCTGGGACCCTAACAGGCGCTACCACCCCAGGTCAGGGTGTACCTGGGAACACCAGCAATTAAGAGGTGGTTCCAAGCTCCTCAAAACCTCCTGATCAGAGGCCTTGCTGTTGGACACAGTTTATCATCTTACCCAGGACACAGATGTAGTTTATCATCATACGCAGGACAAGATCTTAAATGTATTGAGATTATATATATGTATATATATATATGATTTAAGAAACAGCAGATATTTTATATATAGTGCTCAATATTAAAAATAGAGCATTCATAATATTATATAAAAAAGTTACTTAACTTTAAATATCAATTTTTTGTTGTTTTCCCCAACTTTGAAGTTTCTTGGTAATGTCTGTGCTTCAGGAGGTTCTGTTTTTTTAAATGATATTTCCAATTTTTTCAATTTATTCTGCGTCTTTTCCAATCTGTTTTGTACACATGTGCATTCATGAATTTAACGTTCTTTTACATGTGAATGTTCATGAAGTTTTAATTTTGTTTACGTCTTCATTTTTCCCATTGTAGATTTTTCTTCCAGTTGTAAGAAACTGAAGAAGCCTAGAGAGAACAATGTTTGAAATGTTGTTATAACAAAGATGGGGACATTAGTTTGACTGTAAATAATAACTCCTCATCCCAGAAATTCAGACACAAATGGGGCTTTCTGTAATTTCTATTTCCACATAGTGGATAGTTTATTATTATACATTCTGATAATCATTTTGTGTTTTAAAGTGAGTTAAGAAATGATGCTTTCACAGATTTAGAAACTTAACACGGATTTTTTTCAACTGGGACATTTAGATAATGGGTTTGTATTCAGTGTATGTTAGAATAACCAGAATTCTTTTCTCTCTAAGTATTTCAAAGACAAACCTCAAAAATGGAAGTTGGTTGAGCAGAAGTTTGTTCTGGCCAAAGACAAAACATCATTCTGATTTTTTTTTTTTTTTTTTTTTTTTTTTTTAGATTGTTATGAAACACAGAATATTATGACACCTTACTGGTTGAAATATATGAAATATATGCCAGGCTATAAAACAGCTACAATGATGTTTTACAGAAAATAGAGATTTATAAAATTTATCACGGATAAAGATTGAGGGAAGATTTCATGTCTCTATTTTCCAGTCTTTTTTTTTTTTTATGGATTTGTTGTCTTACATTTTATAGCATGCCAAGCTGAGTTCACTCCCAATCTGTTGCATTCACTTTCATACTAATGCCCTTGGTAAAGGTATAAATGCATTTCTTCTGTGCCCAGTTATGGGTTAAGTAGTAGTATAGACTGGACACTATAACCTTGGGTGTTAGTCAGTCTAGGAGATAGACTCTTATGAATTCAAAACTGTGGAGAAGAAAGTGGCAAACCACTCCACTATCTTTCCCAAGAAGTCATTGCAATTCACAGATAACAAAGAAAAAGCAGTCTGCAGAGACCCATGATTGCCTACATTCTGAATAGACATAGAATTAAAGGAAGATTATTAAAAAAACCTTTCAGTAAGCTCTCCTATTTTTTGTCTAAATGCTATTTTGTCCCTATGAAATGTTTTTTGTTGCAAAAATTTCACATATTTTGTTTTTCACTTTTCTCTAGGTAAGTCCTTAAAACTTTTGTAAGGTATGTTTTGCATCTGGTACACTTCAAATGTCAATTAGTACTGTGGGAGTCAGGCAGGAAGTTAACACTTCTGTGGCTAAAAGCCATATGACAAAAATGTGTCTGTGTGCACATAGGCTCCACACAGGCTTCCAGTTAGCATTAAAAAAATAGAATATATTTATTTCATCCAATCAGATGGCCTCCCGCCAAGATCAAGAGAAATGCTGATTCAGAGTTGATTTTATCCTGGGTTCAGATATAAAGGCAGAGAACCAACTTAAGAAAGGGGTCAGGCATAGTTATTTCCACCATGGTTCATGTCTGACAATCAACTGTTACCAAACACACCAATACATATCATGCATAGAAACTTGCTACATCACCAGTGAACACCATAAGAAATAATCATCTTTTTATCTATTTTTCTACATTGATATTTCACACAAACACAGATTTTATCACATACTTAACAAATAAGGGAGACTATTCATTTAACTCTTTCAACCAATTTATTGTATTGTTGTTGGTATATAAAGTTATATCATTTGTTATTACCTACATGTTTTTATCTTTAATTTTATTGTTGTGAAATTGTTCTACGAGGCCAAATTTTAAGCATGACTGCAACAGTACAATCTCACTCCATCCTGCATCTTGGCAAGAACATATTTTAACAAGTTTACAAAATCTATTTTTTAAATCTTGTAACCTGGTGATTGGTAGGCTAATGTATTGTCTAACTTTTAAAGACAATTAGATGTAATTTTAAACAATAGCTTAAAGTTTTGGTTCATGAATTTGATAGCACAGTAATTGTGAGTTTAATCATTGGGTCAGGTAGTACAGACTTAAGCTCATTTGAAACAGGTTTAGCAATAATTGAGCAGTTCTCATTAGAACAAAAGACATTCTTGGACATGGATGGTGGAACCTACCCTCAATTTGAAATAACTTGAAGATTACATGAATTGACAGACACATTTAGAAGGTCAGAGCAGTGGCAGATCTACCATGAAAGCAATAAAGTTTAAGTTTAGGGGCCTCTAACCCCAGAGAGGACCCTGAAACAACTTTTTTTTAATGAGTAAATCTTTCAACAAAACCAATGTTGTTTTTATTATTATTATGTGTGTGTGTGTGTTTTTTTTTTTTTTTTTTTTTTTTTTTTATTAAAATAAGGCCATTTTAGTGATAGGATTATAAGCCAATGGGTTGAAGTAGCTAATGTTGGCCTTAGAACATGCTCTAATACTCATTTCATATGACCTGAAAATTCTGTAGTTAGTCAAATTTCAAAATTTTCTTGGGAGCTTTAGTAATACCCCCTCCTGCCAAATGTAAGGGCTGCTTGAACTCATCAGAATCTATTCATAGCCTACAGTTTGGCAGTTGGATCCTTGAATCTATTGTTGCTGGTTGCAAAGGGGGCCTCATACTTATTAAAGGTTCAGGGCCACAAAAATGTCAGGTCAGAGGGAACAATGATCAAAAAGATGAGGATATTAGTCCTAATGTAAATAACATTCAAAACATTAAAAAGAATGAAAATAACGCTGAAGATACTCAGCTGAAAAATGAGTAGCTCAATTTAAATTCCTCAGTTTTTCTTAAAAAAAAAAAACATGGGATTTATTATTGCTTACTATAACTATTGACATCTACTATTTCCACATAGGGTAAATCCAGTTTGAGCCTTCACTTCTGTAGGTGACTGTGGTACTTTGACTACATGTCCTTAGTAAGTATCAGGAATTATATTTTGTATTGAATCTAAAATAGAATCAGTACTTATGTTTGGTTATTACTTATTGATCAGGCCATATATTGAAAGTATCACATTCAGACCCAAATTTTATTTTCCCTGGTTTGAAATAAAATATGCATCTAGCTAGTAGTTTAAGTTCTAGTGTTTTAATTATATTTCTCAATGCAAAAAATGAAAAGAAAATGGAATATTTTAAGAGATAAAGCTGGAACAAAAAGAGACAATACGTTTTGAAATTGGTTCCAACTGTAAAATTAAGCATTCGTAGACAATTGAAGGAAATAACAATGACAAATAGAGAATAGAAAAATAAAATGGTACGTTACGAAAGTAGAACAAAGACTTATTTGTTTTTATAAAAAAGGTTTACATTTATTTACTTGCTACAAGTTATTCTTAACCATTAATGTTCTTTCCTCATTCCCCTTTGACTGACAAGGAAAAAAACAAAAGAAAAAAATAATTCTGTGTTTTTTTGTTTTTTGGAGGTTTTTTTCCTTCAGATTTTGGGTGTAAAATTTTAACAGTAATTCTGTTTGACACTTTCTGTACTGATTTGGTGTCAGTGTCAAACTAACTTTCTGTGGATGGGATTCACAATTGTGTTCTAAATAAATTAAATATATTAGAAAGTCACTATTTACATTATTCAGACTATTGTCCTCATCTTTGTCGCCATATTTATCACAATGTTTCAGCCGTTGTATGCTTCTTCAGGTAGTTGGAATATAGAACTGAACCCTTTATTTTGCTCACTAGAGTAGACTGTTCTAGTTCCATGTGCCATGTTTAATGGATGTCAGTTATCTCCTGTTAATTCCCCTCTCCACGTTCTCCACTGTCTTAACCAGGTATTGAACTCACACTCTTTGGGTCCTGTCACTGGATCTAACCAATGCCTTTATCCACTGTGCTATGTGTCCTTCAGGAAAATTAACAGGAGATAACTGATAACTGACATCCATTAAACATGACATGTGGAACTAGAACAGTCTACCCCAGTGAGTGAAATAAAGGGTTCAGTTTAACATTCCAACCACCTGAAGAAGGTCGGAGTGTACAACAGCGGAAACGTTGTAATAAATATGGCGACAAAGATGAGGACAATAGTCCGAATAAAATAGTGTACATAATACCTCATCTCAGAAATATAGACAGATACATTAGAAAGTTAAAAACAAATTTAAGAAATGTTTTGCATGTCTTTAAGTAAATTAACAAATGTGTGTATATGCTTGACTGTACAGAAAGCATTACTCTGCTTCCTACCCAAAAAGTTTCTAAAATTAGGTGTGCCAGGAATCCTTCAGCTACCTTATAAAGGATGGTTTGATTTTAAAGAATAGCACACACTCTGCCTTCATTTTTCATTATACTGTTCATTTTGTTGTAACTTAGAGAAGGTTACTGAATAAAATAATCAAACAAAAGTTGGTAATGAATAATAATACAATGGACACAAACAACATATAAATTTCGCCAGTGGTGCATAGAAGTAGTCAACTGCTAGAAGTGAGTCAAGTGAATTACACAATGAATCTCCCACTGCAGACCAACATACAGTATTTATACCTTATTTATGTGAATGGGGACATACTCATTATCGTCCATAGGTATGCTACAACATATCTTAATAAAACTCTTCTCAGCAGACAGGTTGGACAGGTAATGTTGAATATTCACTACAGTCATTCCTCACTTAATAACCGCTTTCCATTCCAATGATCTGGTCGCTAAGTGAGAAGTTGTGCCTGACTAATGTGTCAACCAGCTTCAAATGACTTTTATGTCATTTTTGCACCATTTATAACATTTCTAATTTTTTTTTTTTTTCTGTTTATACTTTAAATTTTTTTATTTGTTTATTTATTCTTTAATTATTTCATCCCAAGCAAGGTGATAATGCCACTAAGACGCAAGGGGTTACTGGGAGTGAAAGTTAATGAGAAGACTTTAGTGAGGAGAAAGGACAATAAAAGAACAGGTTTCAGGAAGACAGAAGACGGACTGATATTGTATTCACATATTTAAAGACTGTAGGTGGCAGTTTTAATAGTAAATATAATAAACAAATTTGAAAATCGGTTCTATATTCTGTATATTACTTTGGTTAGAATAGGGTAAATACTTTGGTTGGAATAGGGTAAATACAGTACAAGTAAATTTTTATTAATAATTTTCAATTTATATCTTTATTTTGATTTATTTTGAAGTAACTGAAAACAATGATTTGCATTTTTGTACAGCATAAAATACTGACTGGTTGGATCTTTATTTCATGAGATTTTATGGCTCATTATAAGTTTAGAGTTTGTTAAACAGGTAAGTCATTAATTATGGATTGATTCTATTACAGATTTATTTTTATGACTATATTAAAGATTGCTTGTACCATAAAGATATAATACTCTTGTATAATTATATATTGTTTCAATGAACATTATTACACAATTGCCAAACAACTCTTGTGCATTTTGTAGTGTTCAACCTTTGTGCATACAAAAGAAGGAAGTGTCAATAGGATGGTTATTCCCTTGACACTGCTATTTATTTACTTTTTTATTTCTTTATAAATTGGTAAAGGATAAATATTGCATTAGTTTTAATTCTATTAGTGTTTAGAATGTTGTAAATATAAAATTATTCTTGTAAATAAACAATCTAATAAATAGTGTTTAATATTTTTGTTGTCAATTCTCAAGAATAAAGAAAATGTATAAATCCTTTCATATGTTTGGGTTTTATTAGAATTCTAATGGCATCAAAAAAATATATACAGTAATAGTGGTGTCAAATGAATAACCATCCTTTTGATATACTATGTCTTTTTTTTGTCAGCAGGAACATTAAACATTGAAAGAACATTTTGAACATTAAAAATGAAATTTAAAAATGAACATAAAATGCTTTTCTTCTGATAATAAAATCAAATGGTGATAACAATGTATTATGAGTTACATAATAATATCTATACTGATGACACAACCATTTATTCCTGCCATGATAGGGTGATCAGTCTGACAAGGTCAAGGTAGCTGATGTTTAAAATGAACTCAAGTCTCTTAACTAGGGCAAAAGATGGCTTGTTGAATTTAATGCCTCTAAAACTAAGCTTCTCTTCATTAATCATCTGAGAGATTCCTTTCTGCCTTCTACCAGTATGGCTAATGGTAACCTCCAGGTAAATGACTTGTTGCACCTTCTCAAGCTAACATTCTCAGCTGACATAAATTGGAAAAACTCTATTGAATCTATTGCTAGGTCAGCTGCTAAGAAAGTTGGCTCGCTATATTGTGCAAGATAATTTTTTTCTCCAGAATCTATCTTGCATATCTATAAGTCTACCATCTGTCCATTATAGTCTGGCGTCACTGCTATTTACCTTAATAAAATCCAGAGAATTAGCAATATTATTGGTCCTGATCTGGCAGCTTGGCTTCAGTCACTTATGCATTTTAGTTACTCTATTATTTTTTGTTACTTTTACAGATAACATGTTGATAATAAATACAAACAAAATACTTTCAGGAAAAATCTAGGTCATTGAATTAATAATTAATTTTCTTAGTATGAAATAAATACTGAAAATAAATGAATTGTTTATATTTGAATATCTTTGAAATATCAACAAATATTCAATGTTTTTTTTTACTACCAGTCAGAAAGTGATTTTTTTTTTAAACTGATAAATTTGATGCTATCTGGTTGTTTATACCAAAAAAGGAACCAATATTGTCTTATTTGCTGTACGTTTCTGTCTCTCTCATTTTATTTATATATATATATATATATATATATATACACACACACACACACTCTTATGCATGTTACCATTTTGTATGATAGGATGCAGATAGACAGTGGTTTTTATCTGGGTTTCTTTGAAAACCAGTGCCTGCAATTATGAAATAAGGAAATTGCTTCTATTTCTTCTGAAGTGAAATTCAAAGGTTGTCTGCTGGGAGAGATTAAACACTTCAAGATGTGTTTTTTTTGTTTTTTTTTTTCCTTTCTCCTACAAAATATATGAATTCTATACTTGGTTGAAAACCTGTGCCCCATGTTCATATGTGTAATTTCCTGTCAGCTTCATAAATAAATAAATACACATGGGGGTAAGAAGAAACAAATGCGTCTACACATTTTACTAACCTGCTTGGATTTCTTTGGTGAAAAGCAAATATTAGAGGAGTCTTTCGTCAACATAAAATAAGTGGTAGTAGGGATGCATTTGTTTACCAAACTATAAAAAAAAAATACTTTATAACAGGGATGTCTTGATGCAATCATATGTTTATTATTGTTTTATACAGGTCACTATAAAGCCTTTGTGCAGTGAGGAGTGTGAGCCGGATGATAAGCAAACCCTTCTACTTTGGTTGTTGTTTTTTTATGCTCAATGCCTTTTTACTTTATATACTTTTTACATAGGAATCTGAAATTAAAAATTAATCTGGAACATTGAAAAAATAAATAATAAACAAGGAACTTTCATTGTTATTTAACTTAATTTGTATAAATTAAAAATTGGTACAATGATCTTGAATCTATATGGGGGCACTCCATTCTACATCTCAATTTTCATAAGGTTGTATTCCTATGAAATACATATTTTATAATAACCTAATTATGTACAATAATGGATCCTATGCAATATAGGTGAATAATTCAAGAAGAAAAATTGAAAATAAATACAATGTATATAAATATTAATTTGAATTTTGAATATCCCTGCCAGGTTATTTATTTGTAGTTCTATGTAATATGTAGTTCCATTTGTTGTCACTTTCCTGAAGTGGTAAAGATTCACTGAATATCCTATTAAGATGTTTTTTTTTCTTCTTTTGTGAGTTTAACACAAATTCCTCCTTGCCACTTTTGTGATGTACAGTAGCTGTTAATGACTAAGTATAACTAAAGACTTCAATGTTAAACTAAAACAGTATTTAATTACAACTGAAAATAAATACTTAACAAGAACAATGAAGTAAAAGTCAACCAAAGATAATTAACCATTTCAGTGAATATCTTGTTGCTCGGCTTAACATTTGGTAAATCCTGAATCAAAACCCAAATCATCGATGCATAATAATTCACACTAATTCGACTGGATAGTTCCACTCAATAATCACTCCAGTCAGTAGCCTGGCACTGCTATTTATACACCTGGAAGTCCAGAGTGTCACACTCAAATACTCATTTTCTTCCTATATGACAAATATTTATGCATAGCTTAATTTGTAACATATATAAATGTAAGTAGAAAAACAAGGGTCACAAATCACTGCCCAAGGCCCCAATCAGACTTGAAATTGTGGGAGTATTACATGCCTTATATATATATATATATATATATATATATATATATATATATATATCATCCATAGACAGACTGTTTCAGTGTATCACAGCTCATCAGTGTGGCTGGATATCTGATCGCTTCAGGCCAGGACCAAAACCTGACCGATTTGGTATCAATCAGAGATTCTAACCTCTAGGCCATTGACACCCATTAGAGAGAAAGGCGAATTTTTGCATATCTATTTTTTCATAAGCACACCAGTCACTCAGAGAACTCAATCACTAGGAGAGAGTTGCATTTTCATATATATCATAAAAAAGTTAATGGTCAGAGTTGAATTAGACCAGGAAACAGTGGTATTAAAAAAAATTCTCAATGCACACACACATATATATATATATATATATATATATATATATATATATATATATATATATATATATATATATATATATATATATAAATTCAACATGTAGAGCATTAGAAAATTAGGTAATTTTGTTAACTTGGTTTCAACCTTTCGGTATCTTCAAGCAATTTCTCTGTGTGTGTGTGTGTGTGTATATGCTGACATCCAGAAGTGGTTATATTCAAACTCTTCAGGAACTGTTTAAATGAGGAATAGTCAGTTGGAAAAAGAGCATTTGGTTAATGAACACATGCATTTTATAATGATCCTTCCAATTGGACATATGGACATCATAGCACAATGAGCAACAAGAAAATACTTGAATTTTTAACCAATTTTCACCCAAAATAGATATAACTACTTTTGGTTTTTAGTCCCTAATATATAAAATGTGCCTGTTGTCTTTTAAGATTGGAAATTTCATCACTGTATGACCCATATAAATATCACTCTACTAAAAACTCACATTGATATGTTGTGTGAGCTATAATGTATGTTACTCAGTGCAGTCAATAATAATAACAAAATCAAATTTTTAAAAGAAATAGCAAGAACAAATGTCTTACGAACGCCATCTCTCACACTCTGTTTTATATACATATATATATATATATATACACACACACACACACACAGATATATATATATATATATATATATATATATATATGTGTGTGAGAGAGAGATGTTGCAAAATTACATATACCTCTTTTTAAAGTTTTTATTTTATATACAAAAAGCTAAGCAATGCAAATTAGATTTTAATGTTTTTATTCTTTCATGTATTGACTTTATCAGATCTGCTGTCTTGTGAGAGAACCAACAATGTTGCATAAGACACTTTGAAATTGGAAATAATCTATTATTTATATTATTATTAAAATTATATAGATGTTCTAAAATTAAAGTTTCCCCAAAACAGTTTTGCAAATAAATACAAGAAATAACTTGATGCAAAAAACTTATTCATTTATTTATTCATTTATTGAATTAAGACTAATATTTTAAAATTGCTTGAAAATTTTCTCTATTTTGAAAATGCTTATAAATACATTGAGTAATTTCTGCTATAATCTAAAAATATTGATGTGCAAATAATTTTCTTTCACAATACATTTTTTTGCACTGATGAAAATCATTTTGTGGCAGAAGCTATTTTAAATAAAGTCTTTATAGTTACATTATGTGGTATGTAAAAAAAAAAAAACCAAAAAAAACCCTTTCTGACAATTCATTTATTAAACAATATAACATTCATCAGCTAAGATATGAATGTTAACTTTGTCAAACTAAAAATCAGTGTGTGGCTTTTATCAGTAATGTCAAGGAGAGTCTATCTTCAGTATATTTCAGTCCATCATTCACTAGGGAACAATCCATAATAATGTTCAATTCTAAATCTAAACACAGCTTTAAGTAATCTTTATTAGCATTGATTTAAAAATTAATTTTAGTTTGACTATAACATTTTTAAAATTTTTCATTGATGCAAAAAGAAAAGAAAATTTATTTTGTCAAATAGTTTGATATTTTTGTCAATAAATTGTGCAATGCTTATTATTATGAGAATATAAATTTCCATTTTTACCATCTCTTTTGAATGAAAGAGCTAAACAAATCTTACTTTACTGTAAATCAAAAAAGGGGTTTCTAAAAAAAAAAAAAAAGAAGCACTATAAAGTTTCCGTTTTGACATTTGAGTTCCTACTCTTGTATTTATCATAACAGATTATTTGGTCAGCATGAGAATATATTTTACTTTGTGTTTTAGTTATTTCCAATGTGTAAACTTTGATAACAATGAGGTATTACTGGTGCTGTTTGGCTTGTGGAAAGATTCCAGAAAGGTTTGAATGTCAGGGTGGCTATTACAAGGATCACTAGGCATCTGGACCAAAACGGATTTAGCCAGAACATATGAACAAGCAAGAATATCAAGCAAACAGGATATTTCTTTGAAAGCAAACTATTAGAAGCAAATTGCTACACTATTTGAAGAATGTGAAATTCTTCTGCTCACTACACAAATAGCAATACATGAAAGGTTTGGGGAAAGAATGTAAGTCATGTTCACGTTTGAATTGACATATTATTACACACACACACACACACACAAGAAAAAAAAGAAAATCTTCCATCATAACATTGAAATGACCAAAAATAAACTAAGCCTGAAATGTGGGTATATATATATATATATATATATATATATATATATATATATATATATATATATATATATTTTTTTTTTTTTTTTCAAACAAGTTTGAAAAATTTTTATTGTTTTTTTTTTTCCAATTTTTGGATAAGTTGTGGATAAATTGTCTGAAGTTCATATTTTTTGTATTTTTAACTATCACAGTCATTATCAAGAATGGATGTGGTGTCTGTGTGGTAGTTAGAATTCCTTTGTCTCCATCCTGATATTCATTGGAAAGCTCAGTTTGAAGTAGTCAAGTATGATGTCATGTGTAATGGCTATTGGGGACAAGGCCGTACAATACTCAAAATCTTATGCAAAAATTGTAAAAATATAATAAAAAGATTAAACAGGTTTTTTAATCAAATGTATTTGAATGAATACTTGTTGCCTGTGTGTGTGTATGTGTGTGTGTATATATATATATATATATATATATATATATACACACACACATTTCAAAATGTTCTTGACCTACACCATCTCCCAAAATCTGACCAAACAGAATTTTGTCAGCAGATTTTTTAGTAACTGCTAAAAAAATAAATTAAAAAAAAAAAAAAATGTATAAAATAAAGTGTGATCTGACCAAACATTAGAATTTGGAAGGGAAATCCCTTCTGGGTTGGGCAGATTTTTCAGTAACCACTAAAAAATAAAAAAATAAAGTGTGATCTGATCAAACTTTAGAATTTGGAAGGAAAATCCCTCCTGGGTTGGGCAGATTTTTCAGTAACCACTAAAAATAAATTTTAAAAAAAATGTATAGAATAAAGTGTGATCTAACTAAACATTAGAATTTGGAAGGGAAATACCTTCTGGGTTGGCCGGATTTTTCAGTAACCACTAAAAAATAAAAAAAAATATATAAAGTGTGATCTTACCAAACATTAGATTTTAGGTTGGGAGGGAAATCTCTTCTGGGTTGGGCAAAATTTTCTGCAACTGCTAAAAAAAAAAAAAATGTAAAAGTAAAAAGTATGTGTGCATGTGGATAATCTTGTTTTTTTTTATCTGAATATTGTTGAAAATTCTTAGCCTGACAAAGGATTTAAAAGAAAAAAGAAAAACGTTTATTTGATCAAATTTTTGTTGATAATCCAGGCTGAGAACTTATTATTCTCTTTTATTTGTGTATAGTTACCTTTTTTGGCATCACCAGAAGTGTTCACTTATATAGAGAATGGGGTGAATTGCATATCTCTATGTAGTAGATTCTTCTGATGTTAATCTTCAATTTCAAAATTCTTCCCTGGAGGGTAAAATGTTGTAATTTTAATACTTATTTTTTTTACTGATGAGGCAGAATTTTTTTTTTTCTGTGGAACAGCCAGACATATTGTGTATAACAGTGCTTTGATATTTATATGATAAAAATATGGTTATTATAGACAGCTCTCCAATCTTTGTGTATTAGATTCTTCTGATGTAGGAGAAATAGAATTTTCCTTCAAATTTGACAAATAGAACCTCATAATTTATGTCTTAAAGCTTTTTTTTAATTCCCAGTTAAATCAATAGTAATTTTGTAAATGCACTGTGCTTATAAAAATATTGAAGACTTAAACAGTATCATTTCTCATGGAATAAATAAACTTATGTATGTATGTATATATTTTAGCAGCAATAATTTTTTTTGAACTTATTTTGTTGAATAATATCAACAAGTTTGGTTTATCAATTTTTTTATTTAAGTTTTAAAAATTTTTGAATGAGTTGTTTTGCTATCAGTAAATTTGACAAATTTCATATGGAATTTTTTTTGTGTATTTTTTTTTTAAAAGATCAAATACACATAAAATTTCAGTTTGACTGTTTAAATGATGGTTTTTAAAGACAAAACTGTATGAGATGAAAATGCCTTGGGATAAGTGTGGACCATTTAACTTGAGTTATGGTCCACACTTATCCTCAGAGATACCAAGCCATTTTTCCTCTCACACAGTTTTGTTTTTCTTTCATTCTAACCTGAGGAAGCCAAAGAGAACAGATGCTCTCTGCGAAACCCATCATTTTTTTTTTTTTAATAATCCACTTTGTCTCATCATCTGCAATTTCGTTTTGAATACTATTATACTTCTCTCTCCCTTTCTCTACTCCCTCACTCACTCTTTCTCTCACACACACACACACACACACAGAGGGTGTGATGAGAAAATTGTTGCTATTTTTTATTTTTCATTTTTCACATACACATTGTTTTTGATTTTGTTGACTGCATAGTAGGGTCAGTTGGGCACCATCTATGAGAAAAAGACCACCATGGCATAATTCACTCTGCCAGAAATTTGGAAACGGTATGCTGTACTGCTTGGTATTTGCAACGGAAGCTCCAATACGAACATTTCAGAATGTTTGGGTATCAATCTGAGGACAAGGCAGAGGATTCAGAAAGATTTGGATGAGTCTAATAGTGAAAAAACTCCCAAATTTGTTAGTGAGGGCTGCACTCAAGACAGAGGTCTACATTAAGTTCCTTGAGAATGTAATGCTGCCCTAGATCAAGAGGATGGCTGCTAGAAGACCATATGTGTGGCACCAGAACTCTGCACCATGCCACACATGAAGGAGAACCCAGTCATGCTTATTAGACAATTTCTGTGACCACATCACCCTTTACATCTGGCCACCTAACTCTCCAGATTACAAAGTTGACCAAGAGAGCAATAAAACTCCGAACACCAAAGATGAACTGAAGACATGGATTATGGCAATATTCACCAACTGAAACAAGGAGACTGTGTGGAAGAGCTGCAGGAAATTCTGAACTCATCTGGCGGCTGTAGTTGAAGCCAATGGCGATTTTATTGAATAAATTTACTTTTAAGTTATTTTTGTGTAGTTTTGAGAAATATATCTGTAAAAATGAGATGTAAGTGTTGTTTTCATTTTTGTGCAATTTAGTTGACAATTTATCCATTGCACCCTGTATATATACACATACACACATAAAATATGCCAATGTCTAAATATATTAATGTACTTGTTGTTGTATATTTTTAAAAATCTTACTTCATCACTAAAATGTCTGTAAAGATTTATTTTTTTTATCATCTGATACTCTTTCTCTTGTCAATAATTACAGTTTTTTTTTACTTTTTTAATTACCCAAACTGAGGCACATTAATATTACATTAAAAATGATATCTTTGTTTTATTTTCGTTGCTTATGTAACCTGTAATATCATTTGTTAAGCAAATAAATTAAAACTTTCATTGCACTGAAGATAATATAGAAAAACATATTAGAGGAAATATTTTAATGCCAACTTGATTGAAAGCAGTATATATTTGCAAGATTTTTGCTTTTATCATTGTCAAAATACCTGTTCAGCTAAATCCTGCACTCGGGGCTGGTACACCTACCCTAAATTTATGATATCCCCCCCCACATCACAATTAAAATGATACCCCTCTACTACATCATAATTTTCATAAAGTAATATTAATATAAAAGACAATTTTCATCGTAACCTCGTTATGTACACTAATGGATCATAAGCAATATAGGCAAACAATTCAACTAAAGAAAAATTGAAAATAAATACAATGTATCGAAATACAAATTAGAGACATGTCATAGTCAATCCTCTGATGTTAAATAAATCAATAATGTTTTGCAGATATTTGTAACATTGACTTGAGATTTTTCTTGTTAAAAAATTGAATAATTTTAACACGTTCCACATTATGGATCAAGAATAGTGAATTTTATCTAGTGTTTTTTCGAGGCTTAGCATGAGCAAAACAAATTCACAAATTTTTACAAAAAATAACCCAGAATGAGTTTAAAATCCATGAAAATTATTCTTCCTTTTAACAGTGCTATTAGTACACATGGGGCTGCAGAGAGTAAGAAAAAAGACGGGGTTGAGGAAAGGATAAAAAGAAGAACAGGGATCAAGGCAACATATGTCAATTGACATTAAATTTAAATTTTTTAAGATTATAATTATCAGGGAAGCAAGTAAGAGGAAGGGAGTTCTACTGTTGGGAAGTGCAAGAGAAGATGCTGTTGGAGTAGAAGTGGTGGTTACATTTAATTGTTTTGACAGTAAAAAGGTGAGACAAAACAAATCCTAGTTCTATCCCGTAATAGTATCTACATTTGCATATATTTTAATACATGAAATATAACATCTATTATGAGACAGAATTAGTAGCATAGTTTTTTTTTTTTTTCATTTAACTGTGTGTGTATTTCATAGACTCCATGTAAATCTGTTATGGGTCAGACAAGTTATACTCTTAAAATGATTAGTTTGCTCAGTTTTGTGGTGATGCTGTTTTTATTTATCACCCCATTTTAACTGCTATATCCTCTAGCCTTCTCAATGAAATCTTTTATGTTCTTTCAAAAGTAATTTCAAAATTTGTAGCCACATTTCTTCTAGATGATGTTTCTCTGTTTTTGAACTGAGCAAGTGTACAAAGATAAAAAAAAACTTGTTAAAAGAAATAAATGGCTATTATGAAGAACACCTGATAAAATTTCAGACTCAAATTATATTTACATATGAAAGAAAATTTGATTTTATATATTTAACAGACATGCAACCTGTTCCTGTTGCTTAGTGTTAAGGTATTTTGGTGTTTTGGTCACACAAAGATTGCACAATATCACTCAAAGTAAACATAATAATGGAATATCAATTGACTAAATAATCAGACCTGGTTCCTATTTTCAAAAATTGTGTGACGTTTTATTTGGATGTTTTTTTTTGTTTTTTTTAATCAATTCTTTCATGAAGGTCTAGTAAATGAAGGCAAATATGATTTGTTTGATGAATTGCCAGGTAATTAAATGGATCCTTAGATTGGAAACAATCTTATTTTATGCAACAATAGTTCCATAAAATGCAATGTGTGGTATGTGTATGTATGTATGTATGTATATATATATATATATATATATATTTTGGTGGTTCTGCAAGAGTAAGTTAAACAACAGCAAATCCTCAATCCCTTCTCTATCCATTTAATCCAAAATCCTGATATCTACAGCAGATAAGGTTGAATACATACTTATATATATATATATATATATATATATATATATATATATATATATATATATATGGCTAGCAGTTTTCATTGATGCAAGTTTTATTAATGACTGATGAAAGTTCTTTACGGATTAACTTTTTTTTCTACGGAGTTGTTTGGCATCAATATTGATCTTGAAAATTTTTTAAATTGTTAGTGTTTTGTAATTTAAATTTGTGCACCTGGCAAATCTCCTTAGATTGGTTTAATCCTGAGTGACAAAGGTTCTCAAGGCAAGCCACTTATTTTTCTTGTAGTTTTTCTTTTCAAATCACAATTGGTGAGACTAGCATGAAAACTTGTCACACCAAAACATAACAACAACTCCTGGCATCTCACCAGTGTTCTTCACTAGTCTCGCAGCTAACAGGAAAAAACCCGGATGTCATTGGTGTTGAAAAACATGTCCACATGTGTGTTTGCCACATACTTTTTGTTGAAGAATGATTAGATTTGCTTGTTAAAAATGTGTTTTATGTATTATGTTACATGTTAGTATGATATTTGAAACTTATTGTTAGTTTATTGTAGTTCCTTTTAGAAGTTGTCAAATATTTGTTTCTTCCTAAAATGAATGAAATCTTATTGTTTATTTTTTTTCAACTTAAGATTTCTAATATATTTGTTGTTTCTTAGAATTTAATATAATTGTTTTGTATTATTGTCCATAAATATTTATCAAATTATTTTGTGCTGGTTGGTGATTTAATAGATCTGTTATCAGTAAATGGCAAGTTCGTCTATGAAATAATGTAACCAGTGTATAATTTGTTTCAGTGTTTAATATTTTAATTTTTATTCATAGTGAACAAGGAAATTCTTAAGCAACAGTTTGTTGGAATTTTGATTTTTTTTTTTTTTGTTTTGTTTTTAATGCTAATAACAAGTTTTGTAATTTTTTATTTTTTTTTTTTACTTCATTTGTTTTTGGCAGGTGTTGTATATCTAGGAATCAGGTTTCTGAATCATTTTTCTAATTTGTAATTATGGTATTGGTTCTACTAGAATAGGTTTATGGTGTTTTTTTTTTATATATATATTATTTTTATTGTTAATTTTTTTTCTTAGCTTAGAGTTATTGATTTATTACATGATTTGTTTAATTTTTGTTTTATATTTTTTTATTTTCAATGTTCTATAAAAAATTTTTAAGTTTTTCTATAGAACATTGAAAAAAACCATGAAAATATAAAACAACTTTCCAAATTATGTAATAGACAAGTCTAAATAACCTTAAAATATCAACAATAACAATGTAAGTAATAAAAATAATATAAAAAAAATAAAACTATCATACTGAAACCAATTACATAACATTGATATATTTTGGAAGGATATTTGAATAATCCAGAACTTCTACTGGGAACAAACTACCTGCATATATGTGGTCAAAAAGTCTTCTCACACCCACATAATATAATTTTCTATTTCAACACTATGTGGGGTATTATCAAGGAGAGTTTCACATAGGATACCCCTCAGTTGAAGGACGCAGTTTGGAGAGACTTTGAAACAATCAACAAAGCACAGCTTTATAAAATATCACACAGGACATGTCACTGCATCATTTTCTGCCACGAAAAGGATGATGTTCATACAGATCTTCTGGATGTGTAACAGCATCAATGAAAGTGAATAAACTGAATCTGGTACATGTGCTTTGTATTACTTACTTGTTCTATTGTTCTCATTACTTTTTGGTAGTGGGTGACAAGACTTTCGGACCAACCTGTAGCTAGAAAATGAATTCAGTAAATATACAAAAATAGACATCTTCTTCTCATCAAGCCTATTCAACTTATACAGTGAAACAATTCTGAGAGGATTAGAATTCTTACCAGGATTTTTTATTGGTGACCACAGTCTTAGATATGCAGCAGATACAGAAAGGAAACCAGGGAATCTCCTAAAGAAGGCAACAAAGGAAAGCAAGAAGAAAGGACTAAACCTCAATTGTAAGAAAATAGAATGTGTGCTTGTTAACAAAAGTGACAGCCCAACATTTGGAAATACCAAAACCGAACGTGTATACAAAATTTAAATATTTAAGAAGTGTTTTAACAGAGAATAGGAAATGCAATGACCATAAATCTAAAGATGCATTAGGATAGCAAAAGATGCCTTCCAAAAGAAAAGCAAAACATTAAGAAACAGAAAAATTTCATTAGAAACAAAGAAGACTACTGAACTATTATGTAATATTAGTCCACTTATATGACAGTGAATGTCACAGTTGTAAAAGAGAATTGAAGCAAAAGAAATGTGGTTCTATAAAAGGATGCCGAGGATACCATGGACTGGACATGTGAGTAATGACAAAGTTTTAGAGAAAATGAAAAACATAAAGAACACTCTTATTTAAGGAAGAGAGTTGAAATTTCTTGGACACATAATGAGGAAAAACTGCTTGGATAATTTGATACTCACAGGACAGATTGACGGTAAGAATGACAGGTGAAAGCAGTGCATAACCTACCTAACAAGCTTGTGTAAATGTTTGGCTGCTCGGGATTAGGAGATTTAGCAAAATCTTACTAAGGGCTACAAAGGACAGGAAATCGTGGAGAGCCATGACTGCCCATTTCCTGAAGAAGGTATTAAGTGTTCTCTGCTTATTAGATTATTTATGATGGACAGTGTATCAGTATAGGCATTTCATTATTATAATTCAGTTGAATTAAGTTGTCTGTCTTTTTATTTGTTTGGTTTTTTTAAATTTTACTTTAAAAGTTATTTAAATCAGTTCGTTTAAAAAGGGAATTTTACTTTTGAATTCATATGTGAATTTAAGAAGTAAATTATTTAAAAAAAAAAAACCACTTAATATTCTAATTTTAACTAATGTCATTAGCAGGTGTAAATTATTGGTTTAGGGTATTTTTGTAAAAATCTGATTTTTATCTGACATGAAATTCTGATATTGTTGCAATAGGTAAAGTGATCCCATCTAAATATATTTCCTCGATGGTCACAAAAACAAATTTATATATTTTTTGTGTGTAACACTTTTCTAAGCCATGAAATCTTCTTTTGGTGATTTAGGAATTAAAATTATCCATTTATGAATAGAATGTTGTTTTCATTTAATATTCAGGAGGAAATGAACATAAGGAAATGTAAGCAAAGTTTTTATTTTTTATGATTATATAATTATATTGCAATTATAAAATGACTTCAGCTTTTTTGTGTTTTTTTATATATATATATATATATATATATATATATATATATATATATATATATATATATATATATATATATATATGATGGTTGCATCATTTTTTTACAGATGGTTGGCATCTCATTAAAGTGTACATAATTGAATTAGTTGTCAACTTGTAAATGACTATGGGCTCTTTGGTGACTCTTTTGCCCAGCAGGCTTTTTACATGGTTTGAAGCGTATGTGACTTACAAAGGAGGTCACCATAACAGGATTTATTGCATCAAATTGAGTAATGTTATCCTTATGGACCTTTTTATGTGTCTTTTTAGAACTGAACTGAATTTACAGATTTTGCCATACATTTTCGGTTAGCCTTCTTCTAAGACAATCAAGACTATATGTCAGAGTATTGTGATGAGATTTAAAGTGGTAAACATACCAGATTGTGATTTCAGGTCATAATAAATGTCAAACTACTGTAAATGAAATTCAGGTGAAAGGTCAGATATGGCCTTCATTGTAAGACTGTGTTTCAACTTTTCATTTTCAGTGTGGTTAGACTCAAAGAGCATAATACCATCTTTAATGAATTTTTCCATTCATCTTTATCAAGGGTCAGCATATTCCATGTCCTCACATTCATATTAAAAACTCTTTTCCTTAACCTTAATAATGTTGTTTCTTTTACTTACATTCTTTCAGATGCTGTAATGTCCTTGCCGTAGTGGTTTTACTTCCTTGCTTGGGATGAAATGATTAATATATATTAGGTTGTCACACATGAAATAACACATTATTTGGTTGGTTGTTGATCTGGTCATCTAATATTGTAACCTCTTTAGTATATAAAAATATCTTGCCTTATTCCTGATTCTTTTTCTTTCCAGATAATTTTTCTTTCAATATCTTGTTACTCATAAGCTTGATGAAAATGATTACAATAAAACTATCTTGAGTAATCTTATTGTATGAGTACAAACTGCGAAAAATAACCATTTTTGCATTGAATCCTTACATGTGATGAGAAATGGATACTCTTTAACAACCGTAAGAGAGTAGGTCAGTAGTTAGATGCAAGTGAATCACCAAAACAATACCCAAAAACTCCACTGCACCCTAAAATGTTAATGGTTACTATATGGTTGTCTTTCAAAGAGATTATTCTTAGATTTGTGAATAGGGATGGCCTAATTTTGCTGCATAGCACCACACAGCCACACACTTCTCAATCAACTGTCCAAAAGCTGTATAGCCTGAATTATGAAATTTTGCCTCAGCTTCCATATTCACCTTGTAGGGAGACCACAGTTGTTTTCTCTTTGCATTAGCCCATGAGAGTTGTGGCCCCTTTTAGTGAGTAGAACTCTTCTGCCTTTTTTTGTCGTCACTTCCGTTCTGGGAGGAACAACCTTTTTTCCTTCCTGACCACCAGAGCGTCCACACATGTGGAAACTGGTCAACATGGGTATGGCCTAACGCAACAAACTCATTCACTCATCTGTGGACGACCAAAGGCCATGAAATTGGTAGGTGATATCTTTGTACTAATTCTGTTTAACCTCCTCGTTCCTTTGGGACAATATGGACAATTATTTGTTTTGGGACATGTATAAATCTTGTGTATATATTTACGAAGGCTGCTTGCCACATTAAATGTTTCATTGGTTACGCTCACTTATTTCGTCTTTTCATATTCACATTTAGTGTTAGTGTATCAATGGCTACGCTAATGCTAATATTAGTATCGGTGTGCTACTGAAGGCTAGAACGCGTTATTCTACCTAACATAGAATAATTAGTAAACTCTGTGTGGCAAATACACACCTTATACTAATAACCTGATATCTCTTCTACTGATTATTGTATTTAAGTATCTTGAGCTTTTTATATGCAATAAAACATTTGCCAATAAAGAAAAGATAATATCACATCAAAGGATGAGAATTTTTTTAAAAGATGGGATCAACAATTTAGAGGTACACTGGAGAATTCATCAACATGCTGCCTATTTCAATTAAATAAATTAGTTATTTAACATTTCAGAAGTGTTTTATTAATTTCCTATAAAATTTGTCATTTCACATGTGACAAAGTGGAGAAATTATTAGACTTGATTGAACTAAAGTAATTTGTTTTATTGACATAATTATAAGATAAAGAACATGTTTATCAATCTAACATTTCCCTTTAAAGCTTCCTCAGAGAATGTGATATAGAAAAAATGAAGAAAGAAATTCTTGTAATTTTATATTGGTATTTTATTTTCATTGGTTAATCAGGATTCACATGCATTCGACTTGTTAAACATGTTAGTATGATTTATTCAAGGAGAGACAACACCTATTTTCAATCTTCTAAAAATTAATGGATTCCAAGCCTAACTGAAAAACCATAAATATTATTTTATATATGTAAATATATAATATATATATATATGGTGAGATTCAAACCCAGGTCTTATGGTCAGAATGCGAATGTTCTGACTACTCAGCCATGTGCCCATAAATAAAATATAAATATATCAAATTATTTACCAATGGAAAATGTATTTAACCATTCAGACACGCGCCAATATTTATTAGTGTGTGTGTGTGTGTGTGTGTGTGTGTGTATATATATATATATATATATATATATATATATATATATATACACACACACACACGCTACAGTTCAAAAGTATGAGGAAACTGCTGGTAATTTTTCTAAATTAGATTAAAAAGTAGTAGTTTTGTACTTTTCAATAAGAGAAAATTATTATATGATTTTTTTTATGATTAAATTTTGCACTCGTCAAAATACCTTCCTTTAGCGTTTATTACTGCAGCACAAATTTTTGGCAATTGTTATAAAAGTTTCTCAAAGCATAAGTTTGATAATTGCTTCCTTTTCTTTTTTTTTAATGACTGCTCTTTTTCATTTTTTTTTTTTTTTTTTTTCCACTCTTTTATCAAGTTCATGCTATGCTAAGTCTGGGGATAGCTTCGAACTTTTGAACTGTAGTGTGTGTGTGTGTGTGTATATATATATATATATATATATATATATATATATATATATAATCATTTCCTGTAATTATATATAAAATTATAAAGCATTTTTTAAAATTGTTTTGATTAAATTTATTTAGATTTTTCTTATATACATTTCAGAACATAATTTGAACATGAAGAAATGCAACAGATTATTTACAATATTTTACAAGTACAACACAATGATAAAATTAATATTGTCATCATTTTTTTGACAGTAGATGTCAACTTGAAAAAGGACATTTCTGGATTAAAAAAAATAACATTAAGAAGACAACTAGTAACCATGCTACTCTTTCCAATGGACAGAAATGACAATTCAGGGTTAACATATATTAATTGAAAGGAAGCTGTGTTGAGTCATGATCTATACTGAAGTGATATGACACGAAAAGGTTGGGGGGGTAATTTTTTTTTATTTGGAAATATAAATAAGAATAGAAGGAATATTAAATATAGAATAAATCAAAATAGTTAAAGGTAAAAAAATTTTATTTTTGGAAATTGGTTTTGTTTTATGGCATATCAACCTGAATGGGTCATTTAATGCCAACAACTTTTTTCCTGGTAATATTTTTGTTTTGTCAAAAATCTATTTCTGGTAATATTATTTTAGGAAATTAATAACATTTATAAATACAAAAATTTATAATAGGAATGATGATGCAGCAAACACAGACTTATATACATAATATTAAAATAATATTCATAGTCTTAATTTGTCTGATTATCTTAGATTAAACATTTTCATTATTAATTTTTGCCTAGTTCATCTTTCATCTTATTATTGTTGCTTTTTAATGAATTGGTCAGTTTATATTCTATGAGTAGGGATCAGAAATAAATAAATGGTCTTTTATGAGATTTTAACTTTACCTGCTGGTTGGTCTTTGTGGATAAATCGGTTAGGCATCATCAATGTCAGGTGCACTCCCAAAGATATGGAATGTGAGTTCAAATTCTCCAAGTGTAGAGATGTCTGCTTTGAAAATCAACAGTAAAAACCTAGATTGTATAAGAAAATAAAAACTTGACAATGGTTACTTTGTTCCTGATGTTAGAGTGAGAATATTTATCTCTTAACTGTCGAGTGACTAATAAAATACCTGCTGTTGTCAATATTTAAAAATTTTTTTTTTTGTTTCTGTTTGAAAAAAATCATTGGACGACAAAAATTCTTTTTTTTTTTTTTTTTTTTCATAATGCTCCCTCTGTGCAAGGCTCAAGAGCCAATCAAGATAGAGATTTACAGTGTTAGAGGCACAATTTATGTGGATATGTAGAGAAGATAACTGTTAATTCTAGACTTGAATTGAACATATTAAGATTATAGTGATTAGGGAAGTGTTGTGGAGTGATTTCACAATGGAGGCTCGTATTTGTACTAAGTCGGTCCTAAAATAGGTTTGACGTACAAAACGTTAGGAACTTGATATAATAGGTATAATGCAGAGTAATCTAGTTGTGGTCGCTGATACTTTCATATTCAATTATTGTCTAACATCGACTGACTGACCCCCCCTTCCGTTACTCTTACTACTACTACTACTACTACTTATTATAGGTGGGAGAATCTATTAACTATAGAATAGGTGTGTTCCTCTGTAACAAGAAGTATCCTCTTCGGAGTTGGTTCTATAAAAAAGGGGTTTATAGGAAAAAAACTTCTTAAGTGGAACTTACATATTACTAAAGGAATGAGGATGGTTCACTACAATGTACATGGCATGGTGGGTCTTAGTAGCGAAGGTTAGAATTGGTGGAAGTAAGTAATGTAGTTTGTCTGAATACTTTCCATGGAAATAGTAATAGAACAGCAAGAGGTTTTCTATGTTTTGTCTGTGGAGGAAAGCAGGTAGAGGGTGGAAAATAATTCATCACCCACAAGGACATCGAAATGTTTTTGGATTTTATCAAGACTGGAAAGTAATGACTTGGAAGCTCCTGCCAATATACGGCAACAGTATTCCATTTTCACCCTGATCTGTCTCTTGTAAATGTAGCGGATAACAGGGAGGTCAGCTACTTACTGGAGCAGTACAGGGAACTGACCATTTTTCCAGCATCTTTATTGATGGATCATATGTATGAGTTCCACTTGAAGTCTACTGATTATTATATATTCTTGTTTCTTGATAGGTACATGAGGAATTGGTTTATGAAGAAATGTTCAAACTAGAGCTTCATTTGTTTGTCAAATCTTAAATAATTCTGTACAGAAGTGATTTTTTTTTTAATTTTCTTCCAAGTAGGTTGTAAAAACTTTTCTCATCAATCAATGTTTTAAAACAAATATATTAAAAAAAAAAAAGAAGGACAACAGGAAACTAGAAAAAAAGAGACTACGTTAAATTGCAATAGGAAAAGAAAAAAAATTAATAGAATCAGCTGACCAGTTTTCATTCCTCTCACATTAGAGCTCAACTGAGGAATTAAAATATTGTGCACACTGACTAAACTAAAGCAGTTGGGGGAGAAAGAAAAAAATTGAGAATAAGAAATAAACTATTATCAATACCATATTGACACAGGTATAATTATAAAAAGACTAGCGACAATCAGAAAAAGGATTCAATTAGAATGGAGCAAAAACAGCATCATGTTTAGATGTAACAGTCTGTCTTCTACTTTCATTAAAAAAAAAGAAAGCATTTTGAATGAATGCAATTATTGATATAACAGAAGTAGTCTGTATTTATTCAATTGAAGTTAACTGAGGACATTAAGGTGTAAAACAGGGAACATGAAGACCCACTTCAGGCCACAATTATTTTAGAGTTTTTGAAATTCAATTTGTCAGTGTGCTACCAGGGATATAAAAAAGGATACATTTATAAAAGCAATTGTTAAATTTGATGAAAATTGGTTGAAAGATCAATGAAAAATAAGAATGAAACCAGTAAAAATCGCCATTTTTCGCTATTTACATGGGTTTTCACTATATGGGTGAACTCAATTATGAAGTTAAATGACTGTTAAACAATCATCTTATTTTTAGCTACAATTGAGTGAAGTTTGTATTAGATTGCTTGAAAATTGAGGGAGTTTTTAGTTTAAAATTTGTGATGAAATCAATTTTTCATTTTTTCATGGATTTTTGCTAAATGCAGTGGTGTAGAAATAAAAATAAAGTATTGTTGAGCTTGTCATGATGTAAGTAACCTACATACTGAGTCTGAATGAAATCAGAGGAAAAAAATTGAATTTATCGATTTTTTTTTTTTTTTTTTTTTTGATCAGCTTTATCAATTATTGATTTTTTTTTTTTTAAATTATTGATTTTTTTTCTACACTAAGAACCTATCTCTTACATTGTTTTATTTATGTGCCAAGTTTGGTCAAAATCAGTTGGATGGAAGGTATCACACAGATGTCCTCTGTTTTTTATATATCTATAAAATATATATATATATATATAACACTGAGACCTAATGATCATTGCCATGATTTAATGTAAATTGATAAGTGAATGTCATAATGTGATCAACTCAACACTTAAAACATATCCTCATGGAAGAATGATGCATACGACTAAAATTGTCAGCTGATTCGAAAAATTAATTTTTCTTTTCATATTAACATTTGCTGTGATTGTAGTATCATTTTTTTTCTCTCTAGTTTCATCCTGTCCTTTTTTAATATGTCTGTTTTTATAGCATTGATTAAATTTTGTAACTAATAAGAATCTACAATTTCTTTTTAAAATTAAATTGACTGATGCCACAAGTTTATTTCCTCAACATAAAATACTGACATTTTAAATTATTTTAATTATTGATATGTTCCAAAGATTTTTTTTAAAAACACATCTTCAAACATTTCAGAAAGCTTTCCAAAAATGCAAATATCTGAACATATACAAAGTGGGTAGAAAGAAACTCCCTATTTAAATTTAAACTGCTATTACTTATTGGTTGAGTTGCATAAAGCATATTTTATTTGGGACAGTATCATGGTAGAAGTACTTTTCAGTGTTAAAATTTTACATGGGTACTAGCTTTGTCCACCGGTGTTTATAATCATCTGGTTATATTCTCGAACATTTCCTGTACCTGTTTCAAATTTTCTTCCAATCTGGATGTTGAAGAATAACTTCTTTTGTGGATATCTACAAGATGCTGTACTCATCAGCTTGGAATGACAATTTTTGATGGTTTTTGCCATCTACTGAAGCATGAAATCCATGAACACGGCATCAACTTCTCTGCATTTTCACAACTGTCTGCCACATAATCATGCAGTTTCAGACATTGTACCATTCTTGGCTATACTTGTTTTGTGATGTTAGACAGCTTCACTTGTCACTTTTGCTATGTCAAGTGAAAGCTCGTTATCACTTTCAAAAATGCTCATATTCAAGACTAGTAGTAAGCCTTCCAGTAATACCCACACTAGTAATACTTGTTCAAGTAGTAATCACCAAATAGTATAATGATCAGAAGAGAATCCTTAAAGTAGTAAAGTAGAGAGTGAATGTATAGCAATAGTGGATAGACAAGAAAAGTGAACAGTGATCCATATGGTGATAGAAGAAATAGTGATCAGTTAGTTAATATGCTACTTCATATTTATTCACTTCCTTTATAATCCCTTGATCTACTTAATAATAGAATCACCCGTGAGTAACACTGGCAATCTAGTTTAAACCAGTGTTGGCAATGGCACTTACTCTTATACAATAACTTGTCTCTCTGAAATAAAAACAAAAATTAGCAATGAAATTCTACCACTTTAGGGATCACGATGTATTTTGTTTCAAGCAAATGTGATCATATTAAGAAAAGTTTTAAGTAATTTTCAGTAGGAAGTTTATTTCCACCCACCTTGTATATGATTATTTTTTTTCTTTTCAGAAGGCTAACTTTTTTTTTTTTTATAACTGGTATGTTAAATCTTTTTGGAGGTGGAGAGGAAAGAATGAGGTTTCATTCTTTTGAAATGGAAATAAATATTAAATACCTTCTGAAGTAGTAATATAATAATATTTCTCATATTTCTTTTTGACACTTCAGCAATTTGGTTATTCATCTATCATGTCACTATCTAATTGTAGTTTCTATAAGCAAACAAGTCAGATTATAAACACAAAAGAAAACATATTATTCTTGTAATTAAGAGCTTATGAAAACCATTCCAGTGACAAATTTGATATATAGCATTCTTTTGGTTTTAACTTCTGAGCTGAAGAATTACCATTATTGTCCTCATCCTTGTTGTTAACACAATTTATCACATTCACTGCTATATCGGAGGATTGATATTAGCGAGCAGTTCAACACTATTTTCTTTGTTTCTAATGATATTTTTCTATTACCTAATACTTTGTTTAGCTTTTGGAAGGCATCTTTTGCTATTCAAATATGCTTTTGAACTTCAGCATTACATTGTCCATAATCTGCTAAAGCACTTCCCAGGTAGTTAAACTCCTATACTTGCTTGATTTTGTAGCTTGCTTCTTCAATTCTCCCTTTTGTTCATGGCCATACATCGTCTTTTTACAATTGATAGTTAGTCCTTTCTTCTGTTTTCTATTACTGCCATATCTATGAGTATCAGATTTTGTATAGTTTATTTACCTTTGTAATTAGTCTCATTTATTCTATATAAGGAATTTTTACTTGAAAATTTTGGTTTATACTTGAAATTTCTAATAATGATTCAAATTATAAAAGATATTGTTATACAGGAATAAAGTGTCACTGCTGACACTTGAGTTTGAACATAGATTGCCAGAGAGCAAACACAGGCGATCCCATTATTGAATTAAGTAGACCACGTGACCATAGAGGAAATGCATATATAGGAGATAGCGTGTGTCTAGTTGATCACATTTCTAGTCTATCCTATACAGATCTGCACTTCTACTCTATCCTCTATTACTATACAGACTGCTATTCTCTACTCTAATCACGATACTATTTCTCAGTTTCGGATTACTATTGTTGTGGCCTTGTTGGGGCCAGAAATAAAGACACAAAAAACACATAGAAAACAGTAATACAACATATACAAATGAGTGTGTTAGAGCAAAAATGTTTAGTTCAACTGTCAGAGCTGTCTGCTGGAAACTTCACTCTCCAAAAGGCAGTACCTGCTCCTATATATAACTGCGAGAATCCATGTGTGCATGGGTAAATTACCATAACACCTATTCAGATTACTATTCAAGTGAATATTATCGAGCAAGTACCATTAGTGTGAGTGCTATTCAAAGGCGTCTGACACCAGCATTATTCAATGGCGTACTATAGTTGTATCTGCAATTCAAAGGCTCTACTACAATGAGCATTACGAAAGTGACGGGTATTCATTGACATCACAAAGATATTTTCCAATTTTTGTTATAAATATTTTGTGTGAATAATCTTGAAATATTTAAATTCTTAAATAAATTTAAAGTGTGAAAAAAATGAAAATTTAACAAAAAGAACAAAAAATTATCAACAAAAAGTATTTTTATGCCTTTTTCCAGAGCATAAACATTTTCAGCTGGAATTCAAATTTTATTCACTAATTCTTTTTTCCATACCAATAATCATTACTACACCTATTCTTTATCTGTTTCCCCTCCACAATGATACAAGGTGCACATTTTCCCCGCAAAAAACCTCCATCCTGAGTATGGTGATAAACTACATCTACGTCTTGGGTAAGATGATAAACTACATCCAGCAGCAAGGCCTCTGATCAGGAGGATTTGAGGAGCATGGAACCACCTCTCAATTGCTGGTGTTCTCAGATCCATCCTGACCCGGGGTGGTAGCACCTGTTAGGGTCCCAGCTATGGGCAAATAGTTAACCCAAAACTGGGGTAAAAATGGGTTTTAATACCAGGAATGCTTTGTAAAAAAAAAAAAAAAAAAAAAAAAAAATCATTACCAGCAATAAAGTTTTGGAAAAAAAAAATCATTACCAGCAATAAAGTTTTGGAAAAAAAAAATATTACCAACAATATGTTTTTGAAAAAATATTACCAGCAATACATTTTTGAGGAAAAAAAATATTACCTGCAATACTTTTGTAAAAAAAAAAATTATCACCAGTAATACATTTTTGAAAGAAAAAATTATTGCCAGAAATAGATTTTTGACAAAACAAAATATTACCAGCAATAAAAACTTTGTCAGCATTAAATAATCCATTGAGGTTGATATACCGTAAAACACAACAAACCAAACCTAACCAAACCAAAAAAACCTTCAAAAAATGACATTTTTCACACTTCAGGACCTTTCTCACATATGAAACATTGTTAGCCTCTCATTTCCCTATCATTATTTTCATGGTATATATTCAGTCCTGTCAATCTGGGTTCTTTACAGCTAGAACCCATGATGCCATGTACACTGTTGACCAATCCTCATTCTCTTCATATTCCATTAGTAAAGAGGAAGTTACACAAAGTGCTTCTTCCCAGAAAAGTTACATTATAGAACGCACTTCTAAGAGAGTCCTTTGCCGATGAGTACAATCTAAACTTATTCAACTCTAGAGTCATTATCTATCCTACTTATCCTCATAATATGTACCTCTTACTCCATCCTTATATTCCCTTAGAACAACCTCATTTAGTAACTCTCTACCTTAATTGTCTCTTGGGCTTTGTATTGAGTGAATAACAGTATAAAAAGAAAATACCTTAATAGTTGTTTTGACACCTAATATAAATATCCCTGTTTGACATGATTATCTTCATAATGACCCCGGAAAGAAAAAAGATTAGAAATCAAGATATTTTATATATAAAACAATTATATGAATGTTATAATTAGACTTTTTGCTTTCTTTCCTAAATATTTCTTGTCAAATTATAGTAGCATATTGTAGAGCAGTAAATATGGTATATAAAACATCATGAAATTCTCTAAGACTTAAAGTCAAACAGATTGTTCAACCACATAGAGAAAACCATGTACAGATATTGTAGAAAAAAAAAAGATCCTTCAGATAGTGATTATTGCTTCATTTTAGGGAACCAACATAACCTGTTTTAGAGGGGGGTAGTTTCACCCAATGCAGCAAATTACTACAATACCAAAACATTAAATTAAAAAATTCCTGTTCTTAAATAGCTTGTCAGATCAAAGCTTTTATATGGATGTTATGCATGGCACCAAACTCATTAAGAAATATCTAAAATTTAACCTCTATACAACCACTTTCTCATATCAAAGATTAAAAATGGTTTTGAGTTAATAAATCCTGTAGGTTTTTTAAGGGACTATCCTTCTTTGAAACTTTTGAATTGGTGTTACAGAAAGACAAAGAACTTTAACAAATATCAAAAACTATATCACTTTAGGACTTTCAACCAACAGCTAAAATGGATAGCATATGTAACTTATAGAAAATAATGGTACAAAAAAGATGTTTGTTTTGCATTACTTCAAACAAAAGTTTAAGAAGCAAAACATCACTACTGGGACGAGCAATAATGGGGAAATTGAGAAACCAATATTGGCTGTTTGGTCATTGAATGCCAAATGTTTACTTATAAGGAAACTGCTAATATTACCATAAGAGATAAGAACACATACTACACTTGGTATATATTTGATGGGATATGGCACAAAGTCAGCTTAAAGTTGGGAGCCAAAGTGCATGCACATGTGTTAAGACCAAAAATTTCCCAGTCCCGACAATCAACATAGTTCTGGCATCAATATTCTATCGGACTTTCTCTTTAGTGCAATGAGGGAGGTATTGCTGCAGGCTTGGAATCCCCAACACCAGACCCCTCCTTGTTTATTTGTTGTGTTTTGTTTTTATCGGATAGAATGTAGTTTATTTATCCAGAAGCAGAAACTACACTTTCATTCCAGAACAATGGCCAGAGAGTGAAGAAAAGTATAACTTTAGTTCAGTCAATGAATGCTAAATGTTTCCTTATAAAGAAATGGCTGATATTACGATCGTATGAGCAGCTAAATAAATCTCTACACATTTACAGCCTTGTAGAAAATGACTGATAATTGCCACCAATGCAAATGGAACTGTCCTAAAGATTCTTAGAAAGTTGAGAAAGAATTAAAAATAAAGAACAGAATCACTAAAATCAGTTCTGTTACTGAGGAGAGTACTGAAGAGATTCGCTATAACTTTATCTCTAACAAAAGCTACCAGGTAATACTAACAGAACAACTCAATGATGATAAAATATGGTTCAAACTTTTCAGACACCATTTTCTCAATTTATTGGCAAACTACTGTGGTTTAAAAGCCTATTGAAATAATGAAAGATGCCTTCCAAAATCTAAGCAAAGTATTAAGAAACATTAAAAAAATCGTTTAAAACAAGGAAAAGTGCTGAATTGCTGTCATATCAATCCATCTTTCTGGCAGTGAATGCTGGACAATTACCTCACAGATGAGAAAAAACTTTAAGTAACAGAAATGTGGTTCTATAGAAGGATGCTGAGAATACCATGGACAGTGCATGTGAACAATATCAGGCAGTTTTAAGGAAAGTGGAAACAAAAAAACACTTTAGAATCTGATAGACAACTGAAATTTTGGAGACATAATGAGGAAAGAGAGCATAGAAAATTTGACACTCACAGGACATTGAAGGCAAGAGGAACAGAAGAAAATGGCAAGTAACCTACTTGATGAGCTTGAGTAAATGGATGACAGAATAGGGACTGGGAGGAATAAGAGGACAAACATTGCTTAGAGATACAAAAGATAGGAAGTTGTAGAGAGCTATGATCAAGAGATGTGGTGCATGAGAGAAGAATGAGTATAATTTTACTTTCAGGTGATTTGTAAACAATTTCTAAAAGAAAAATAGTTTCTTGTGTTTTGGTTGCAAGTTTGTTGGCAGTATTTTTTTTTCCTTTTCTGTTTCTTGTATTTTGAAGAAATTATGGAAATGAAAATCTCAAATCTTCTGTACATGTGTTTCTCATCTGCTGTCCACAATGCAAGGCCGCCATTCATCCGCCACCCTTCGTATGCAAAATCCCAACTACTCAGCCTTGAACTAGCTTTGAGTAACCCTGTTCATTCTTGAGATATGATTTACATACTATATCAAAACAAACTGAATTATATAACTCCCTGTGAAATTATTTTAATTGAATTCAGTTCTATGTAGCAACATCTGAAAAGGAGCTTAAATAAATCGGACACCAATTTAGTAGCTTTTCAGTTTAATCTTTTGACCATTTAAATCTATCCAAATACATCTCTAACACTTAATATTGAAGATTTTATTGCTAGCAAATTTCTGGTAAGATAAATTTTCTCTGTGTCCTGAGCTTAAATCAGTTGAACAAGGCAACCTACATTGTTAACTTTTAATTAAAGCTTACCAACCTTTTTTTATATATATATATATATATATATATATATATATATATATATATATATATATATATATATATATTATTATTGGGGCAGCAGATCATTATTTTAAACATATTAAATATAACAGACAATGATCTGAACATGAGCCGTTTAAATGTTTCCTTTAATTTCTGGTGAAAATAAAGACAAAAATATTCTCAGTGGATATCTTTTGATGGTGGATATCCTTGTGTCATGTCTGTATAACCACTCTGAGGATGGCTGATGTGAGCCGAAAGCTTAGGACCAACTTAATAAAAAAAATATCCAAATGTTGGACAGTTTTTGTCTTTATTTTCACCAGAAATTAAAGCAGACATTCAAACGGCTCATGATCAGATCTCATAGACATTCATTGTCTGTTATATTTAATATGTTATATAACAAATGGCATTTGCAACATTAATGATATTTAATTTGCATAACCATTTTTAAAAGTATATTTTAATAAATACTTAATGTGTTATTTATTTTTAATTCAAATTTTAAAACTTGCCATATTTCTGTCAAAGTTTATTTTTCTTTTAATTCAATATGTTATATATAGTTTGTCTGCCTTGTCAAAAGTCCGTTGTTAGCTAGAAAACCTACAATGTTTATAATAATAAGCATTGTTGTCATTTGATATTTCACATTACTACAAATTAGTCAGACAAAGCTAAAACACAAAAATTATGGAATTATCAAAATAATCTGTTTAATTAAATTAATTTAAATTGTACCAAATTATTTAAATAAGTAAAAAAGTAGGATGTTTATTAAATTATTATTATTATTATTATTATTATTATTATTATTAGTAGTAGTAGTAATATAAATATTTGAAAATTATTTACATATATCTCTCATGGTCAGCTCTATGTAACTATGTCCAGAGTAAAAACATTCAAGTGGACAACAATGATAAAAAGAAGTTAGAAAATAGATGTCTTACTGAAAATGTTGTTTGTACAGAATTTTATATACTTAAAAAGAACTTCTGTTATAATTTAGCTTTACTCTCTAGGGCCGATATTTGGTTGCTTGAAAAAAAATAAAACTACAAAATGTTTGTTTGGTTTTACAAACTCAGATAAGAAAAAAACTGGTTTAAAACGAGGTAAAATTCTTTTTACTTGCCGAATGTTATTGACTTGCTTTGCTTATTTTATAATTCAACTGTTTCTCTAAAATTCTTTTGTTGTATTCTTTTTTTTTTCTAGTTTTTCTTTGTTTTTTATTTTTATCATTAAATTATAAAATTTGTTGATGATCTCAAGCTGATTTCACTTCATCAAAAAACAAAAAAATGTAGATGAGTGTTTTCTGTGGAAATGTAATTTTTTCTTTTTTTTTTTTTAAATAATGTCATCTTTAAAGTATATTTAGTCATGTCTATTATAAAGCTCAGAGTAACTGAATGTTTTCCTATTGGCTTATGTTTTGTAATATCTACGATCTGATGGAAATAATTTCTGGCAAATATTTCATGTTGTTTTCTTAAGGATTTTATTTGAATTTCTTGTCAATTACCAAATGTCCTTGTTTTTACTTGTAATAAGTAACTTAAGTAAGCGTGAAAAAATAGTCATAATTATAGTTCCACTGAGAATATGATCTTGCTTATTGGAGGAAGGGCGTTTTCTGCTGTAACCTGAAATTTTAGTGTGATTTAAGACAAGGATGAAATCATAAAACTGCAGGGTCTCTGACAAGGGCTGTTGAAGATATAGCACATTGGAGAAATACATTGAATATAGTCACTGTTCAAGTTAAAAGGTCAGGGAGATTTGTAAGTTTTAATTTGTCAAGAGAAAAATTATGAAATCCTATAAATGTTTGTTTCCTCTTTTTTATTAAAACTAGAAATTGAATCTTCTATGTACCATGTCCCTTCAGGACATTGGCAATCATGGCTCTCCACAAATTCCTATCCTTTGTAGTTCTTTGTCATATGTGCATTTTTATCATCCTTCCTACTCCCCATTCTGCCAGCCATTCACATAAGCTCATCAGGATGATGGCCCACTGTCTTTGCTTTTAATATGTCTTGAGAGTGTCAGATTCCCCAAGCTCATTTTCCTCATTATGTCCAAAAATATTTCAGCTTTCTGTTTCTGATTCTGAATATATGTCATTTTTGTCTCCGTTTTTCTTAAAATTTTTTCATTACTTGAACACTACATCCATGGTATTCTCAGCATCCTTTTGTAGAATCCAGCCTTCTCTTCATCTGTGAGGAGATTGTCCAGCATTCACTGCTTTAGGCTGAATATAAAATTGAAAATGGTTTTGAATGTTCTGTATCCAATGTTTATCAGGAATCAAGTGATTGGTTGGTTGGCTTTTGTTTAGTGGCATATCAACCTCTGGGTTACAACAAAATCTAAATATTTTTCTATGCAATTTTATTTTGATAACAACAAAGATAAGGATAATAGTCCAAATATAAATAGTGTAAATAGGAACTCTAATTTTTTCAAGATAATAATAGTTTTAATTACATCAGTCTTAAATAAATGTGGGGTAGAACAGGTAAAGTTATACCATTCCCAAGGGTGTTTGAACATAAGCAAATATAATATTCCCAACTGGAATTGGAACTCAGCTCTCTGATTAACAATCCTGAGTAATTATCCCCTATACTATCTCCACATTCAAGCTTACAGCACCTGATATTCCCAACTGGAATTGGAACTCAGCTCTCTGATTAACAATCCTGAGTAATTATCCCTATACTATCTCCACATTCAAGCTTACAGCACCTGATATTCCCAACTGGAATTGGAACTCAGCTCTCTGATTAACAATCCTGAGTAATTATCCCCTATACTATCTCCACATTCAAGCTTACAGCACCTGATATTCCCAACTGGAATTGGAACTCAGCTCTCTGATTAACAATCCTGAGTAATTATCCCTATATACTATCTCCACATTCAAGCTTACAGCACCTGATATTCCCTATAATCTGGAATTGGAACTCAGCTCTCTGATTAACAATCCTGAGTAATTATCCCCTATACTATCTCCACATTCAAGCTTACAGCACCTGATATTCCCAACTGGAATTGGAACTCAGCTCTCTGATTAACAATCCTGAGTAATTATCCCCTATACTATCTCCACATTCAAGCTTACAGCACCTGATATTTAACTGGAATTGGAACTCAGCTCTCTGATTAACAATCCTGAGTAATTATCCCCTATACTATCTCCACATTCAAACTTGGAACTCAGATTAACAATCCTGATATTCCCAACTGGAATTGGAACTCAGCTCTCTGATTAACAATCCTGAGTAATTATCCCTATACTATCTCCACATACAGCACCTGATATTCCCAACTGGAATTGGAACTCAGCTCTCCAATCCTGAGTAATTATCCCCTATACTATCTCACATTCAAGCTTACAGCACCTGATATTCCCAACTGGAATTGGAACTCAGCTCTCTGATTAACAATCCTGAGTAATTATCCCTATACTATCTCCACATTCAAGCTTACAGCACCTGATATTCCCAACTGGAATTGGAACTCAGCTCTCTGATTAACAATCCTGAGTAATTATCCCTATACTATCTCCACATTCAAGCTTACAGCACCTGATATTCCCAACTGGAATTGGAACTCAGCTCTCTGATTAACAATCCTGAGTAATTATCCCTATACTATCTCCACATTCAAGCTTTACAGCACCTGATATTCCCAACTGGAATTGGAACTCAGCTCTCTGATTAACAATCCTGAGTAATTATCCCCTATACTATCTCCACATTCTGCTTACAGCACCTGATATTCCTAACTGGAATTGGAACTCAGCTCTCTGATTAACAATCCTGAGTAATTATCCCTATACTATCTCCACATTCAAGCTTGCACCTGATATTCTAACTGGAATTGGAACTCAGCTCTCTGATTAACAATCCTGAGTAATTATCCCTATACTATCTCCACATTCAAGCTTACAGCACCTGATATTCCCAACTGGAATTGGAACTCAGCTCTCTGATTAACAATCCTGAGTAATTATCCCTATACTATCTCCACATTCAAGCTTACAGCACCTGATATTCCTAACTGGAATTGGAACTCAGCTCTCTGATTAACAATCCTGAGTAATTATCCCCTATACTATCTCCACATTCAAGCTTACAGCACCTGATATTCCCAACTGGAATTGGAACTCAGCTCTCTGATTAACAATCCTGAGTAATTATCCCTATACTATCTCCACATTCAAGCTTACAGCACCTGATATTCCTAACTGGAATTGGAACTCAGCTCTCTGATTAACAATCCTGAGTAATTATCCCCTATACTATCTCCACATTCAAGCTTACAGCACCTGATATTCTAACTGGAATTGGAACTCAGCTCTCTGATTAACAATCCTTGAGTAATTATCCCTATACTATCTCCACATTCAAGCTTACAGCACCTGATATTCTAACTGGAATTGGAACTCAGCTCTCTGATTAACAATCCTGAGTAATTATCCCTATACTATCTCCACATTCAAGCTTACAGCACCTGATATTCCCAACTGGAATTGGAACTCAGCTCTCTGATTAACAATCCTGAGTAATTATCCCTATACTATCTCCACATTCAAGCTTACAGCACCTGATATTCCCAACTGGAATTGGAACTCAGCTCTCTGATTAACAATCCTGAGTAATTATCCCTATACTATCTCCACATTCAATTACCTGATATTCCTAACTGAATTGGAACTCAGCTCTCTGATTAACAATCCTGAGTAATTATCCCCTATACTATCTCCACATTCAAGCTTACAGCACCTGATATTCCCTAACTGGAATTGGAACTCAGCTCTCTGATTAACAATCCTGAGTAATTATCCCCTATACTATCTCCACATTCAAGCTTACAGCACCTGATATTTCCTAACTGGAATTGGAACTCAGCTCTCTGATTAACAATCCTGAGTAATTATCCCCTATACTATCTCCACATTCAAGCTTACAGCACCTGATATTCCTAACTGGAATTGGAACTCAGCTCTCTGATTAACAATCCTGGTAATTATCCCTATACTATCTCCACATTCAAGCTTACAGCACCTGATATTCCTAACTGGAATTGGAACTCAGCTCTCTGATTAACAATCCTGAGTAATTATCCCTATACTATCTCCACATTCAAGCTTACAGCACCTGATATTCCCAACTGGAATTGGAACTCAGCTCTCTGATTAACAATCCTGAGTAATTATCCCTATACTATCTCCACATTCAAGCTTACAGCACCTGATATTCCCAACTGGAATTGGAACTCAGCTCTCTGATTAACAATCCTGAGTAATTATCCCTATACTATCTCCACATTCAAGCTTACAGCACCTGATATTCCCTAACTGGAATTGGAACTCAGCTCTCTGATTAACAATCCTGAGTAATTATCCCTGATTATACTATCTCCTATACATTCAAGCTTACAGCACCTGATATTCCTAACTGGAATTGGAACTCAGCTCTCTGATTAACAATCCTGAGTAATTATCCCCTATACTATCTCCACATTCAAGCTTACAGCACCTGATATTCCTAACTGGAATTGGAACTCAGCTCTCTGATTAACAATCCTGAGTAATTATCCCCTATACTATCTCCACATTCAAGCTTACAGCACCTGATATTCTAACTGGAATTGGAACTCAGCTCTCTGATTAACAATCCTGAGTAATTATCCCTATACTATATCCACATTCAAGCTTACATTCACCTGATATTCCCAACTGGAATTGGAACTCAGCTCTGATTAACAATCCTGAGTAATTATCCCTATACTATCTCCACATTCAAGCTTACAGCACCTGATATTCTAACTGGAATTGGAACTCAGCTCTCTGATTAACAATCCTGAGTAATTATCCCTATACTATCTCCACATTCAAGCTTACAGCACCTGATATTCCTAACTGGAATTGGAACTCAGCTCTCTGATTAACAATCCTGAGTAATTATCCCTATACTATCTCCACATTCAAGCTTACAGCACCTGATATTCCTAACTGGAATTGGAACTCAGCTCTCTGATTAACAATCCTGAGTAATTATCCCTATACTATCTCCACATTCATTCTTACAGCACCTGATATTCTAACTGGAATTGGAACTCAGCTCTCTGATTAACAATCCTGAGTAATTATCCCCTATACTATCTCCACATTCAAGCTTACAGCACCTGATATTCCCAACTGGAATTGGAACTCAGCTCTCTGATTAACAATCCTGAGTAATTATCCCCTATACTATCTCCACATTCAAGCTTACAGCACCTGATATTCTAACTGAATTGGAACTCAGCTCTCTGATTAACAATCCTGAGTAATTATCCCTATACTATCTCCACATTCAAGCTTACAGCACCTGATATTCCTAACTGGAATTGGAACTCAGCTCTCTGATTAACAATCCTGAGTAATTATCCCTATACTATCTCCACATTCAAGCTTACAGCACCTGATATTCCCAACTGGAATTGGAACTCAGCTCTCTGATTAACAATCCTGAGTAATTATCCCTATACTATCTCCACATTCAAGCTTACAGCACCTGATATTCCCCAACTGGAATTGGAACTCAGCTCTGATTAACAATCCTGAGTAATTATCCCTATACTATCTCCACATTCAAGCTTACAGCACCTGATATTCCTAACTGGAATTGGAACTCAGCTCTCTGATTAACAATCCTGAGTAATTATCCCCTATACTATCTCCACATTCAAGCTTACAGCACCTGATATTCCTAACTGGAATTGGAACTCAGCTCTCTGATTAACAATCCTGAGTAATTATCCCTATACTATCTCCACATTCAAGCTTACAGCACCTGATATTCCTAACTGGAATTGGAACTCAGCTCTCTGATTAACAATCCTGAGTAATTATCCCCTATACTATCTCCATTCAAGCTTACAGCACCTGATATTCCTAACTGGAATTGGAACTCAGCTCTCTGATTAACAATCCTGAGTAATTATCCCTATACTATCTCCACATTCAAGCTTACAGCACCTGATATTCCTAACTGGAATTGGAACTCAGCTCTCTGATTAACAATCCTGAGTACTATTATCTATATCTCCACATTCAAGCTACAGCACCTGATATTCTAACTGGAATTGGAACTCAGCTCTCTGATTAACAATCCTGAGTAATTATCCCCTATACTATCTCACATTCAGCTTACAGCACCTGATATTAACTGGAATTGGAACTCTCTGATTAACAATCCTGAGTAATTATCCCTATACTATCTCCACATTCAAGCTTTACAGCACCTGATATTCTAACTGGAATTGGAACTCAGCTCTCTGATTAACAATCCTGAGTAATTATCCCCTATACTATCTCCACATTCAAGCTTACAGCACCTGATATTCTAACTGGAATTGGAACTCAGCTCTCTGATTAACAATCCTGAGTAATTATCCCCTATACTATCTCCACATTCAAGCTTACAGCACCTGATATTCCCAACTGGAATTGGAACTCAGCTCTCTGATTAACAATCCTGAGTAATTATCCCTATACTATCTCCACATTCAAGCTTACAGCACCTGATATTCCTAACTGGAATTGGAACTCAGCTCTCTGATTAACAATCCTGAGTAATTATCCCTATACTATCTCCACATTCAAGCTTACAGCACCTGATATTCCTAACTGGAATTGGAACTCAGCTCTCTGATTAACAATCCTGAGTAATTATCCCCTATACTATCTCCACATTCAAACTTACAGCACCTGATATTCCCAACTGAATTGGAACTCAGCTCTCTGATTAACAATCCTGAGTAATTATCCCCTATACTATCTCCACATTCAAGCTTACAGCACCTGATATTCCCAACTGGAATTGGAACTCAGCTCTCTGATTAACAATCCTGAGTAATTATCCCCTATACTATCTCCACATTCAAGCTTACAGCACCTGATATTCCCAACTGGAATTGGAACTCAGCTCTCTGATTAACAATCCTGAGTAATTATCCCTATACTATCTCCACATTCAAGCTTACAGCACCTGATATTTCTAACTGGAATTGGAACTCAGCTCTCTGATTAACAATCCTGAGTAATTATCATACTATCTCCACATTCAAGCTTACAGCACCTGATATTCCTAACTGGAATTGGAACTCAGCTCTCTGATTAACAATCCTGAGTAATTATCCCTATACTATCTCCCATTCAAGCTTACAGCACCTGATATTCCTAACTGAATTGGAACTCAGCTCTCTGATTAACAATCCTGAGTAATTATCCCTACTATCTATCACATTCAAGCTTACAGCACCTGATATTCCTAACTGGAATTGGAACTCAGCTCTCTGATTAACAATCCTGAGTAATTATCCCTATACTATCTCCACATTCAAGCTTACAGCACCTGATATTCCCAACTGGAATTGGAACTCAGCTCTGATTAACAACTTGAGTAATTATCCCTATACTATCTCCACATTCAAGCTTACAGCACCTGATATTCCTAACTGGAATTGGAACTCAGCTCTCTGATTAACAATCCTGAGTAATTATCCCTATACTATCTCCACATTCAAGCTTACAGCACCTGATATTCCCTAACTGGAATTGGAACTCAGCTCTCTGATTAACAATCCTGAGTAATTATCCCTATACTATCTCCACATTCAAGCTTACAGCACCTGATATTCCCTAACTGGAATTGGAACTCAGCTCTCTGATTAACAATCCTGAGTAATTATCCCTATACTATCTCCAACTGGAATTGGAACAAGCTCTGATTAACAACAGTAATTATCCCTATACTATCTGATATTACAGCACCCAACTGGAATTGGAACTCAGCTCTCTGATTAACAATCCTGAGTAATTATCCCCTATACTATCTCCACATTCACAGCACCTGATATCCCAAGCACCTGATTGATATTATCCCTTCCCATTAACTGGAATTGGAACTCAGCTCTCTGATTAACAATCCTGAGTAATTATCCCTATACTATCTCCACATTCAAGCTTACAGCACCTGATATTCCCAACTGGAATTGGAACTCAGCTCTCTGATTAACAATCCTGAGTAATTATCCCTATACTATCTCCACATTCAAGCTTACAGCACCTGATATTCCCAACTGGAATTGGAACTCAGCTCTCTGATTAACAATCCTGAGTAATTATCCCTATACTATCTCCACATTCAAGCTTACAGCACCTGATATTCCTAACTGGAATTGGAACTCAGCTCTCTGATTAACAATCCTGAGTAATTATCCCTATACTATCTCCACATTCAAGCTTACAGCACCTGATTCCTAACTGGAATTGGAACTCAGCTCTCTGATTAACAATCCTGAGTAATTATCCCTATACTATCTCCACATTCAAGCTTACAGCACCTGATATTTTAACTGGAATTGGAACTCAGCTCTCTGATTAACAATCCTGAGTAATTATCCCCCTCCATACTATCTCCACATTCAAGCTTACAGCACCTGATATTCCCAACTGGAATTGGAACTCAGCTCTCTGATTAACAATCCTGGAGTATCCCCTATACTATCTCCACATTCAAGCTTACAGCACCTGATATTCCTAACTGAATTGGAACTCAGCTCTCTGATTTAACAATCCTGAGTAATTATCCCCTATACTATCTCCACATTCAAGCTTACAGCACCTGATATTCCCAACTGGAATTGGAACTCAGCTCTCTGATTAACAATCCTATAATTATCCCCTATACTATCTCCACATTCAAGCTTACAGCACCTGATATTCCCAACTGGAATTGGAACTCAGCTCTCTGATTAACAATCCTGAGTAATTATCCTATACTATCTCCACATTCAAGCTTACAGCACCTGATATTCCCAACTGGAATTGAACTCAGCTCTGATTAACAATCCTGAGTAATTATCCCCTATACTATCTCCACATTCAAGCTTACAGCACCTGATATTTAACTGGAATTGGAACTCAGCTCTCTGATTAACAATCCTGAGTAATTATCCCTATACTATCTCCACATTCAAGCTTACAGCACCTGGATATTTAACTGGAATTGGAACTCAGCTCTCTGATTAACAATCTGAGTAATTATCCCCTATACTATCTCCACATTTCAAGCTTTTACAGCACCTGATATTCCTAACTGGAATTGGAACTCAGCTCTCTGATTAACAATCCTGAGTAATTATCCCTATACTATCTCCACATTCAAGCTTACAGCACCTGATATTCCCAACTGGAATTGGAACTCAGCTCTCTGATTAACAATCCTGAGTAATTATCCCTATACTATCTCCACATTCAAGCTTACAGCACCTGATATTCCCAACTGGAATTGGAACTCAGCTCTCTGATTAACAATCCTGAGTAATTATCCCTATACTATCTCCACATTCAAATGATAGCACCTGGATGGAATCAGCTCTCTGATTAACAATCCTGGAATTGGAACTCAGAACTCTCTGATTAACAATCCTGAGTAATTATCCCCTATACTATCTCCACATTCAAGCTTACAGCACCTGATATTCCCAACTGGAATTGGAACTCAGCTCTCTGATTAACAATCCTGAGTAATTATCCCTATACTATCTCCACATTCAAGCTTACAGCACCTGATATTCCCAACTGGAATTGGAACTCAGCTCTCTGATTAACAATCCTGAGTAATTATCCCTATACTATCTCCATTCAAGCTTACAGCACCTGATATTCCCAACTGGAATTGGAACTCAGCTCTCTGATTAACAATCCTGGAGTAATTATCCCTATACTATCTCACATTCAAGCTTACAGCACCTGATATTCCTAACTGGAATTGGAACTCAGCTCTCTGATTAACAATCCTGAGTAATTATCCCCTATACTATCTCCACATTCAAGCTACAGCATAACTGGAATTGGAACTCAGCTCTCTGATTAACAATCCTGAGTAATTATCCCTATACTATCTCCACATTCAAGCTTACAGCACCTGATATTCCTAACTGGAATTGGAACTCAGCTCTGATTAACAATCCTGAGTAATTATCCCTATACTATCTCCACATTCAAGCTTACAGCACCTGATATTCCTAACTGGAATTGGAACTCAGCTCTCTGATTAACAATCCTGAGTAATTATCCCCTATACTATCTCCACATTCAAGCTTACAGCACCTGATATTCCCAACTGGAATTGGAACTCAGCTCTCTGATTAACAATCCTGAGTAATTATCCCTATACTATCTCCACATTCAAGCTTACAGCACCTGATATTCCCAACTGGAATTGGAACTCAGCTCTCTGATTAACAATCCTGAGTAATTATCCCCTATACTATCTCCACATTCAAGCTTACAGCACCTGATATTCCTAACTGGAATTGGAACTCAGCTCTCTGATTAACAATCCTGAGTAATTATCCCCTATACTATCTCCACATTCAAGCTTACAGCACCTGATATTCCCAACTGGAATTGGAACTCAGCTCTCTGATTAACAATCCTGAGTAATTATCCCTATACTATCTCCACATTCAAGCTTACAGCACCTGATATTCCTAACTGGAATTGGAACTCAGCTCTCTGATTAACAATCCTGAGTAATTATCCCTATACTATCTCCACATGAACAAGCTTACAGCACCTGATATTCCCAACTGGAATTGGAACTCAGCTCTCTGATTAACAATCCTGAGTAATTATCCCCTATACTATCTCCACATTCAAGCTTACAGCACCTGATATTCCCAACTGGAATTGGAACTCAGCTCTCTGATTAACAATCCTGAGTAATTATCCCTATACTATCTCCACATTCAAGCTTACAGCACCTGATATTCCCAACTGGAATTGGAACTCAGCTCTCTGATTAACAATCCTGAGTAATTATCCCCTATACTATCTCCACATTCAAGCTTACAGCACCTGATATTCCCAACTGGAATTGGAACTCAGCTCTCTGATTAACAATCCTGAGTAATTATCCCTATACTATCTCCACATTCAAGCTTACAGCACCTGATATTCTAACTGGAATTGGAACTCAGCTCTCTGATTAACAATCCTGAGTAATTATCCCTATACTATCTCCACATTCAAGCTTACAGCACCTGATATTCCTAACTGGAATTGGAACTCAGCTCTCTGATTAACAATCCTGAGTAATTATCCCTATACTATCTCCACATTCACAGCACCTGATATCCCAACTGGAATTGGAACTCAGCTCTCTGATTAACAAGAGTAATTATCCCTATACTATCTCCACATTTGATATTCCCTAACTGGAATTGGAACTCAGCTCTCTGATTAACAATCCTGAGTAATTATCCCTATACTATCTCCACATTCAAGCTTACAGCACCTGATATTCCTAACTGGGAATTGGAACTCAGCTCTCTGATTAACAATCCTGAGTAATTATCCCCTATACTATCTCCACATTCAAGCTTACAGCACCTGATATTAACTGGAATTGGAATTGATTAACAATCCTGAGTAATTATCCCTATACTATCTCCACATTCAAGCACAGCACCTGATTAACTGGAATTGGAAAGCTCCTGATTAACAATTATTATCCCTATACTATCTCCACATTCAAGCTTACAGCACCTGATATTCCCTAACTGGAATTGGAACTCAGCTCTCTGTAATTATTAACTAATCCATTCAAGCTTAATTATCCTAACTGGAATGGAACTAGCTCTCTGATTAACAATCCTGAGTAATTTCCCTCATACTATCTCCACATTCAAGCTTACAGCACCTGATATTCCTAACTGGAATTGGAACTCAGCTCTCTGATTAACAATCCTGAGTAATTATCCCTATACTATCTCCACATTTCAAGCTTACAGCACCTGATATTCCTCCACATTAACTGGAATTGGAACTCAGCTCTCTGATTAACAATCCTGAGTAATTATCCCTATACTATCTCCACATTCAAGCTTACAGCACCTGATATTTAACTGGAATTGGAACTCAGCTCTCTGATTAACAATCCTGAGTAATTATCCCTATACTATCTCCACATTCAAGCTTACAGCACCTGATATTCTAACTGGAATTGGAACTCAGCTCTCTGATTAACAATCCTGAGTAATTATCCCCTATACTATCTCACATTCAATTTGGATATTCCCAACTGGAATTGGAACTCAGCTCTCTGATTAACAATCCTGAGTAATTATCCCCTATACTATCTCCACATTCAAGCTTACAGCACCTGATATTCCTAACTGGAATTGGAACTCAGCTCTCTGATTAACAATCCTGAGTAATTATCCCCTATACTATCTCCACATTCAAACTTACAGCACCTGATATTCCCAACTGGAATTGGAACTCAGCTCTCTGATTAACAATCCTGAGTAATTATCCCTATACTATCTCCACATTCAAGCTTACAGCACCTGATATTCCCAACTGGAATTGGAACTCAGCTCTCTGATTAACAATCCTGAGTAATTATCCCTATACTATCTCCACATTCAAGCTTACAGCACCTGATATTCCTAACTGGAATTGGAACTCAGCTCTCTGATTAACAATCCTGAGTAATTATCCCCTATACTATCTCCACATTCAAGCTTACAGCACCTGATATTCCCTAACTGGAATTGGAACTCAGCTCTCTGATTAACATCCTGAGTAATTATCCCCATACTATCTCCACATTCAAGCTTACAGCACCTGATATTCTAACTGGAATTGGAACTCAGCTCTCTGAAGTAATTATCCCTATACTATCTCCACATTCAAGCTTACAGCACCTGATATTCCCAACTGGAATTGGAACTCAGCTCTCTGATTAACAATCCTGAGTAATTATCCCTATACTATCTCCACATTCAAGCTTACAGCACCTGATATTCCCTAACTGGAATTGGAACTCAGCTCTCTGATTAACAATCCTGAGTAATTATCCCCTATACTATCTCCACATTCAAGCTTACAGCACCTGATATTCCCAACTGGAATTGGAACTCAGCTCTCTGATTAACAATCCTGAGTAATTATCCCTACTACTATCTCCACATTCAAGCTTACAGCACCTGATATTCCCCTAACTGGAATTGGAACTCAGCCTACTGATTAACAATCTTGAGTAATTATCCCTATACTATCTCCACATTCAAGCTTACAGCACCTGATATTCCTAACTGGAATTGGAACTCAGCTCTCTGATTAACAATCCTGAGTAATTATCCCCTATACTATCTCCACATTCAAGCTTACAGCACCTGATATTCCCAACTGGTTACACATCAAGATACTGACCAGGCTCAACATTACTCATTGTATGGCAATTGGTGTTTCAATGTGATGTGGAAGCAAGACAGAAATAAAATGAGCTATTTATAAAATGAAAGAATCTGCCTGTGTACCCACATTAGGGGTACAAAAAGGTCTTGGTCCAACAAAGAAGCCCTTCAAAAATAATAAAAAATGTTAAGCTTGGTTAGATGTTGGAAAATGTATTTGGCATAGTATATCCAGCACCTCCTATTTATAAAACACTAGTTTACATCACTGGAAGAACTCACTACATAAAAATGGGTAAATTACTCATTTTTATGTTGCGGACTGATTTTTGTGCCGTAATGGAAATTCCTAAGTATATTTAATGATAAAATATTGTTAAAATAATGCTTAAAATTTAACTGATTCTGCAGACAATTTAACTTTTAAAAGCAAAATCTGTTTATATATAAAAAATTAGTTTCATTCATTGTTTCCATTTGTAGCATGGGAATTGGCAGACGATCACTTGTTATCATTACTTAATCTTATTTTTTATTTGGTTTTATATTCTGAAAGTATTGGATATCACCAAAAAGTATTTTTTTATATAAGAAAAATGTAGAAATGTATTAAATACCCTATTGTTCTTTGATGGTAAAATTACACTGGCATTATATTTTTTTTTATAATTATCCCAAAACTCTGTTCATTAATTGTAAACTTTAGTCCTCTCTAACAGGGGTTGGCAACCTACGGCATGTGTGCCACATGTACACGCCAAGCAATTTCCAATGGAATGTAGCCATAAATGACCTCACAAAGTCCAAACCAATAACTACTACAACACAAAAGATATTTAGCTGTTTCAATTTTAATGTATACTAAAGTGTGTGTGTGTGTGTCTCTCTCTAATATATATATATATATATATATATATATATATATATATATATATATATATATATATATATAAAATAATTATTATTATATTAAATATATTGTAGAACAGGTATATTGACCTTGACTTGTACAAAAATATGTATGCCGTTGACACATAGAATGATTTTAAAACCCTAGGTCGGTACATAGTTAGCAAAAGGTTGCCGACCCTTGCTCTATAATGCGTAAAAGAAAAATAATCAAATACTATGGAGTAATTTTTTAATCTTGGGAATCAACACTTATCAGAAATTTGCTCACAGTTTTTAGCGTTTTTATTAATTTTTTTATTTTTAATTAGCAATTTTTTTTAATAATGATTTTTAACTTTTTTAAAAATAGCAATTTAGTCATTTGTATTTTCTGCTTTTTGAGCAAAATTTAACTGTGTATATTTCTTTCTTAGATAAACATTTGTCCAATATAAATATATTATAAATTTGACAGTCTTCAAAAATAAATATTCATGTTCTTTATTTCTGATTTGGCTCATTATTTACTCAATAATAACAATTATAAAAAAAATAAAATCCTATCCATCAGATTTTTGTAAATTTATATTTTGTAATCTTTTGAAAAATTAGAAATATCAGTTTTTTTTTTAAAAAATTTTGTTGATTCAAAACAACCATGAAAAATAAACTGTAGAAACTAAATTATTCAAAAAAAATATTTTTTAAATTTCAAGATCAATATCATCTTAACTTGGTAAAGTTTGGTTTTACTCTGTACACCAGAAAACCGAAGTTCAAGTAAGTTGGTGACTCATTTCAGTACAATAAAGTTTGTATTGGAATGATGCTAAACTAAGAATTGCTTAATTTATAATTTTTGTTTTCTACAGAAATCTGATTTTTTTTTTTTTTTCTTTTTCAAAACTTGATCAAAATTCCCTTGCTGAAGAATTAACCTATGAATGCCTATTGTCCCATTTTTGAGTAGGGGGAGCATTCATCTCTATCTATAAAAGGCAGGATGTGTGTATGCACGGTCACAATTTTCGACAGATTTGCACCAAAATTTACATGCACATGCTTCAAGTTAGCAGGAAGGCCAAGACTGACTTTCCCAACTCCCATCAATAGTGGAAATAATCAATTTTTTCATGCTTATATGGCAGTTTTCATGTAGTTTGTGGCCATTTTCTACTAGCCAGAGTGAGAGCCAGTAGCTGGCTGCCACGAATAGACAGGAAGATTCTATTGGCCAGAGTGAGAGCCAACAGCTGACTGACATGAATGTTAACTAGCATGCTAGCATGCAAAAAAAATCGATAGCTGCATTTGTCACAATTGGGAAAAATTTAAATCTGCATGGCACTTTACTCCAATTGGCTCATTTGCTTGCTTAAACTCAACGTTGATTCTGATTCCGCAGAACTGGGTTGGGTGTGAAAAAGTATTTGTTGTTAACATTCTTTTTTCATTCGTTTTTTTCCAGTTACGAGTCCTTTTTTAAAGCTGATCGTTTTGTGTTCATTTTGTTTAGTTCTTTTTTCGTAACAGATTTAATGTTTAGTATAGAGCTTAGAAAAAATTTGCAGTGTGAGATAGGCAAGAAGTAAGGCATGTAACAACATCAGCATGGCAAAGAGCACTCCTTTAAAGGCAAGGAAGGGCAAAAATATTTTTAGTCAAGTGATAACGATTGCTGTATGAGTCTTACGATTTTTGAATCAGGCACGGGCAACACCGGGCCATGCTGCTAGGGTGTTATAGGTAGGAACCTATAATTAATACCAGATTTTTTTTTTTTTTTAAATATAAACCCATAATATTGTGTTTTTCTATATCAAATTTTAGAGTGGGCATTAATGGTTTAACCACAAATACCACAATATAAACAAAATGTCATTCAGAATGGAGACTGAATAATGTTTCTTCAGATGTCTGCCTTCTATATTTACAGCCACAAGATTTTAACACAGCAACTAACACAAATTTTGAAACACTGGGAAATAAATTTGGCATTTTTTCCAAGGTTCACTGATTTGGACAAATTTTTTTTTTCAACTAAATATATAATTTCTGGAAAACAAAACAGATAATCTAAATAAAATTATCAGAATTATCAATTTTTTAGAATTACCATCTGCATTAAATGATTTCCTTGGTTATTCAATAATTGCCAAAGATTTAGGTGAGAGTGATGTTACTTGATCTTAATTACTTTACAAGAAAACTCAAACTTCAAGTATTCTGGAGAATGTTATGGTCTGCCACCCCAGGCTTGGTCATGAACAAAATAAAGCCAAACAAAATGTGTCCAACATGAAACATCTGTTTGCTCTCTCAAGGCTTATGGCCTGAAACTTTTGCAAATCCTCTAAAGAGAAATAATCTTTATTTCACTCTTACTTATGCTCTCTCTAGAGGAATGAGGACAAATGTGAAAGAACTTTATCATGTTTGACAATATATGTATATATTTTTCTACTATAATTCAATCTGAGCTATTGATTTGTATCAGTCTGTTGTTTTTGTAACAAGACATATAAGATTTTAACATGTGTGTATGGTAAAGAACAAAAATGTCACCAGTAATAAGTGTTCCTTTCATACCACTTTTTAAATACTAGTTGTTTTTTGGTATTATATTCAACTCATAAAAGTCATCACCTGAAAGCTGTGTTTGTATTTCAAAAAAGAACATATATATATAAATAAGTTCCAACAAGTTGAACAAAAAATCCCTGAAACGATTCTGGCACTTGTTTAATGAATTAAATGAAAATGTAGAATATTAAAACCATATGTAGTTTTATCTGGAAAGAATTTGATCTTCAGTAACAAAAAAAATTTGTTTTGTAGGTATTTTAGTTAATACATTCATAGAATATCCTTTTATTTTATATATATATATATATATATATATATATATATATATATATATATATATATATATGATAGGGTGCTGAAAGGTTCTTGGCCTAATCAAGAAGGGATTAAAAAGAAAACGGAAAGTGGGTTGAGCTGTTAACTTTTCAATGCCACCTGATATTGTGTGTGTGTGTGTGTAACACTGTTCTTTTAGCATAGTGTACAAGTTTTTTGATTTTTTTTTTTTTACATTAAGGTTCACTCAGTACAAGTCCAAGGGGCCACTTGAGGTAAAGGATTAGATTAGGGGGCATTTTGTATGGATAGGACAGGAAGACTTGAACAGGTTAAGATTGTAGTTATCGGGGAAGCATCCTCTTGGGAGTCAGTTCCACAGACCAGTTGTTTGCAGTAAAAAGCAAGTAACTGAAACTTGCATGGAAGACCAAAATACCAAACCTGTGAAATGCCTTCAAGAGATCTAGAGCCACAGCTCAAGCTTCGTTGTTATTATCAAGAGCTTAATATACATATTCCGTTAGGGCCGTAGGCACATCAGCAGTAGACTGGGCAAAATGGAATCCTTATTGTTTGTCAGAGTGTAGATCATGAGAGGCTATCTATATATATATACACACACACACACACACACACACAAACACTAAAATATATATATATATATATATATATATATACACACACACACACAAACACTAAAAATATATATATATATATATATATATATACACACACACACACAAACACTAAAATATATATATATATATATATATATATATATATATATATACACACACACACACACACACAAACACTAAAATATATATATATATATACATACACACACACACCCTAATTTTGGCATTCTTCTTATGAGTTTGTATATTATAATTTCCATTTTATTTTTTATGTAAATTTTGAAGAATATTTTTCTACTTTAGCAGAATGTTATAATTAAGACCTTTTTCAAAAAAGGTTAGGGATGCGAATTTATTTTAATATATTGGATGTGCCAGATAGTCAAGAAAAAATATACATTAAAGAAAAAAGCATATTTAAGAGACAAAAATATAAACCCTGAGGTTAATGTTGCTTTGGAAGCAGCTGCATGTTCAGATCAGGTGGTTCTTATTCATGTTGGTGATCACCTCTAACTTTGGTTGATAACTAGTGCACAGCATTTTCTGTGATAGACTGAAAGCTGCTATGTTGTTTGGCACATCTGCATAACAATGCCTTAAACTCTCTCCTATTTCTGACTTCTTAAAGATTTTTAAATGCCTGGTACCCTCCCTGTATTTCTATGAAGTTAAGTTGGTACTATTAAGAGTCAAAAGAAAGATTTCACTATCTCATTCAGCTAAATTCAGACCAATAATATAACTTGTCTATAACTTAGTTTTAAACAAACAATTAGCTCATAGGATATGAGGGCCTTTTATTGAATTTTCTCAAAATGTTATGTATCCAAGGCATATTGAATTTCAAGAATGGCAAGTGCAACTTTGGTAACCAACTTACTGCACAAGCATGAACAGACCCCTTTCCATAGGTTTGCTCATCTGACCATCAGAAGCCATTAAATGAGCATATGTATTGTGATCGTCAAATTCACAATAACAAATGGGGTAAATAGTGAATCCGAAAACAAAAATCAACAGTACATTTTTATAATAAAATGACCAACAATGCATTTTTATAGCAAAATGACAATCAATGAAACACTAGAAAAATTATAAAAATACATTTTTATAGTAAAATTACCAACAATACATTTTAAGATCTACAAACTATATATCTGAAAAAAAAAGAAAGTATAAAATTCTATACAAAATATTTAGATTTTGGCATTAAATAACCCGTAGAGTTTGATATGCTGCTAAAGAAAATTAATAGACAATAACCAATTGAGTTGATTTGTGTTATTTCGGGCAAGGCTTTTTGGCAAAACATCACATCACCCAAGACTGTCAGTGATCAGGATTTGATTTTATGTAACTTTTTACTGTCACCATTGAAAAGGGCATATTTTCAGATTGTTGACAAGATTAAGGAGAACGCAATCAGGCTGCTGATGGCAATACCAAAATAACATATTCTACAGGGTGTCCCAAATGTTGTATTACCATTGATAACTTTGTAAATTTTATATTTATTTATTTAATCGTGTTTCTGTATGTAACTATATATTATTAACCAATTTTATTGGTTGAATTATGGAAGAGGATGTCATGCAAATTTTCATTGTTTGCTATTTCATAAGTATATGTTTTCTGCCATTTGTCGCATAAGTTTTGGAACACCCTGTAGACTATTTTGAAAAAGAGTAGAGTACTGAGTTATGTGTGTGAGGTTACAGAAGGTGTACATTGAAGAGGATTAATACACTATTGCCTAAGATAAACTATTTTGTTTTTTGTTTAGATTAAATGGTTTAGGATAGAACTTGTATTTCTTTTCAAAATCTGTCTTATAAAAAATCTGATCTTTGTTTCATGCTTAATAAAGTTATATTAAAAATCTATACCTGACATTATGTTTAAAATATGCCCAATTTTTTTTAACTAACCTCAACTTTGCCATATAAGCTTCATGCTAATAAAAATGCATAATTATTTCTTGACCAAACACAAAGATGTACCTAAGTATGAGATTAACATATATAAATATATATGTAATATAATGAATGGCTAGTTTCTTTCTATTTTCATTTGGAGTTTGATTTAATCTATTTCCTGATTTTTGTAGAGGTAAAAAAAAGGATTTTTAAAATCAATGATCATTAACATTTTTTAATAAATTTTTTCAATTTGAGCCTCATAACATGTCTACATGTTTTTCAAGACCTACTTTATTCTTTGTCATATTGGCATCCACATCTCCAAATCTGACAATATCTATTCATCTTTAGCTGGAATAGAACCAATTTAATCTCTATTTCTTAAAATTCCTTTTAATCAAATATGTGACATTCTTGGCAGACTAAGCCAATGCATGTTGAATATTTTCATAGGAATATCTTAGGAATGTGGATATTTTGTGAAAAGAAAGTTATGTTCTTTTGTTGAATGTGGTTACTTGTATCAGTTATAATGAAACTGGAAATATTATTCATTGAAAATGTAGGTTTTCATAAAATTTGCTCCTTTGTTCTTTATCAGAAATTCAATTTAGATGAATGGAAACACATTTAATATTGCAATATTGTGTTAAATGTTTCCATTGTTTACATCTTTTTTTTTTTCCTTTGGTTCAAAAGATATTGAGAATTGTCCTTTGTTTCCATTTCTTGTATCTTTTAATATTGAGACTATTTTAATAAATCTTAAGGCTTAAATTTTACTAATTATAAGTTATTCTAAGTAATTTTGAAGAAATTTTAGTTTCATGAGCATGTAACTATCATTATCAAGCCTTTATAAGATTTAATTTTTAGCTTTCAAAGTGAACTTTTCATTTCGTAAGCTGCTACAAACTTGGTAAACTCGAACCTTCATGCTTGCAAAAAAAAAAAACCCAAAAAAACATGTGCCAAAAGGATGTATTTCTCTTGATACCATTATTATTTTAACTCCGACAATGTTTATCTTAAAAAGCAATGATTAGAATTGTCATAGAATCTAAACATACAAAACATTTATATATTTAAACATATTTATACATTTCTTTGTTCTTGAGAATTTATAAAAATATTAAACATTATTTATTAGATTGTTTATTTACAAGAATAATTTTATATTTACAACATTCTAAAAAAATAATACAATTGTATTAAAACTAATGCAATGCAATATTTATCATTTAGCAATTTATGAAGAAATAAATATGAAAACAAGTTTTTTTTGTTTTGTTTTTTTTTTCATAAATTTGTAAACATTTACTAAATTATTTAAATATGTGAACCAACTATACAGGAAATCCTTGTTATTTACAATTTTATAAAATTCAAATTGATTGGCAATTAGCTGATGTTCTGCCAACCAATCCAATAAACAATCTAATAATGTTTAATATTTTTGTTGTAAATTCTCAACAAAAATAAAAATTAACTTTTGTATGTTAATGTATTATTATAATTCTAATCATCACTTTTTAAAACAAACATTACTAAGGAGTGAAGGTAGTTAAAATAATAGTGGTGACAAGGTAAAAAAATCATCTTTTTCATACTGCATTGGGGAGGGGTGCATGAATTACCTTGATTGCAAATCTATGTTGAGAAAGTCCTTCCCTTTGAATTTAAATTTTTTTTTATTCTCTTAAGTAAAATGTGTGTCATGTTATATATTCACTTCATTAAAAGTGAACATAAGTGAAATAAGCCTATTCATTTTACTCTTTTTTTTTTTTTTTTTTTTTTTGCTTCAAAAGATGTTGAGAATTGTCCATTGTTTCCATTTCTTGTATCTTTAATGTTGAGACTATTTTATTTATTTCTTTCTAAAACTTAAATTTTACTAATTATAACTTATTGTAAATAATTTCGGGAAAATATTAGTTTTGTGAGCATATAACGATCATTAATATGCCTTGATGTTAAAAACAAAATTTTAAGAGTCTTTTTCAAGTGTGCTGAACAGCCCACCAGCATTAAACATAGAAATTTTAAGGTGAAATTTAGTTTATACATGACTGACCCCACCCTTTAAACAATGGCTCACCAAGGTGGGATGATGGAAGTCTTGGTCATATTAGACATCTCCTTATAAGAAAATATTTGGCATTCATTGACTGAGCAACCAGTGTTACTTTCTATGAAAAAGATTATTTCAGGGAAATATGTTTCTCAAGTTCAGTAACTGTTAATGCTCTTTCCAATATTGACCATGTCTTCCTTCCTAACCTTTTGTTTGCAATAACATGGAATGTCAACATCTTGATTGTCATTTACTTTTGAGTTACATGTGATATTCATTCTGGTTGTTGCTGCTTTTGAAAGTCCTCGAGTGATGTGGTTTCTGTTATTTGGTAAAGTTCTTTGTGATTCTGTAGTGCCAGTCCACAAGGTTTTATGAAGGATGGACTTAAGACCTACATGCTTCACTCATTGAAAGCCAATTTTAATCATTGATCTGAGAAAGTGGTTGTAATTGTACACAGCTGACAGTTTAAATATTTCCGCATGTCCTCGTGATGAAAGTCTTGATCTGATGAGGCTATTTAAGAATGCAACTCAAGTTTTTAGGTTAATATTTTGTAGTTTGCATTTTGAGATGTGAAATTTTCTCTTGGAATTCCCTTCTCCCCAAATGATGACTAAACTCTCTGTACACTCTTCATTCTCTTTCAACCATTTTAGTATAATTATACTCCCTTGGAGAGTAAAATGCCACCACCCCACCATGCTAAGTATTGCTGTAATGGTTTCTGTTGCCAGTAGGTTTTTGTGGGGTGGAGTTGTTAGCCCCACATCCATTTAAATTCTGAGTGGTTCTTCTCAAAGACTGGTTGCCATCCCAGTCTAGAGAGGCCAATCTGCCCTGCTATTTCACCCATAGCTGGTGGAAAGAAGAAATGAATTTATACCTTTTGCAAGGATATTTGTGAGAGTAAGTGCAGTAAACTCTGAATTTTAAATTACCATGCCAATTCTATTTTCCATGATGATAACCACTACACTACATGCTCATCTCACACTTTGGTCTATTAAAATATATCTATTCAAAAATCAAAAGAATATTTTATTGAATTTTTTACATATCAGAAATGTTGTCAATATTATTCATATTAATATGTAGTTTGTGAAATAACAGTTTGCTATTTCTGAAGCTTAGTTTTGGTATAAGTCTGGAGCATTTGGTGAGGATTGAACTCCTTGCTCAATAGTAACTGTTCAACCAGACAAGCTAGTTAAATTACTCTGTGTTGAGACACCAATTTTAAGTCTTGTTAGTTATACAATGTCAAATCCATAAAAAGAATTTGAAAAATGTTTTTACCAGGTGACAGTAGCTATGCATCAAAATATTGTTTCAATGATAATTTATTCTCAAGAATATACTTTTAATATTTATATTAAAATGTGTGCATTTTTAAGTCTATTAATAAATGATTTTTTTTTCTTGATTTCTTTTTTCATTTAAAAAATGAATGATAAATATTAGAAGCTTTGAAATAAATTATTTTTGTAGGTCTGAATCAAATTCATGTGATACGATATGAAAAAGATTTTCAAATAAACAAAGAAAATGCTTTTAAAATATCCTATAGATAAATTTCTGTATATTCTCTTATATAGAATATTTTTGTGTAAGCTTCTATGACCCTTTTAGATAAACTTATGCCATTTAATGGCACATGCACACACAAATTAATTTCCATACTTTTTTTTTTTTTTTTGTAGGTATTTAGGGACTTGATAAAAAATTAATAAAAGCAGATGTTTTAAATATTTTTTTGAGGGTCTTCTATTTAATCTGTTACTTAATAGAGCATCTAAAAAGTTATCTGAAGTTAAGAGATAAGTCTCTATGGATATCCACTTGATGAGGGAAAACAAATTTTTTTATCAGTGGATGAAATAACAGGGCTTCTAAATTTCTACGAAGGGAATTAATTCAGTAATCATGTGGGGAGGCACGGTGGGGTAATGGATAGTGGCTCAGATTGAGGAATCGGAGAGCCAAATTCGAATTCCAGTTGAATCCATTACATTCATTTACGTGCTAATACCCTTGGGAAAGGTATGAATCCTATTCTTCTCCCCAAATGGGTAAATAGCAGGATAGACTGGTTTCAGTAGCCTTGGATGGTAACTGGTCTACTGCAGAAAGAAACAGCAACCTACTGCAGAAAAAAATCTGCCTTGTCAGTCTGTATCGAAAGATACATGATTGCCTAAGTGTGTATCATGCATGGCATATAACTGACTGAATCATGTTTTAACCTTTAGCACTGTACATTATTGATATTACTTCCCTTTCCACTGCATTCTTTTTCAAGTCCTCTCAATTGCAGTATCTTTTTTGTTAATTTTACACAAAGTTGTTTTCTATTGTCATAGCAGGATATGACAATACAACAGTGAAATTCAAACACAACATTTCTGATCCCTGAATAATGCTAATGTTCCACAAAAGTTTGGCAAGTAAACTCCTCTGAGCACTAGAGATATAACAATTAGTGGACTTGAGTATAATTTCCGGAGAAACTGTTTTAAAGATATTTTGTAGATTTTAACTGACAGGAATAACTGCTGAGTTAATAAATGTCAAGTGTATGAAAGGGTTAATAGGAAGTTGTGGAAAGCTATGACCATTCACATCATGAAGATACTTTCTTCACATAGAAGATTACCATTAAATAGCAGTTAAATTTCTGATGTGGTAGCATGAGGCAAGCATTATTGATGACTTTACAAAAGATAATATGCCTTTGGATATTTCTTTCTTCTTTCCTTCTGTTTTTCTTTGGGTGATTTTTTTTTTCACTCTATCTTGAGTCTGGAAAAAGCAATATAAAAATATTTGTGATTCTGGTGAATTTGGTTTTAGCTTTTGTTTATTATTCAATGGCATTGGGTTTGCATCCAAATATAATCATTTTGGAATGTGTTTGTAAGATGGTCAAAGTAAGTGGGGAAAGTAAAGTCGGTATGATTTAGTGATCTGTACAAATACTGAAAGTGTTAGACATGTTGTCATGCAGTTTAGTATGCAACTCTGAGATCATGTCACTCATTTGAATTAAGATGTTTATTCTGTAACCAACTCTATTGTCAAGGTACCTTGACATAGGGCTAATGGTTAGTGAGCTAGTATAGTTGTGACCTTGTTCCAAATTAAGCTAAGTCTAGTCATAATGATGGTTGACTCCGATTCAAGCTTGAAAGTGACCTTGTCAAAGAAAGCTATACTAATTGGAATACTTATAAAATTTGTGATGTGTGTATATATATATATATATATATATATATATATATATAAGGTTAATGGCCAGAGTAGAATCAGACCAGGAAGCAGTAGTATTAAAAAGTGCTCAATGCACATGTGAAAAAATAACATTTAGAGCTTTTAACTTTAAAAATCAGATCAGTTGAATCCACTATCTTGGTTTCAACCTTACTACAGTATCCTCATGCGATTTTTATCAAATGACCACCTAAAGCATTTTTATCTTTTAACAGAATGCTAAAGAATGCTACATTATTATTTTTAAAAATAAATAAACAAATGCATGATGTTGGGTGTAATAGAAAGGGAGGATCAGGATGTGAAGGAGGGGAAAGAGAAGAAAACCAAGTGTAGTGTAAATGTATTGGTGGGGGGATTAAATTACTTTCTTTTATCCAGTCTCATATACACTTAAGAAAATTTTTCTGATATGTAAGTAAGGTCTTAAGACTTCAGATGTCTGGTTTAAAAGGTTTTGTGGATTCGGAAATGTTATAATCTATAATTTTTTTCTGTTGGCAGAGGTTCCATATATGGTTGTGATTGTTGTACGGTTTTGGTTTTTTTTTTTAAATTTTCCACCTTACCAATGGATACCTGTCATTTTTCTTCTTTTAAATTCCACTTGTAGTTAGCTAGTTTGGTAGGGTACATGAGATTTGCTAGCTTAAATGATGACCTATGATTCTAACATCTACATCTTCCGTATCTTCCATACACCTTATGTAAGTTTTATTATGGCCATTTATCTGTTACTTCTGCTTTATAAATTATAGCTTCTGTTTTACAAGTTCCATTTAATGGACATCTATTCTTATTTCTGCAGTTGCATAAATTACAAATGTTATTTTGCTGCATGTTAGTTTTGAGATTTCTGGCGTTTTGTCCATTTATTATTGTTTCTAAATTACTAGTGCAACTGTGTTGAATATTTTATGTAATTCTGAATTTTTTTGAAAGTGTTTAGTAAATAACTTGAAAAATAATTTCCCTATTTTGCATTTTACCTCTAAGTTAAAAGGGAGATTAAACCAAATAATTTTTCTTTTTCTCGAATTGTTCTTCGTATGTTGTTTAAATTTTGAGGTTTAAATTCTAGTTTGGTTTTGTGAACCTCTACTATTAAGTTCTTCTCATATTCTTTCATTTTTCTCTCTCTTATATATATATATATATATATATATATATATATATAAAGAAGAAATGTCTGTTTATCGCACATTTGTCCAAACATTGAAGAAATGAAAAAACACCAGGAACCAGTTTCACACTAAATAAACTACACAAATAGTTGAATAGAAACATTGAAAGAAAGTAAGTTCTTAAGTGTGTGTGTGTGTGTGTTATTTTTTTTTTCAAATCTATGGTTTTATTTCATAACATTTAAGTATATACCCTTTAAAAATTTTGCTATATCTGCTGTGATATTTTCATTTGCTTCTAGGTGTGCCATTGCTTAAAAAGGTTGAGAAACACCGAGATATGGTTTTGTTTTATCAGTATTGAATGATACCGGCTGGTCTTTCTCCTATTGAGAGTTAGGTCAGAGAAGAGGTCAGCTGCCAGGCACTGGTCAACGAGATATTTGGAAGTGCACCCATACACTATGGTATTTATCTGTGAATGTTCTTAGGCAGATGATTAATATGAAGCAGAAAGAGGGTAGGACTGAGAAAAGAGCCTTTGGAAATGCCAGCATTGATCTCATGTGCCTCAGATAACTTGCTGTTGATAATGACCTTCATAGACCTACCTTAAAGGAAGGACAATAACAGAAGACTCTTTCAGATTCTATAAATGGCAAGTTTATAGCAATACTTATGAAAAGCCTTCAAAATATCTTGAGTTGTTTTTATTTTCAAGCTCTTCACTGACTCTATGCATGACAGTATTTAAAACATCAGTAGTGGCCCTAGAAGAATAAAACCATGCTGTTTTCCACTCGGGTGTTTGTTTTTGTTGAGGTGTTCAACAACTTTCCTGTTGATCATTGCTTCAAAAGATTTGCTAATGACACTAAGGTGGCTGATCTGGTAATATTGTGATGTGGACAAGGGCTCAAAATTCTTGAGACAAACTTGAGGGATTTGATCTGGACCTGAAGACTTCATAGATTGAATGCTTTTGAGAAGTCTTGAAACCTCGCTAAACAATATAGAATTATCACTATGCTTGTTCTCTATGAGTGGGGAAGTCAGATAAAGAATGGTCTTTGTCATCTAACCTATAGTCTGAGGCAAACTTTAAAGCAAAGTGTTTAGCCTTATCTGACGAGGATGAGATAACCTCCAGCCTATTTATGCTGGAGAGCATTGATGGTTTGTCTCTATTTGTGATTTTCTAGAACTCCTGGGATCCAAGTTTTTTTCTTGTACTGCCTGCATATAGCTGTTCTTTGCATTTCCCAGAACTACTAAAATAAACATGTGCATTGATTACTTTGATTATAATAACAAGATAGTAAAGGTGGATTTAAAATGATGAATTGTGAATGCTTGCAATTTAGGAATGAGTTTTGATCCAGCAGCTAAACAATTTTCAACACCCAAATTGACTGTACAATATATTTATTGCACCATATGGATCATTTTTGTCTCACTGTAAATATTAATCCAAAGCTAACCATATTGGGTGCTTGGAAGCACATTTTTATATACATACACACACATATATATCTAAAGATTGCTTTTAAGCATGAAACAGATTGTTGCTGCTGGATATTGACCTCACCTCAATGTCCACTTTTATACACACACACATGCATATATGTTTTCTCTCAATCTCTGATGAAGCTTTAATAAAAGTTAAACCTGTTTGATATGTTTCCTAGTTCTTTATTTCATCATATATATATATATATATATATATATATAGCTATATATAATAGCTGGCCACTTGTATTCAAGGATACCTGTCTACTAGAGCAGCTAGCCAATCCCTATTGCAGACTTTCACTCAGGCACATTTGTGTTCAACACTCACAGAGCCAACCTGTGGTTTATACTGCAACTATGCTGAGCAGACCTTAGTTACAGTTTCTGGGAGAAAGTGTGTTATCTAGAATGATCAACAATCTAAACAACACCAGCATACTCAAACCCTCAGTCACAATGACTTGTGACTTTGTGCTAGCACAGCAATTGACTGCCCAATTACACTCACAAGGCTCGGGTCAACCCATGGTATGGTTTTCAGACACTTTCCAAAGATGCCGCACGCTGGAATCGCGTTCCCCTCCAGACCAATAACATCAGCATCAGGAAGTCTCTTTCCTGGCAAATCGACCAAGGTGAAATTTGAACCCGGGTCTTATAGTCAGAAGGCAAATGTTTTAACCGATCGGCCACGTGGCCATATTCATATATACATACATATACACTCTCTCTCTCACTCACACACACACACACACACACACACACACAGTCTCTATAGTTTTAATTTTAAAGTAGTCTTTTTTAATCTGCTACCACTGCTATTTAACTAGTCTACCCTGTTATTTAAACCATAGCTAGGAATTAAGAAGATGGTGCCATGCCTTTCCCAAGAACAGTGCAAAAGTGAACAAAGGATTAGATCAGAATTTGTATTGAGCTTTTAATTTCACTTTTCATGTCAATAAGAGTTACGCTATGAAGACCAAAGTAATGTTTTAGTACATGTACTAACCTATATTAGATCTGACTTATAAGGAAAAGTAGACATTTCCCACCTCGTTAGAATTGAACCTTTTATGACTAGATTATAAAACTGTCACTTGTACTTAAGAACTAAACATTAAAGTTGATAAACAATCTATATCCATTGTGTGAATTTCTTCAACTAACCAAATATCCATCCTCCAGACAGATAAATACAAGTTACAATAAATGTTCTCTTATCTCTATAAAATTTCCATAGAAACACTTTCAGTAAGACCTCTATTTCCTAAAGTTCTTTTTGCCGTTATCTTAAGTTCACTTGAATTTCCTATTCTGTTCATAACTATACTGAGCTGACCATGCAAGGAATGTTTTAATAATTTTATAATTTCTATAGTAATAAAGTCAGCAAACAATATTTTTCACTTATTTAAATAGTTCAGTACAGTTTTAAGAAAATCTAATTAAACAGATTATTTTGACTTATTTAGATAATTCCATGAAAATCTTTGTTAGTTCCTTTCGATTAATTTGTAGTAATGTGAAATAGCAGATAACAACATTTATTATTATGAACACTATAGTTTTTCTAACTTATAATTGAATTTTTATAAGGCACATATGAATTCTTTGAAAATAAACATGCCACATTAGAAAATAAAATTTGACAGAAACATTGCTTAAATATGTCAATTTGTTAAATTTGAATTAAAAAAATTAACATGTGAAATATTTATTGAAATATGCTTTTAAAGATTGTTATGCAAATTAAATTTTAAGTTGTAAACACTATTTGTTAGTAATATGACAGTGAATCTTTCATATATTAGTAGTATAGGCTGGGCTGTTTTGTTGTATTGATATAAGGTGGAGACACACAAAATTTAGTCTTAGGCCAATTTATAAAAGTTCACGTATTTTCATCAGTTTTTCTTAGTTTATTTTATAAACCTTTAAAAAATTAATTAAAACAGTCTGTAAAAGCTAATATTAATATTTGTTTTCTCACATCAAATATTTCATAATTTTTATTTTTGTGGATGTGTGATAATTGTAAGGGAAAATTTTTATATATATATATATAAGAAAATATACTGAAAAAACAAACAAAAATCCTAATATGCGATTATGCTGTTTTAATGTTTAATGTCAACATCGGACGTTTTCGGTCTAATAGACCATCTTCAGGACATATTCATAAAACATTGACATTAAACATCAAAACAGCATATTAGGATTTTTGTTTGTTTTTTCAGTATATTTTCTTCATACTGTCGGATCTATATCCATACATTTGCTTATATATATATATATATATATATATATATATATATATATATATATATATTCATTATTAATAATAACTTGAAAATTATAAAGTTTTAATAATGAAATCATGTTATTAGTAAATCACACTTATTTTTACATGTGTCTTTTCTGAGTTGAAAATGAGCCTCTATTGAGTTTACACATACAAAGATAAAATTAAAGAAGAGAACAGTTGTTTCTGTGATCTTTATACACAATTAAAGGCCCTAAAATTGGATTTTATGCAACATTAACAATCCTGTAGATATCTTCTCATTTTTCTCCATCTGTTATTGTTCCTTGTTTAATGAGCTGAAAAGTTGGAATGCCAATTTACAGAAAGTAAATTAGGCCATAAAGGTTAAAGCTGTTTATGCCCAGACAGTGTTATGTTACTGTATATATATTTATCTCAATGGGAAATGTATTTTCTATTGATTATATACAAACTCAAATGCCAAAGTCATAACAAAGAATAGAATGAGAAGAATCTCTTGTGATAGAATAATGGAGCAAGAAATCTTTTTAACCAGTCTACAGTTGGAGGAATTCTACCTCAAACAAATGCTGCATATATGTATATGTTCCTATATCTTTACAGGTACAACCAGCTGCCAAAAGAAGACTTAAATCTGCTGCCAAAACACTAGCCAAAAGCCTTTGGCAAACACCAAAACTGAATTCTTTAGTGTAGCCAAAATTATTTGGTTGATGGGGTTTGAAGAATTTCTATGCACAAAAATGTTAGGCAAAATAGAAAATTATGTTTGTCTTCAAGCTGATGAAAGTCAATGTCATTAATCAATTTTTACTAACCAACTGTAGTTGCTTATATGCATTTTAAAGTATTTTTGCAAAGATAGTCGTTCAAATTTATTGCTTCATATTATCCAGTCTTGTTTTGCTATGTGTTCATAAACTTTAAAAGCATTCACTTCCTATTTCTGTTTTTTTCATATTTAGATCATAAGCCAAATTTCCCTGTGTTGAATTTTCACAGTTCATTTACATATACCATTTAATGTTAGTAAACTACTACTGTAGTTATGCTTAATAAGAAATGTTACTTGCAAATCTGTCTATTGAAGATTTTGCAGAATAACATTCATTGGTTCCTCTCAAAAAAAATGAAGTGGGTATGATATTTTTATTTTCCTTTTTGAAATGTTTTATTAAAAATTGAATGTATGTTTCCTTTTATTGTTAAAAGTGTTTTCTCTGAGCAACATACTTTTCACTTTGTTAAACTTCCTTTTGCTGTCAAAAGTGTTTTCTCTGAGCTAAACATTTGGAAAAGTATACTTTTCACTTTGTAAAAACCATGTCAATAGTTTTATTGCTTTGATACCAGAACTGAAACACAGTCTCTCTGTATCACATCTTGTTCATTTAATTCAATTTCGCCTTAAGAGGAAATGAAGATTAAATTAACCAAGGAAAATGTCTTAACTGGATTTGTGGTTAATCATTTATACTTATTCTTATTATTTCAAAAGTTATTTTAGTAGGTATTCTTATTTGAAAGTAGACACCTCCATTTTTATTTTAGACAGTGTGTATTATGTTTATCAGGCTGTACATTTGAGATATCTTAATACAGAAAATATGCTCTCTGGCAGGGATTGAACCTGTGTTCCCCTTTGTAGAAGACACAACCATTTGACCCAGTGTGCTTTGCAACTCAGCTACAGAGAGCATCACATTTCAGCAAGGCTCTATTCCCTGCTGCCCAAGAGGCACAGGTTTATTGATCCCTGCAGGAGAGCACATTTTCTTTATTATAAATTCTTGAATGTGCAGGGTGATAGATGTAATACACACTGTTTGAAATAAAAGTTGGACATCTATTTCAAATATGCATATACACTATAACAACATTTGAAGTAATAAAAATGTTGGATTAAAAATAAGTCCATTAATTCTTTAGAAACTTATTTTTATATATAGCTTAAAATCTATTGGTTATTTAGTAGAACTAGTTTGACACAAGCCGTGGGCAGAGAGAACCTAGTGAGAATCAGAATATATTGAATCAATTGCTCGGTCTGCTGCCAGGAATGTTGGCCCCCAGTGTCATGTGAGGCAATTTTTCTTGCCAGAATCTATCTTACATATTTATAGGTCTATCATTTATCCATACTTTGAATATTGCTGCTACATCTGGCCTGGTACTTCTATGTATTTAGAGATTCTTGATAAAATACAAAGATGAATCTGCAATGTTATTGATCTTGACCTGGCACTTCTACTACAGTTACTTTTTTCAATAATGTAGCATCCCTGTGCCTTTTCTATAAATACTTTCATTCTAAAAGTTCTGATGAACTCTCCTCTATGACTTTATGAATTTAAGAATATTACTAGATTGGTAACAAGGTCTCATCATTTTTACAGTTGATTAATCAACCAGTTTAGTTTGTTAAACTTATCACCATAGTAACTTCTTCTTACGGCAAAATGTAATTCAGTATTGAGACTTATTTATGTTTAAGAGTGTAAATATTTGATTCCATCCCAGGTAGTATGTTGGTGATACTCATTAGAACACTTTAAACCACATATTTAAATATGGTCCTTCTTAGTTGCCTTAGTGACTTTAACATTTTCAACCCTAGTGGGATATTATATACATCCAGAGAAAATATGTATTCACTAGAAATTTCATGGTTTTCCTACTCAAATTTTCTGATGAATATTAATTCTTAAATTAATGATTGAGTAAGCTCATGGCAAGTTTTATGACAATAAAAAACATCCTCCTGTGTAGCAAAGAAAACGGCGAATTACCTTGTCAAATCAAGTGACAGTGTGTTGTGTGTATTCTACAATGGAAAATGTGGTGAAAAAGAAAGTTACTTACTGAGAAAAAAGGCATGTGTTATGCTGAAGATGGAATATCCAAATTAGAAACAAGTCAATCCCAGGAGTCACTATAAAAGTATCAGGATATGCTAATATTGTGTGTCCTCTCCCAGTTGTCAACAAATGAAAAACAAAATGCTCAGTTGATAAAAGCAGTTGTTCTCGAATTGGGGAGAATTTTGTCTATTTGGCTACCGCATTCGTTGGGAAGCGTGTTATTTTTCTGACTGGTTCCGTGCATTGTAATTTGTCACATAGTACATGTGAATCGAGATTTCAACACTACTTTCTGCTCCTGATATATGAGATTGAACTTGCGATTTGTTTTCTTTATTGTGGAAGTAATCTGTGACATCAATTTCTGAACTGGAATTTTAGTTCAAGAATGATGAAATCAACTACACCCTATTGCATCATTAAATATTTGAGCTTAACAACTTTAACAAAATATTGCAATAACAATGACAAATATGAATGTTAGTCTTTATTAAAAGATTTAAATAACATTTCCATTTCACTGAAACAGACATTAAAGATTTCTATCTTTGCTTCTTTCTTCAATTTTCTCACTGAATCCAAGTAACATCTTTGATATGTCTTTTCTGTCTTTGCACACTCTCAAAAATGAACTGCCAATTATTTTGAAGGTATTGGCAGAAGACGTTAATTACTTCTATCTTCACTTCCTTGTTTCTTTCTTTTTTTGTTTCATTTTCTCACTGAAACCAAGTAGTATCTCTGTCTTTTCAATTTTCCATGTGATCAAAAGGAAATAGGTGATTATTTATGAGGTATTGGTAAGGTGTAACAATCATGCTGACTAAGTGAGGTACAGGCAGAATTATAAGATAAGTTAATTTCTAAAAATAATCTCAGTTGCCTGTTGGGACATTTTTTATTCATCACTAAAATAATTTCTGTTTAAAAATAGATTGGATTTAAAGTATACTGCTTATTGAAGACCTTTTTAACTCATTATTTGTAATAAAGTAGATTGAAAAAGAAATACTAACTGGCAAAACTGAGTGAAAGTAAACAAAGAAGCTTAAAGATCAACACTGTTAAATTATTCAATATTAGCAGCCATACTGAACTGGTCGCTCAGATAAAGCATTCAATTAGAATGGAGCAAAAACAGTATCATATTTAGATGTAACAGTCTATCTTCAATTACTTTTAAGTACTTTCATTAAAAACATTTTGAATTAATACAATTACTGATATAACAGAAGTAGTTTGTATTTATTCAATCAAATTTAGCTGAGGACATGAAGGGGTAAAACAGGCAACATGAAGATGCACTTCAGACCAGAATTATTTTGGAGTTTTTGAAATTCAATTCATCAGTGTGCTATGAGGGATGTAAAAGCAATTGTTAAGTGTAATGAAAATTGGTTGAAAAATCAGAAAAAATAAGAAAGAAACCAGTAAAAATTGCCATTTTTCACTATTTACACAGGTTTACACTATATAGGTGGACTCAATTATCAACTTAAATGACTGTTAAACAATCAGCTTATTGTTGGCTACAAATGAGTGAAGTTTGTATTAGATTGCTTGAAAATTGAAAGAGTTTTTAGTTTAAAATTTGTGTTGAAATTGATTTTTTTATTTTTTTCACTAAACACAGTGGTGTAGAAATAAAAATGAGGTACCATTGAGCTAGTCATGATGTAAGTAACCTACATAGTAAGTTTGGAGGAAAAAGTTTAATTTAACGATTTTTGATTGGTTTTATCAATTATTGATTTTTTTAAAAAATTATTGCTTTTTTATACTAAAGCTATCTCTTAAAATGTAAAATGCATGTGCCAAGTTTGATCAAAATCGGTTGGATGGATCTTGAGTAAAAATGTATCAGACAGACAATCACAGACATCCTCTGTTTTATATATAGAGATAAAAATAAGCAAACAAAAGCATAAAAGAACATTTACATTTGGTTATATATCAAAAGCAGCCATCTTAAAGTGCTTTATCACAAAGTGGCATTACTACTTTAATATAGAAAAAATATTGAAAAGATTTTGTGCAAAATCAGTGCAAAATGGTTAATATCACTTATTTTCCAGTGATGGATGGTTTTGTAGGGATGCAAAAGGTGATTTATCTTGCTTTTCATTGAGATGCAGTCACATGACTGTTGCTTAGTGATGTCATTTCAAAGAGACACAAAAGTGGTTTGTTTATCAGTCTACTACCTAGCGTCAAGACACATGAGTTCTTCATTCTGCCTGGACAAGCCATCTTCCACATGGGAGAGCTTACATGCCCACGGTGCTGTTTACCTTTGGGAATATATCTTCATCAGCTAGTTTCTATATCACCAGTTTGCAGTCCTCATGCTGGGAAAATACATGAATTGCCTCTTCTTGTTTGAGAGGAATATATCTGCACTAGTGACATAAATCCGGCATGCTTGAATCTGGGATTGTAAATATGGCTTCTCTAGAAACATAGAAGAATCTCCAGCAGCTCCAATTCCCATTGGAAATCATTACAAGACACTATCTTTTTATCAAGTTTTTACATTGCATGTTGTGTAGACATGTGATATAGTTTCTCTGCATATGACAAATGTAAATATATGTATATAACTTTGTGTATGGCTTAGCGGTATAAAACTGTCTCTGAGAACAAAGCATGTTTGTCATTCCTTTCCTTTCAACTATTCCATTCCATGAAATAAGGTGTTATATCATGGATATAATAATAGCCATAGTGGGGGGAAATGTAAATAGGAGAATAAACCTTTTTTCCATAGCTCACCCATTATCTGGTGACCAAGACACCATGTATTATTATCACCCTAATAGTTTTAAAAAGGTTGAATAGCTGTTCAGATTATAATTTAAATTTTCTACAGTAATTCACTTTATTGTTATGGTATCATAATTTGAAAATGCTCCATGTATTTGCAAAATGTTTTCAAAAGGCAACCTATGTGATCATTTATGTAAACAGGTAGATATACAATCTTTCTTTACATAATTGTATAACAGCTTCTCTGTCAAATTCTGTACATTATTTTCACTTACAACTTATATATTTTCTTATTTCGTGTGTTATTTTTAAGAGAAATTCAGCTTTTATATTATTTATATTACTTGACTATCTTATCTCCAAAGTATATTATTTCTATCATATCAAATTCAATATATATATAATTTTTTAGTGGTAGTCTAATCTTTTAGCAGTATGAATTTCTAGGTGAGTGCTATGTTACACTCTAAATATATCTCTGTGACTTGAGATCTTTACAGAATTTTAAAATGTCTGTCTATGTGTGTGTGTGTGTGTGTGTGTGTATATATATATATATATATATATATATACACACACACACACACACACACACACAGGGTGGCAATAAAGTCACTATACAGTTACTTATAACAAAAAAAAGCAAAGCATTGAAGCAGGTGGCTTTCAGTACAAACAGTATCGATAACTAATTTACTTTTGGGCAGACTCATTTCAGTGCTGCTCATTCTTACCTGGATTCATATATGCTCTAACGTGAATTTGGTTGTGCAGTCCAGTAGAGCACATTTTTGGCCTTAGGCTTCAGCTCTTTTACCTACCATGACACTAGTTTCACTTGTTATTAGGCACTTTTATTTGCCATACTGACAAGCCCTTTTTTTTTTTTTTTTGCCTGGCCATTTTAGATCTTGGCCGTATGATTTACTCTCCCCATTGAGTGAGTTTGGTTTGCCTGACAAATTCAACTCACCTGGTGGTATATAGCATACTCGGCCTACTACTACAGCCACTGGCTACCTGAAGATTGTGTGTAAACACATGCAACTTATAGTAGTGGCCAGTCATTGCCTACCTGGTTTTTGAATTTCTTATGGCATTGAGCACTTTTATGCCAGTAGTGTGTGTGTATATATATATATATATATATATATATATTAAAGAAAAACAGACCACTTTAAGGTTTCATTATAATAATTTATATCACCAGAGCCCTTTTAAAGGACGGCAGATCATCAGATAACACTCCCAAAAGATTTCTATATATATATATATATATATATATATATATATATATATATACACACACACACAGTGAGTACGAAACAAATATTCGTATATATAAAAAAAATTTAATTTATTCTATTTACAACTAATGAATAATGATACTTTTCATATAATTAACTGTACACAGATGCATAATAACTAAATATGCATAGAAAACAGAAAAAAAATTTGATTTAATAGAAATAAATCACATTTATCTATTTTAATGGGTAAAAAAGTATTTATACAATGCAAATTTTCAGGTTTTAAATTGTTTTAATACTCTAGATTATTTTAGAATGTTTCAATGTTATCAGTAGTTATTTTAGCCTAAAAAATACAAACACAACCTTCTGTAATTGATAATTGTGCAAGAAGGTTATCATGAAAGCAAATTATCCTGCAACTCTTGACAAGTAACCATTGGATTTTGTTTAATTTGACACATTAATTTTCTCAAAGATCTTGAAGAAATCTTTCATGGAGCACCTGTTCTACTTTGGTTTTTAACAATTTTGAGTTTTTTTTTATACCTTGCAAGGAAAAATTGTATTGGGAAAGAGTATAATGGACAGACAAAACCAAAATTGAGTTGTTTGGACGTAATTCTAGAAATCATGTATGGAAGAAAGAAAACACAATTCCGTTAGTGAAATTTAATGGTGGCAGTATCATGGTTTGAGGATGTTTTTCTGCAACAGGTACTGGCAATATATTTGTAATAGATTTTACAATGAATGCCACAGCATATCAAAATATTTTGGAAGGAAATTTAATGATTGGGTTGAAAATCTTGAACTTCCTCCTGATTGGATCTTTCAACAAGATAATAATCTACGAATATCTACGAAGAAATGGCTTGCTGAAAATAATGTAAATATCCTGAAATGGCCAAGTCAGTCCCCAGATTTAAACCAAATTGAAAATTCAAATCCAATCAAGAGCTCCAACAAACATCCCAGATATGAAGATCATATGCAAAGAATGGAACAAAATATCAACTAAAATTTGTAAATCATTACTTGAGGACTACAAGAAGATGTTGGTTGCTGTAGAAGTGAATAATGGCTATTCTACAAAGTATTAAATGAAGATTATGTAATATTTTTTGTATTGTACTAATACATCTTTCACTTATTAAAATGAATAAATGGGATTTATTTCTATTAAATCAATTTTTTTTTTGTTTTCTATGCATATTTAGTTATACATCTGTGTATAGTTAATTATGTGAAAAGTATGTTTATTCATTAGTTGTAAATACAATAATTTGTATATGCACAAATATTGCCCCCCCCCCATTATTTATATATAATGTGCAGTAATTATAAGTTATTGACATTTGGAAAAATGTTCATGAAAGTATATTTTGAAAATAATATCTGATAATACATTTTGACTACATGGCTTCATTGTATGAAAAAAGGTGTTGGGTGTGTATACATTTGTGTGGGTTTAAAATAATTAAATCTTATATTATTTGTCTCATGCCATATTTGTGTGTGTGTGTGTATATATATATATATATATATATATATATATATATATATATATACACACACACACAAACAGGGTGTATCAAATACGTTTACAAATTTTTTTTTTTTTTTTTGGTGGGGGTTCCTCACACCAAAACAATGACAAAAGTTCATATAAACATATATCTACAAATCCTTTGTTTTTGAGTTGGAGTTGTTAAGTTTAAAGAAAGTTTTCAGTAGATGGTTCTGTGTTGCCATGTAAACTAGGTTACATTTGTCATTCATATACATTTGGGGCTAGTCTATCTTTAACATTTAATGTCTGTCTAGCAGTGAGTTAACTGAGAAGTGTTCTGTTTAACAATGGCAGGATATTCATATCGTGTGCAAGCAGATATGACTTTTATATATATATATATATATATATATATCCATGTGAATGGTAACTGACACGAGGCTGTACAGCTGTATCAGATTGCTTTTCCAGACCAAAGGTAGCCGAGTCATTTAACTTTTGCTTGTGTTTATCATTGTGTTGCTGAGACAGGATCTGTGGCACCACACACTGTGTATTAAGGAAGACCGAGATTCGCTTGTACGTCTGACCATGAAGAACACTTTCTACAGGCTGTTGGAGATGATCCAGCTATCAGCACACGTGGCCCTAACATGTTGTATATCTCATAATGCCACATGGTGGTTACTTCATTAGCAGCTCCTGTATCTTTATCATTTGAAACATGTGCAGGGTCTTTTGCCCTCTGATGACTTATCATGTGAGAACTTTTGCTAATGTTTTATTGCAATCAATTGTTTGTCTTTTCAGTCTTGTTTATGGATTAGGCAACATTTGGAAGTAATGTAATAATAAATTTACACAACCAACATTTGTGGGCAGATCAGAATCCCCCATGTTACAATAGAGGCTAAATACCAGCATCAGTTTATGATTAATGTGTGGGTTGGAATTGTAGGTAACAGGTAGGTCCATATGGTCTCCCAGCACATCTTAAAAGAGTTGTCTATAGGGATTTATTTGGAACACACTTCTAGACCTGGTAGAGGATGTACCCCTGCTAATACAAAGACACATGTGGTTCATGCATGATAGGGCTCTCGCACACTTTAGTCACATTGTTTGTGATGTACTGGCTTATATCTACCATGAAAAATGGATAGGTAGGGGGGACCAGTACCCCAACCTCAATCCTTTGTCTATGGTTCCACCTAAAACAATTGGTTTATGCAGCATATATTTATAATGCAGAGAGACTTCATTTATGAGTCATGGGGGGGGGGCTGCAAAACCATTCAACACCATGTGGGAGTGTTTGAAACTGTCCGCCAGTCACTGGTTTAATGGATGCATACAGGTGTAGAAGCAAGCGCAGAGGACATTTGGAACATTTGTTATGATTTGCTGTGTTGAGGTACAATGATGACCTTTTTGACATATGTTTATGTGGACATTTGACCTTGTTTTGGTGTCAGGAACCCACCTCCAAATTTTTGTAAAATTATTTTGGGATTGTAGTTTGGATTGTACATTTAATAGAATCTGCTGTAAACTTTAAACTTAACTCAAAAATGATGGATTAGCAGACATATGTTTATATGGGCTTTTGTCCTTGTTTTGGTGTGAGGAACTTACCCCCAAAGTTTGTAAAAGTATTTTTGATACACCGTATATATATTGTATGTGTGTGTATAAATAAAATATAATGATATCATTGTGCCAACTAATGAGAAAATGAAACTTAATGCCCCATATTTAACATTACATTTTGTTCAACTCCAGACTTCATCAAATTCTATCAGTCTGTGTGTGCATGTATGCATACCCAGGGTCCCTCGTCCAAAATGTGTAGATAAAGTTTATTCTGCACTCAGCAGCTGGGAGGTCATCTTCAGTCAACCATGTTCCTGACTCCTTTGATGATCTGATGTGTAAAGTCTATTCTGGTGTGGGATACAGATAACATGTACATTGCAACACACATTATTAATCACTTTCAATTGTTGGCCATTATAACAAAACTCATGAAGAGATTCACCAATGTATTAATGTTCAGAACATTTATAAACTGTATAAATTGTTACAGTAAATTGTCAACAGTTTTATGAACTATATGAAGTTTTCCAAGTTTCACATTATTATCCAGGTTACTGAAACCTTTTATATTGTAAATAAGAAAAAAATTAAAATTACAGCATTTATACAAAGTATAAAAAATAGATTGAAAACCCATGTCATTGTCATGATGTTAATATAAAGACAACATTAATGTGAAATGTATTCTCCATACTCTAAAACTAGTTTTATATGTCATTCATCTGCTGATTTATGTTGTAAGCTTTCTGAAAATGTTTGCTGCCTTAAATCATAAATCAATTTATATCTGAGCTATGTTAACATGATATGGAACTTGTCATGAGGCCACCACTAATCACCTTTTATCATACTGTGGCTGTCTTGTTGCTGTCTTAACCCATTATAGTAGTTTCTACCTTTGCTCCATTCCTCTTCTGGACCATTGACTATAGCACAGCATTTGTCAGTGAAAAGTAGTTGAAAAATTGCTTCTCATCTATTCTGTTATTCTATTTGATTTAGGACCCAACATCTTGTGCTTTTACAGCACTTCCTCTCTGTTAGAATACCTGAATACTTGATAAAAGTAGATTTTTTAAAAATTATTTTTGATACTGGACACAAATTGATGAGATAATCAATAAAAAATTTAAAAAACAAAAATAATTGCACTCATATTATAGTTTTTTTTTGTAGTAAGAGCCAGATATCCTCCTTACTATCATGAATGGACTGATCCATTCATGATGAGTAGTCCTGGGCAATTTTCTAGAAAAAAAAAAGATATACTATTGCATTGACTTGTCTTGCTGAGTATTGAATATTACTATTACAACTGACTCTGTTAAGTGTTGTCTTGCCAGACCCCACATCACAATATTTTTCTATAACTTGAAAAGCAGGAGCTGAAAGCCTTAAAAAAAACTATGAAACCAGTTTTCCTCTGTTAGTCTGTATCTTCTTCAGTATTTAATTTAAATAATGACTCTTTTCATTCAATGTTTCATGTATCTGGACAACAGTGTCCATTATTTTCATAATTAATTTCCTTTCTTTCCTTGTTTCTACTTTAGAACTATAAACTTTGACTAACATACACAAATCTTTCTTTGGTGTTAGATGATAAAATTCTTCATTTGTATTCTTTCTTTATGATAGCTCAATATCAACTATTTAGATCCTGTTTGCTGTCCATCTTCCAACTCTTAGTCTTATCTAGAGTGTTTTTTGCTACTGCCTAATTTTTACTTTTCCTAAAGTTTGACTGCTGCTGCTTCTGCTGCTGGCCTCCTGTCAGCCCAAAGTGTATCCAAATTGTTCATTCTATTGATTGGCTAAACTTTTTATAACTCTTTGATTTTGATTGATTGTTATGCAGATGCTTACAACTGTTGTTTTAACAAAACTACTGTCAAATCCTTTTGGTACAAAAACATATCCCCTAACATAATAAGGTTATTAATTACTTTATGCTGTTAATAGACCTGACTCATTATTTGCTTTGATAGCTTTTAATTATACAATGACTTTTCATATTGTGGTTACAATAATTATTTAATAATGTTAAGTGATACTGTAACTCAAAATTACATTGTACTAAAAACTAAAATTTGAATATTTATCTAGTTTCATGCATAAAATGTAAACAAAAAAAAGTTGTTTGTTTACATTCCACACATGAAAATAAAGTTAGCAGATTTAGGCTTCAGGTAATTTCAATGCAAGATGTACATTCCTTAAGTATGTAATTGAGACTTGCTTTTTTACTGATGGGACATGCTGATATTTTGTTAACACTAGAATTTTTTTACCACACACTGATGGGTATTGAAATTCTCAGTGTTTAGTATTGTTTAAGTAGTTTTTTGTCAAGATTTACAAACTCTGTTTTCTTCAATTTCAAAAACGATCAATTAAATTTGAATAAGCTGATTTGTTTGGAAAAATACTTTGACAAAAGCCCTACTTTGTGGTTTAATAATTTCTTTAATTTAATTTAATTTTATTACTTCATGGTAAACAATATTTTTTAAGAAAATTTCTTTTTTTCTTTTTTTAACAGCGAAAAATAAATTCTTAAGATTTCTTACTCTTGAGCACACAACATACAATTGGTCATACATAAATATATAGTGATATTTACAACACACTAAACAAAAATTTGTAAATATTTTGATATCATACTATTACGAGTAATTGTTAACAAGCTCATCTTACAGGTCATTACTAGTGTGATGAATATGGTTTTCATTGGTATTATGTTAGATGACTAATACTTCAGTAATCTGGATCCTTGTAAAATCTCTTTTAATCTTCTAAGATTAAGTTCATGTCATACTCTCTTAATTTCTGTTATTTTTTTTTTTTTTTTTTTTTTGACAATTAGTCTTAGGTATTTTTTTTTTAAGTAGGAGACCAATTTTGAACACCCTAAAACCACCTCCTGTAAAAGAAAAATGGCAAAGAATCCATTTCTGCACATCTCCAGACACCATTTACTCCCGGATGTTCTCTGCAGGATGTTTTAAAATGACTTCCTTCACTTTTTCTCTCCCATCTTCCTTGAAACTGTATAAATGGCTTTATTCTTTCTCCTCCTCAGATAAAGTCTCTCTAGCTTGTGTAAACAACCATCTTATGACATGCACCCTGTGAACAATTTACAACACATATGGATATGATAGACTGAAATTCTTAACTCAGTGTTTATTTTATATACATTTGTCGCTCTTCTTAATCTGCTCATCTTCCTGGCTTTGAGGAATGGCATTCCAAACTTTGTCTGCCATGTTCACTTGCTTTTATTCTTCCATGGATTATTTAGGAAAAAAAATCAAGTTGAATGGAAAATGACACATTATTTATTTCACGTTTATTTTAAAGCTCTCAAATTTATAGAGTAAAATGATAGAATTTATAGTAATTGTTTGCCTCCAAGATTCAGGGTTTATGGTCATATCACATTAAAACACCAGTTGTCATATAATCAGTTAAGCAAAATCAAGCCTGCATCTTTTCTCTGTGTTTACATTCATAACACTAGCTTCTTAAATATTTTCCTGCTTACTTTTTCTTTTTTTACTCTTTACCTTTTTTTTTTTTTTTTTCAGGTTTGTGATATTCTTAATACCCAATTGTTTTCTGATCTCTTCAACATTTTTTCTTCAAATTCCAAAATTGTGTTCTTATAATTCTATGACATTACAATATTATGTTTCTCTATTAAGTATATATTTTATGATCTTATGAAAAATTGCTATACACTTTCCCAGCTCTTTCATTTGTCAGAAAATATATTCTTATCTTTGATAAGATCAAAGGTTTGGATGCTGGCTTTTGAAAGCAAGGGTCCAACTCGTTGTGAGCATTACCAACTGACTTTATGGCACCATGGTCAGGGCAAGGGTGGTCAAATTCATTTTGAATATTTTCCAGCTCATTAATAATATTGAAAACCACTACTACAATGTTTTACAAGTTCTCATTCTAGCCTCTTTTCTGATCTTTATGTCAGTGGAGGATAACGTTTACAATTTGTTGCACCCTTGCTTCCAAAAACCAGCTCCCAAACCTTTGATTCTTATCAGAGATAAGACTGGTCATCTTTGGAACCTGTTTCAGGGAAGAAATCTACATGCTGGTCTCTAAAGACAGAATGTCAGCCCTTTACTAAAAACTAATCAAGATCTGTTTCTTTGGACCTAGAAATTCCTGTCATTGGCCTACAAACTCACTCAACTACAAACTAAAGATCTTCTGATTGTTTTCCTCTCAACAAAAGCTCTGTAGAAATATATGTGAGTGTTACCCTCTTAAGAACAATTTACTTGCTTAAAGAACTTTTAGGTACTCAGAGAAATGTTTTAAGCAAGCCTTTATATGAACACTTTTTTCTCCCTTTAAGTTAAAAAGTATTTTCTTCTCCCTTTCTTTCTCTCATATTTTGTGTATATCTCTTTACCTTTGTTTTTGTGTATGTAAATAAACATTTTCTTCTTCTATTGTTACACTCCAAGCAGGAGCTTGAGCCTTTATTCTTCCTGCCTAAAAGAGAGAATTGTCTGCTCTTAATTTTCAAGCCATTGTTGCTTTTAATGATTCTGTCTCCTTTAACCTTGACCCTTTCATGTGAGAAAGCTGGGACAAATTTCCCACATTACCAAAAGACTTTCTTAAATTTAGATGAAACAACTTATGCTGTATAAAATGATCCAACCAATCCAAATTGTAAGTAAATTGCAAATTGCATTATTACAGTTTGGGAATCAATCACAAAGTAATGCTTTTGAATAAAAAATATAAAATTGTGGATAATTTATTTCCATGTTTCTTCAGACTTTGAAGAAATTATCCTTTATTTTTAATACTGTTATGCCAGATAATATTCCTTGTTAAAATTAGTCATCTTTTTTTGTTTTTGTTGTTTTCTATTTATTTTTAGTTCTTACATTTTCTGATCTTGTTTCCTTGAAGAATTAAAAAAAAAAAAAAGCAACAAAAAAAGCAATATTATCTCTGATTAAATCTTTTATGTGCCATATCCCTTTAGGATGTGAGCAATCATGGCTCTCCACAACTTCCTCTTTATGCAATATTTGTCCCCCTTACTATCCCTCCCACATTTTTTTTTGCCATCTATTTTTGCAAGCTCATCAAGGTGGTTACTTAATGTTACCCTCTAGCCATCTTACCTTCAATATGATCTGTGAGTGTTAAACTTTAATAAGCTATTTATAATTTTATCTATCGGTAGGGAGAAGTTAGTTCTTGACTATATTAGCTGTTTATACTTTAATAAACTAAAGTTTACTCAAACGCCATAGATTTCAAGTACTTCTATCTAGCCTAACTTCATAATACTGTAAATAAAAAAAAAAAAATAAATAAATAAAAATGACTAAAAATACTTTTCTGCAATACCATAACTACATATCTCAATAGCAACTGATATTTACCCATAAATACTTTAAAAACTTTTTTTTTTGTATTCCCTGCTGAAATGGTGGGGGGCCTTATTTACCATAAAATATAGTAAGTGGCTGTAGTTGATGTTCATTTGATTTGACAGCCAGAGAAATAACTGGTGTTGCTTTGCAACTTGTGAAACAAAATATGGTATTTTGTATTGCATTCTTGTCAGATTGTGTTGATAATTTAAATCATAGAAGTGAAAAGGTAAATGCAGTCAAAAATGCTGAGCCTCAAGCTTTATTCATTAATATTGCTGTTAATTGGCCTATTTGTATCATCTCCAAAATACATTAGATTTGTAGTAAAAATATTTTCATTTCCAGAGAGAACATCTTTGGTTATTGCTTATAGCTTCAAATGATAAACATTACATTACATCCCAAACACTTGTCAACTAAATTAAAGAATCCTTTCCCCTTAAAAAAAGATTTACTAAATTATCAAATTACCCTGCCATCATAAGTATCAAATAATTTTTTTTTTTTATTTGTTGGTGTTGCCACTTAAGTTCTTACAATGTCACTAAAAATCATGAATCAACAATTTTCAGTTGCTTGAATTACTTTTCTGTTTTTAAGAATATTATTATTATTTTTTTTACGGCATCAGATTTTATCACATCAGGATTTGTGGACTTGAGGAATATCTAACTATGTGGTATGTTCCTTTAGGACATTAGTGATCATGACTCTCCACAAGTTCCTTTATTTATTATCACCAAGACTTACTCCTTTATAAACCCCTCTTTGCCTTATTGTGATATTTCATTTATTTGCTGCTTTCCACTGTTTATCTTGATTTTGAATCACCTTGTGAGTGTTAATTCTGTGAAGCATTCTTTCCATGTCAGGTGTTACGAAAAAATTTCAACTGTTTCTTTCAGATTTATAGCAACAATTTCCTTGTTTCTACTCTCTTTAATTTCACCATCACTCACATGCTTCGTTCATAGTATTCTTAACATTATTGTTAAAATCACATTTACCACTTTCTTCATTTGTGAAGAAATTATACAGCATTCCCTGCCATGTATGAGATTAGACATAGCAGTTGAGAAAATTAGTGTTATCATATTTTCAGAATTTTGCTATTCTTTGTGATGAATAACATGTAGGGTTAAACTCTTTTATATAAGTTGAAGTGTTTCTTTTTAGATATCAATAACTATTATTGTTCACAAAAGGTTACTTAGGTTTACAGCTATGCCATGTTGAAATACCAGTTCTCATACGATCACTGAAATTAAGCAACATTGAACATCGACAGTATCCAAATGAGTGACTGCTTGAAAATATCTTGGATATGCAGGTGGTGTAATAGATAATGGCTCAGAATTGTTAATTGGAGAAAAATAAATACCTTTCTCGGTCCAACTATGGCTTAATTAGTAAGTTTTGTATCATTAAAAACCATTATTATCTCCCCTAAAAAATAAAATTTTGTATAAAATATTTAGATTTTGCCATTAAATAACCTATAGAGGTGTTGATATGTCATTAAACAAAAACACCCAACCAGCATCAAAAGTTTTCCTGATTATTTTATTATTTTTCAATGTGACAGTATTATCAGGTAAATATTATGTTTTGGTGCGTTATGTGTTATAACATTTTGCTGACTCATTGAGAATATCAGCTAATTTTATTGTCATAGAAAAACTCTAGTATTTTCACAAATAAGGCTTAAGGCAATGCAGTTACAGAAATCAGCTATAAACAATGATTGTTACTATTTTTTTAATTTCAGTTGATTTGTTCTTTTATGGCCTATCAACTTTTTGCTGGTTATTTAAAGCCAGGAAATTTTTTTTTTTTTTTTTTAGATTGTGAGAATTTTTTTTTCAGAAGATAATAATGAATTACTAATACAAATTCTACTAGCAGGAGGGAGGAGAGGTGGATTCATACCATTTGCAAGAGTATTTGCCTGTAAGTGAATATAAGTTACTTGACTGGAATTGGAACTTGTCTCCTTGATTTCCAATTCATGACCATGAGACTTGGGTTCAAATCTCAGCATGGTTGATTTATCAAGGAGGTGACTTCTTGATGTTATCTCAACATTTGATACTGTTGGATTGTGCCTGAAAACTAAGCTATGGCAATACATAGCTTAATTTTCAGACACTACCCATACTTTGTGAGTGCAACTGTGTAGATGGAACTGTTTCAAAGTTGTTGTTCTTCCAGCACAAAGTTAGAAGTCATCATGACCAAAGGTTTGCATATACAGGCTTTGTTCAAACTGTTGATCATGACAAATTATATGCTCTTTCCCACAAGCTCTAACTATGGTTCATTCAGCACAGTTGCTGTATAAATCACAGGCTGGTTCTGTTGAAAAAACTTAAATGTACCTGAGCAGGCGTCTGCAACAGGGATTAGCTAGTCAATCAAACAGGTGTACTGGGATATAAGTGGCTAAGCATTATAAATAATTGGAAATAATCATGTTTATTAACAGAGTTCTTAAATTGTTATACCAAAGTCATTAAAGAAATCAATCACATAGTTTTCTTCATGAAGTAATTGTTGATAACAAAGAGGAATGTTTGTTTTTTTTTTTTTCTATTTTTTAGAATATCCATCATTTTTATATATATATATATATATATATATATATATATATATTCGTAAAAGCTATGATGGTGCCAAAAATTTTCATGTGATGCATTTCGTCCTTTAGGACTAAAGTGACGTTTATGTTCATGCAACTACACGTGCGCACTGAAAATGAGACTGAAATTATAAATTAAATTTTAATGTGTTTTGGGTATATCTTCTAGCTGATTTCTTTTTAGTTATGTTTTTATCATTTTTGTTTTTAAATATCCCACATTGTGATAATAGATCTGTCAAGAAAGGTGAAATGTGATAAGAATTTCGATGTAAATTTACTGTGGATGTTCTAGCAATTAAAACACTTTCTATATATTTTCTTCATCTTAGTAAATTGATTTCTCTTTTGGTGAGTGAATAATGCACTGAGTGTGTTGTTTTTGTAAAAGATCCCTTTTGCATTCATTATATGAAATAATTATGGTATTTTCAATGTATTTCTCCTCTTCATATAAATATTGATGGCTACAATTTCTGAGTGCTCTTAAATAGTATGATGATTATCCTGGATGCTATTGTGAGAAAAAAGATGTGTGAGATCATCTTTATTAGTTGATTTGTGATAGACACTTAGTTTTAGGCTATTGTTATTATGGTGTAACATGATATCTAATAAAGGTCATTTTCTTCTTGATATATAACAATTTATATATTGTTTTTTCATTAATATATATATATATATATATATATATATATATATATATATATACACACACACACATACAATGTCTCTCTGTGTATGTATATGTATCTCTAAAAGTAAACCAAAGAACTCTTGGCTTCACTGTTTTTAAAGTGGTTATTGTTGCTCAGTCCTGTTTAAACCAACTGCAACAGAAATCTTTATTCAGTTAATGGATTAATATTATCATTGTTGATTTCAGTAATCTGTAGATAGGATTACTAAGGTAATCCATTTTGATCAAATGGTTACCCATTCAAGAACGGGACTCAAAAACTGGTCACCTTAAAACAAAAATGTTGATTTCAAAATGATTAACATTGCCATTCGATCATATTTCCCAGTGTAGAAACAGTTTATTTGGAAGTGTTGGATGTCTATCAAGAAGCGAACCATTACAATTTAGATAAAGAATGTTAAAAAATTTAGGACTTGTGTTTTATAGCATCTCTCACACTGATAAGATATTATAAAGTAGATTCCAGGAGAATCAGAATGATCGAAATCTATAAAACAGAAGATATCTGTGTGTGTGTGTATACTATTTATGCATGTCCACATTTTTTGACCGATTTTGATGAAATTGTACACACATGTTGAACGTTTACCAAGCTAGACCAAGACCACCTTTTCAATCTTCAGGTCCCCCAGGTTTGGCAGAAAAATTGATAAAACTGAAGGTGGGTATGACTTTTTGTAAAAACCAAGGAAAAGTTACATGTCAACTAAATTTTTACTGGATGAGCTGATGTTCTTTGTACTTAACACAAAACATAGCTGATGTTATGATGTTTATGTAGAGTGCTTGATAGTTTTTCTGCAGCATTGGCTTTGCACAAAAAATTGCAAAAAACTGTGAAAAAGTTGGGTTTTTCGTACTACTGAAAATAGAACTTGAATAACCTCCTCATTTTTTATACAATTTTTTTCAAACATGTTGCAAAAAATTTGCCATCATGGAAGAAATTGGATAGTGTGGTTATAGTCCTGCTCGCTTTTCAGCGTATAATGAAAAACCATAAAAAACTGTTCAAAAAGCCAGTTTTTTTGGCCATAACTACCTGGTTTTTCATCTGATGCTTTCCAAATCTGCCATGTAAATTTCATACAACACACAACTTGCCTTGTGTGAGTGTTTGGTTTAGATTGTTTTAGTTAAGTGGATAAAATCTGCAACAAACTAGATTTAAAATTGGCTTTTGCCACTTAGCCAATAGTGTTTTCATATGATTCCATCCTAAATTGGCATTTGAGCAACTTTTGATGCAAAAATTGTTTGAGGAGGATTATTGAAGCATTAAAAGGGAAAAATTCCTGAAGAAACGCTTATTAACCCCAGCTTTACAGCAAATGTGCAAAGAAGAAGGGGAGGGTATTCATGTATTTGTGTTTGCAGTTGAATCAAGCTCTGATGCTTTCTCCCTGTTTTTGTTTCATTATTAGAACTGTGATCAATGTCATACTATTTGAAAGTTATTATGGCCATAGGGAATTTACTGAATATCTGAAATATCGAAACAATTTAACCCTGAGCAATGACCATACAAGAAGGTTTTATCAATGGAATTCCTTTATTAAGAATAATCAAACATTTGCGAAAGACATACCATAAAAAAGATGAGGAGGTGGAACAGCTTAGCAAGTAGACATTTCTAGACAGTGGGTGCAAGTATATAGCCATGGAGGGAGGAGCTTATACACTTGCAGCTATGTACACCCGAGCAATGCTGGGTACCTCAGCTAGTGAAAGATAACTGTACTTATGTTGGCATTGCTTGGTCTTTGAATCTTTAAGAAATCAGAAGAAAGAAAAAATGATTACAAATAAAAAAAAAAAAAAAAAAAGATATCAGTATAAGAGTTATTACAATGCAACCCGAAAATCATTATTCTGTCCATTGTAGTTCTTACTAAAGTTTGTCTTTTTTCCTATCTCTCCGAATCCCTGTTTTGCCAATCATTTACACAAGTTTGTTGAGTAGGTTATATATTATTTTCCTCTGTCCCTGTTCTCATCAATCTGTCCTGTGAGTATCACATTTTCTAAGCCCTCTTTCCTCATTATGTGCCCTAGAAATTTCAACTATATTTTTCTGATATTAAGTATAAGTGCCCTTTTTGTTTTCCTTCTTGCATACATTCTTCCATGTGCTGTGTCCCTTCAGGGTATAGGTGATCATGGCTCTCCACCTCTCCACAATTTCCTGTTCTTTACATCTTAAATAATTTTATCTTTTTGTTATTTCTCTTAAACTTTCTTCCACTATCCATGTACACAAGCTCTCTAGGTAGGTTGTGTGTTGTTTTCCTCTGTCACTCTTGCTGCCAATCTATCCTGTGAGTATCAAATTTTCCAAGCCCTCTTTCCTCATTATGTGCCCTAGAAATTTCAACTATATCTTTCTGATGCCCTTTTTGTTTTCATCTTCTCTCCAACTTGCTTACATGTCTCTTCATTTTTGATGAGATTGTCCAGTATTTACTGCCTTATAAGAGGATTGATATTGCATAACAGTTCAGTAATTATTGATTTGTTTCTAATGAAAATTTCCTATTTCTTAATACTTTGCTTAGCTTTTGGAAGCTACTTTCACTATTCCAATGTGCCTTCAGATTTCAGTGTTTGCAATTTTCCATTCTCTGTTAAAACACTTCCTCTTTGGCTAAAACATTTAATCTCCCTTCAACAGGTTGCAAAATCTGTTTCCAATAAACAAAAGCATTGAAAACAGGTATTGTCATAATGATGATAGTTATAAAGACAACATTAATATGAAATTTTGTAAAAGTAGAAATCATTCAGCATCTGGATATATATATATATATATATATATATATATATATATATATATATACGGAAAAATAAACAAATTTTTCTTCATACTGTCGGATCTATATCCATATATTTGCATACATACATACATACATATATATATATATATATATATATATATATATATATATATATATATATATATAATGCCTTTAAATTCCTTTGAGGAACATAGGGCTGCAAGGTGTTGTTGCAGTTTCTATAACAAGCCAGTTTTTTAAGTGAGTAGGTTGTTAGCCTGCTGCACAACCCTTGACTTGGAGGATCAGGTTTTGAATTCAGAGTTGTTATTTTTCTAGACCAGTTGCAACCTAAGGATATAGAACCCACTCTGTCCTCCTGTTTACCCATAGCTGGTGGGGAGAGGATTCATATCTTTCCCAAGGGTATTAGCTTGTAAGTGAATGTAATGGATTTGACTGGAATTCGAACTCGGCTCTCCAATTCCTCTCTCCAATTCCTCAGTCCAAGCCATGATCCATTACAGCATCCGGAATAGTATTCCAAATTTTACCTCTGCTGCTAAATTGCCATTCACCAATGTAACTTTTCCTCTTATGAATGCAACATAATTTTTTAATGAAGTTAAGATCAGGAAAAGAACCTTAGCCACTTCTTCATCAAATGAATGGCTTTGAAACTTGTTTTTTAAAAGTTTTTTTCTAGCTTTTCATTAGTTTACTTTACTGAATATAATGAAGAATTAGTATACATAAAAAAAAAAAAAAACTTTCTTTCTGAAAGCCTATGTCTCTTTCTTCTTGACTTATGGTATCACCAAAAATTCAATGAGCTCTCAACTGGATCTGGCCATGGGCCCAGCACATAACCACCTATAATTCCTCTAAAAAATATCACACCACCTCTTGAGCTATAAAATATAAAAGATATAGCTGGAGTTATATTTTCTGTTTTCTTTTTCAATTTGTAGGTCAGATGAATTGGATCATGATTATGATTCTAATGTAATAAATTATAACCATGGAATATTAGTGTTTGAGCTTTTTTTATATATATATATATATATATATATATATATATATATATATATATATATATATATATATATATATATATACTTTTTTTTCAAGCATTGTTTGCTCTGTCTAGGCAATCTAGGCTTTGAGCACTTTACTGAGTAGGTAGGTTTACCTTGAAGCTTTTTTTCAGTATTTTTTTTCTTTACTTTATCTAAGAGTTTTAGGTCTATTGGCAAGTTGTTGTTTTCATCAATAGTTTTGTTTTTTTCGTTAAATTTTATATATATATATATATATATATATATATATATATATATATATATATACTAACATCTGGAAATATCTTGCATCAGACAGGAGTTGTAGAGAAATCTGGTTTCTGTTGAAGAATTTGAGATCAGTCACAAAGAAGTCTATCTCATGTGATGAACGTGGCCATGTCTACTTCTTGAAGGCAGGTATCCTCAGCCACAAATATAGATACAGAAACATATCCATCTATCGACCAGTATAATATCCACCAAGACGTTTTGTGTAGGTCAGTCAGTGGTCTCACTCAGCAAAGCTGAGAGAGACCACTGACTGACCACTTATTCTGGTAATTAAGTTGGTGTTGGAAGACTAACCAGTACTGACCATTGAATGACCACTTATTCTGGTAATTAAGTTGCTGTTGGAAAACTTACAAGTACTCTGTGTGGGGTGGCTTGCAGTTCAGCTGTGCATGTTATAAGCCGTTTAAGATGTCATTAACATGGAAATCATCCCTAAAATGTTAATTTGGGTGTAGTTATGGTATGTAGTTATAAAAAGAATCTGAATTTATTAAAATTCATACTAAATTTTCCCACAGAAAGTCCCTTCCATTGCACTCCAGTTGGGTTGACCTTTGTGATTGCCCCAAATATGAGCGGTTCTGGTGTGCTCTTTCTAAGGGGGGGGGTTAACGTTCATGCACATCCAGATAAACAAGCCAATAACAGATATTCTTTTGTAAATTGAAAAAAATTTCTTGTAAGTACCTCGAATATCGTTTGCACTTACCAAATGTGAATAACTCACTGATTTTTGGTACTTTTTAATTCTGAAAAATACTTTTTACCTTACTAGTTCTTACTTTCTTTCACTTACTTTTTCTTTCATTGAGTAATGGGATGTGTGGGGGTATGAAATAGAAATGTTGACTTACCAGGTTTGTTTTTTTGATTTATTTTTGAACTTAATTTTAAGAAACTTTTGTTAATTTAAAAAGCAAACTTTGTTCTGTCATATTTCTCAAAAAATAGTTTGTTTGTTTTGTTAAAATGAACTGTGATTAAGTTTAATAGATTTTATTTTAAATGAATCAATTGAAAAACAACTTTTTTTATAAAAACTTTGTTCTTTCATAACCCTCAAAAATAAAGTTTTTTAATTGAACAGTTATTAAGTGTTTTTGTTTTAAGTTTATTGATTCAATTGAAAAAAAAACTTCTGTTAATATAAAAACTTTGTTCTGTCATAATTCTCAAAAAATAGTTTAATTGAACTGTGATTAAGCAAGTGTAAATACTGTTTTTCTTTTGTACTTATTATTTTAATTAAAAAAAAGTAGTTCTGTAAATTTAAGTGATTCAGCATGAATAAAATTCTTTTTTAGGGTGATGGTTCAAAAAAAAAACAAAAAAAACTTTGTCTTTAGCCCTGCAGTTTAACATAAAAATTTATTAAGAAACTTTAATTGGGACCAACTGAATTTTCCAGGGACCCACCTAAATCACAATCTGTGACTCCTAGGGAATTACTACATTAAAAACTTATCAGCATCACTATATTCAATCACATTTTCTGTTTTCTTGATTCCCGTTCATCCTTTGTCCTTTCCTCAATCCTCCTCTTTCCTCTCACTTTACTCCCTGTAAACCACTGTTTACTAGTAGGAATTAGATCTTGCTTGCAGGGAAATGATTATATATATATATATATATATATATATATATATATATATATATTCATGACAGTTTTAAAACAGTATATACTTCTAAAATCTAGGCATTTACATATCTTTTTTGTTTTCTTTATTTTTTCCAGACATCAAATTAAAAAAGAAAAAAATGTATCCGTAGTCTCTAAGTTAATAAAGAGTGTTTTACATAAAAGAACAAGAAATTTAAAATTAGATTTAAAAAGGATTGCAATCAGAATGGAAAGGAAGAGGAAATCAGTGCAAGAGGAAATGATGTTGTAATCAGTGAAAATTTAATTGTTTTTTCTTCTATCAACACATTACCATTCTGTTGTGTAACAAGTGTCACTTGTTACAAATGTTCTGTAGCATTCTTCACAGCAAAATTGGATTCTTTTTATTTTCCTTCTTGTAAAGATTCCCTGAACTCCACATGGCTTGTTTGATAATCATCTTTGTTTAGAAAACCTCCACCAAAAGACACTGAAAACTAGAATTAACCAATAAAATTCCTGAGAACCAAAACTGCCAATCTATCACCAGAGAAAAAGGGTATTTTGAACTGGAATTGTTTAACACAGACTTTAAGAATTCTTTCGACCAGCTGTTATTTGGACTGTTTTTTTTTTTCTTTCTTTTTTTAATTTCATAACAGATGGGAATTGAGAAGAATTTAGAAAGATGAAAAACAATGAATCTATTTTTTTTACATTTGGCCTTTATATGCTAATTAAAGAAAATAATCATTACTGCTACTGGCTTGTTTTGTTTCTTGTATGTGAGAATCAAGAAATGATGGTCTGTCCATCTACTGCAGTTTCCTCCTCAGTGGCTACATTGGTTGTTTAAAGTGGAAATCAGTTTGTGCACACAAAATCTGCTTTTTAAGTTTGGTGTTTTTCTTGCTAGGTCAATGAGCCATGATAATTGCTATGTTGTAGGTTTTAGATGAACTGCTTCATAGGACTGAAGAGCTTAAATTTCCCTGTTATTTAACTCTTTCTCTCTCATTTTGTGTGTGAGTATATAAGACAATATGGAAAATTTCTCTTTTGACACATAGAACAAACTTTTTCCAAATTCTTATATATTTATTATTCCATCATATATATATGTATAAAGAGTAGTTCATTGAGTATAAAACAATATTCAATGGAATAAATTATAAACAAATTTTAAAACATATTAAGTCAAAATAACCAAAACTCAACAGAATCAAATATAATACAGGAATAAGCATTCTGATATGTACCAAAATTTTCAGTCCAAACTGACATGTTCACAGGACACTACTGAATCTTAAGACTAAAAAATTACATCATGTTTGGGTAATGTCACAAATATTCAAAAATTAAAATTCAAAATCCCTCCAAAGATGCAAATTACTACTAAGTAGACTTTGAATTTAATTTCTTTCATTTTTGATAAAGAGTGAATCCAGGTGAAAGCTTGGAACCCTAAGAAGAATCAATATGAATTCTGTCTAGTTCCTATGCACTTTTAACAGGAAAATAAAGAAATTAATCCACAATTTGAAAAAAAAAAAAAAAATAATCAAAAAACATAATAGACATAATTTGTCTGTTATCTTCAACAAAACTAGATACACCACACACACACACACACATATATATAAAACAAAGAAATATTTGACTATTAAATATTGAATGCAGATATATTTTTGGTTCTTAGTGTGTGTGTATATATGCATGGTACTTATTAGAAAGCTCTCAATATCAGTTATAGTGCTAACATATATAGTTGTATTGATGTGAGTTTGTGACCCTGGGTTTCATGCCCTTTGCGATCATCAGACAAACTCTGACAATCGCAAAGGGCATGAAACCCAGGGTCACAAACTCCCTTCAAGGCAACTATATATATATATATATATATATATATATATATATATATTCACACACACACATTTTACAGTTTTAATATTAATTGTAATAATTCTATAAAAATAAACATTTATTGGAAAAAAAAAATTTCAAAACATGTGAGGACAAAGTCTTTGATATGTTTGTCTATTGCTCTCTTTCCATTTTTATTGTTTTATACCCTGGTTGTCAAGTCACTGATGATAGTGTGTGTTTGCATATATGTCTGTGTTAGTATGTTTATGTATCTCTGTGTGAATTTTTTTTTAAATTTATTATGTTTTTGATTCGTTACTGCAGACTGATATCATATTTCCTCAACACTATCTCAGTCATGCTCCACACACCAATCATCCAGTTGACCGAATTTAGGCTGCCACTTTCTTTTGATTTCACTGAATTTAAGTTGGGCTAAATTTAATTTGCCCTTTCTCAAAAGATACACACTGCTAAAAAAAAACCTTATACTTTACAGAATAAATTATTTAAAATTGACATTTGAAAATAATAAGTTGAAATAAAAATATATTACTTGAAAAACAAGGCATACAAGTCATTAGCGATTTTTAAAAGATTTTATTTATAAAATTAAAGCAAGAAATACATTGCCTATTAGGTATGCCTCCTACTGATAGGGCTCAGATCAAAGGATGAAATAAAATTACTATGGCTAGTCAAGCTGCATAGCTCAACTAGCCAAGAATGAAATTAAATTTAATTCTTTTTTTACTTTCTTTTCTTTCTTTATTATGAACAATATCAACAAAATGTATTTTGGTCAATATTTTGAGACACTGAATTAAAACAATTAATTTTGGATCCAACTGAAGTAAAGAATGAAAATGATGCACTATGATAGATTTTTGTTGCTTTGAAATAGATATACTTGAATGTTGACTCACTTGGACTAAGCCAGACAAACCTGACCCCCCGGAGTCACTGCTGATATATTATAGAGATGCATACACATGTTGGTAAGCAATATACATAAATATGCAGCTATACATGTCTACAAAAATAGTAATTATATGGTACATTTCACATAATATATCACATGATAATATTATAATTTTAATATGTATTGTTATTATTATTATCAAGTCATTTGAATCTGTCCAGAAGTATTAAAGTACTGATAGAAAGTGAAATCAGATAGACCAACCCCGTCATACTTAAATTATTTAAGTTCACTGGATATTAATGTTTCTCTCCTCCATCTTGTCAACAAGAATTGCACCAAGAGCAACTTGTGTCTGTGTAATATATATATATATATATAATATATATATATATATAATTATTCAATGCCTTTCTTTGCCAATAGACAGTGCCTTCCTTAATTCACAATAAAACATCATGTCAATAAGACAAGTTCACATCTTGATTGAATTAAAGATTTTTCTCTACTTTCATGGAGGAGAAAATATCTGTTCTCATATCTCAGTACTTTACACGTAACCCTAAAAAAATTTAGTTTGAGAACCGAAATGAGGAAAATCTGGGAATAATTCCAGACAAAACCATTTGGCATTATTGGTATTTACCCCCAAAGAAACTTTATTTTCCATGTGATCTGTCTTGGCTGTGAATACATGTGCATGTACACATACACACACACGACTAGTATATAAAGTAAATTAATATGCGCACAAAAGATTCTTTACTGATAATAATGTAGTAATTAATACTTGTAAGTATAATAGTATCATAAATGTATTTGCTGAAAATAATCTCTTTGTTAATTGTTTCTGTTAACTAGTTGTGTTTTCAAGTACTGCATTTCTACATTGTTAATTTCCTGTTCTGGTTTGCATGAACATTCAATGCAAAGATGCTTTTGTCACAAAAAAACTGTAATTTTTTTGTGTCTACAACAACTAGAAATTAAAGAAAATTTTTTGTTTATTGATCACAACTTCCAAAAGTTCATCAAATGAGATATCTAATATGTATTCATTTTATCCTCTCTCCTTAATGTTTGGATTTTTTGATCTTCATATTGGGAAGGCTAATAAAATCTACATGAACTTTGACAATACAAGCAAAATTTACTTTTTTCTAAAGATAAAAAATAAATGCAATCCCATGAGTTTGCTATATTTTGTATAAATTGCTTTGACAAGTTACTGACAATTTCAAGCAATTCAAAATAATTGTTTTAATTCACCTTGATGAATATTTCCATAAACATGAATTTTCCATGTGCTGAATCAATTCAGGACATAGACTGACATGGCTCCCTGACAACATCACATCCTTTATAGCTCTTTTTACTCTCCTCCCCATTCTCTGTTCTGCCACCTATTTACACAAGCTTGTTAGGTAGGTTACTCGCTGTTTCCCTATGACCCTTCTGCTTTCACTATGTCCTGTGTGTGTCAAATCCTCCAAGCCTTCTTTCCTCATCTGTGCCTGTTCTGTCATCCATTTACACAAGCTTGTTAGGTAGGTTACTCGCTGTTTCCCTATGACCCTTCTGCTTTCACTATGTCCTGTGTGTGTCAAATCCTCCAAGCCTTCTTTCCTCATCTGTGTTGTTAGGTAGGTTACTCGCTGTTTCCCTATGACCCTTCTGCTTTCACTATGTCCTGTGTGTGTCAAATCCTCCAAGCCTTTCCTCATCTGTGCCTGTTCTGTCATCCATTTACACAAGCTTTTTAGGTAGTTTACTCGCTGTTTCTCCCCATCCAAATTCTAAATACAGGACCTAAAGATAGAATGAAGTTCTATTCTGACAATGTTTTTTACTCTTCTTATTTTTAATTTTTTGGGATTTTTTTTTTTTTTTTTAAATACTCTTTCGTAATTAGTGTATGTGAAAAGTTTTTAATCAAAAACTTTTCTTGAATGCATCAAAATCAGTTGCTACCAAATAAATACAGCTTACCTAAAATTCAGTACACTAATTCCCATACTGCTCATTACCTCCACTAGTATATTTTTAGAGATGTTAACATAGATACCATACAATCAGGGTGCTTCCAGTTTATGCAGTGTCATATAAAATGATGACCACTTTTTGAAGTTTGTTCAGAAATAGCTATTTTAAATCTAACTTGAACTACTGTGACTTCTAGTGTCCTCAGAGGTCAACACCACCTATCCCATGCTCACCTTGCAGTTAAGTTACCCTTGTATATTAAACTTTATCCCCCTAGGCTGAAGTCATTCAGCTACTATAAGATTTATATATGTCGTTCACAGACAGCATGTTTTGCTGTATCACAGCTCTTCAGTGTGGCTAGACATCCGATTGCTTCAAGCCAGGATCAAGAGTCAACTGATTTGACATTAGTCAGAGACTCTTACCCCTAGGCGCACAGCAGAGAAATGGAATTTTTTAATGCATTATGTACGTGCTATATAAATGCCATATCACTTACAAAGAGCAATGCATTAAAGCAGCAGTTAAAAATTCCCTTTTCTCTATAGTGCTCAATTTCACACACACACACACACACTACCTTTATAGCAACAGATTAATATTAAAGCAGGTAAAGTGAGATTCATATAAGTTTCTCATTTTTTTTTTAATCATTTCATCCCAAGCAAGGTGATAATGCCACTAAGACGTTATTAGGAATGAAAAAGAATGATAGGACTTTAAGAGAAGGAACTGGAGACCCAATCTTAAACAAGAAACAAGTGATAAATCTCTATTCCTGTTGAAAAGATGGAGAAGGATTATAAACTGGGCAATAAAACATATCTACTATTGCAGAAAACCTTTTGTAGATGTTGAGTTATGGATTTAATACAGAACTCCCTATCTGGCTGTCCGAGGGGCCTGGTGCCTTTTTAATATAACTGTTACCCTCTATGCTAATTTAGCTATAGGTCTGTTTTAAGGCATTGGTCTTTTGCACAGTCCAAAGATCAATCAAAGTGACTCCTGTCATATTAATGTGTTTCTACAAACACTTGTTTTATAAGCCATGTTCCTTCAGGAAGTGGCTGAATATGGCTCTCCACAACTTCCTATCATTTTTAGCTTTTAGCAATATTTGTCTTTTTTACTATCCCCCCCGGACTCTGTTTTGTTATTTATTTATAGAAGCTCTTTAGGCAGATTACAGTCTGTTTCTCTCTGCCTCTCAGTATATCTGGTAAATGTCAAATATTCTCCACACCTATCTTTATTATGTGTCCCAGAAACTTCAACGATCTCTTTCTGATTTTAAGTATAAGTGTTCGTTATGTTCACATTTTCTTTATTCAGCTAAATTTCATGTTTAGCATGTCTGATGAAAAGAGTTGCTAAACATAATTTCACTGTTCTTAATCTCTCTTAAGTTACACTTATTTTCCTTTTTAGAATTATTTTCAAAATGACCATTGCATATAAGCTGTAAATAATTATTCTTGTAATTTACTAATGGATTGTAAAGTACATGTTTATAAAATAACTTTTTTCTCAAGAATATTAGTAAATCAAAATTTCTTTAGTCATTATCAATTTCTTGCTTGACTGTTGATATATTACCACATTTTCATCAATCACCTCTGTCTTATTTTGGTACTAATTTTAAAAATCTGTTGATGTTAAATTACTCTAGGAATGCTGAATAAAGGTGAAATTAATATCACTTGAACTGGATCTTTTTTTTTCCTATTTTCTTTAAATGTATATTTTATAAAGTGTTATGGATCTGGTACACATGGTTATCAAACTTTGTCAGTTTTGTTTGCTTTTATAACTGCCATGTTTTTCAAGTAAAATAATAAGAATTACATTCTTTTGGGCTCTTTTTGTTGGTTTAACCTTGGACTGCAATTGGGGTAAATGTACAATGATCTTTGAAACATTTTTTTAATAAGTGTTATGGTCCGGTTCCTTGTACCACGGTGATAGTCCAAGGTAGAACCAATAAAGAAGAACTCGAACACGGATATGGAATAACACAGATATATTACAAACAGGAATATATACAGAGAAGTAGAAAGTATTAGTATGAACAATCAGGTTTAGTATGGAGAACAATGTAATCTCGACCAGTATCACTATGCCCATGTCTTGTAGTAATTGTCTGAATGTGACTCTGTTTCGAACTGCCTCTGACTCAACTGACTGACTTGCTCACTCTGACTGACAGACTTCTGATGGACCTCACTCCAGACTTCAGACTGAACTCCCTGCTTCCTCTTGAGACGCAGTATTTATTACGTATGGAATAGTCCATTATGTTATTATGGGTAAGGTCCCATAACAATAAGTCATGTATATTAAATTTTCATCTAAATCATTATGTTTACTTATATACTGCAACCAATAGCTTTGTTATTGTTGTTGGTAAGATAATAAGTTCACTAGATCTTTATACAAATTAGTAGAAAGATTTATCAGGTGAATGTTAAGGAGTGAGTAAATTTTAAGGTCTAATTAATTTGTGTTAATTTAGGGTATTCACTTAGCTTTCCCTTTATTTTACTATGCATGTGTATGAAAAATTATTGAATGAAGAAAATTATTTTTTCTTTAACAACACAGTATAGAAAAAAACTGACATCATTTAAAATGTGAATATCTGACTAACTAAATGTTCCAGGCAAAAGCAATTAAAAGCTTTATGTCGAACAATAAAAGATTTATTATCTGTCTATATTTCTGAGATGAGGTATTATGTACACTATTTACATTATTCGGACTATTGTCCTCATCTTTATCGCCATATTTATTACAACATTTCGGCCTTTCAGTATCTGTCTATATTTCTGAGATGAGGTATTATGTACGCTATTTACATTATTCAGAGTATTGTCCTAATCTTTGTCGCCATATTTATTACGTTTCAGTCTTTCAGTATCTACCTATAACTTTGTGAAAATGATTATAAAATCTACATCCCTTTGAATCTCGTTTGAATTTTGATAAATCTTTTTACATTATTCGGACTATTGTCCTCATTTTTGGCGCCATATTTCAACATTTTGGCTGTTGTATGCTCAGGCCTTCTTCAGGTGGTTGGAATGTCGAACTGTACCCTTTATTTTTTAACAGGAGATAACTGACATCCATTAAACATGGCAATGGAAATAGAACAGTCTACTCCACTGAGCGAAATAAAGGGTTCAGTTCGACATTCCAACCAGCTGAAGAGGGCCAGAATGTACAATGGCTGAAACGTTGTAATAAATATGGCGACAAAGATGAGGACAATAGTCCGAATAATGTAAAAAGATTTATCAAAATTCAAACGAGATTCAAAGGGATGTAGATTTTATAATCATTTTCACAAAGTTTCAATATGTGCATCACCTGTGACACAACACGTGTCAAGTTGGTAGTCCAGCTCCTGCCAAACACGCTATAGCATGTCTTGCATAACATTCTCCAGTCCCATAGAAAACAATCACAAGGTGTCAAGTCAGGTGAACATGGTGACCATTTAAACAGAACATTGTCATTATTACTGGCATGCAAGATCCATTTTTCTGGTAGATTTCTCATTGCACAGACAGCCTTCTTCTTTGAATATTTTGTGCCATGTCTAAATCTGCTTTCCAGATGGTGCATTTTCTGGAATTTTCTTGGAAATGCATGCAGTACACTCTTGTTTGACTGTTTGAGTATATATGAGACAAAATGTCTTTTCATTTCTAATGAATGTCATTGAAAAAAAGAAAAAAAATTAAACATTCAATGTTTTTATACATTTTGTTAAAATTTGAGATCATTTGTTATTAGGCTACAAAATGATGTCAATATTTTGGGGACACCCTCTACTTGAAATCTACCATTAAGATAATAGTAATCAGTGATGACTAATTATAGCTAAATTGCACAATTTATTTCACTATATTTTAACAGTGTTGGTACTGAACTGTAACATAATATCAATCTTCCTCTATATCAGTGAATGTCCTCACAAATGAAGAGACTTGAAGCAACAGAAATGTGATTCTACAGAAGGATGCTGAGAATACAATGAACTGAACATGTAAGCAACAACAAAGGACAATTATAGTTAGAAAGAGTTGAAATTTCAGGGACACATAATGAGGAAGGAGGTCTTGCAAAATTTGATGCTCACAGGACATATTGAACGCAGGAGGAAGATAAGAAAACTATACATAACCTATCTAATAAACTTGTGTAAATGGATAGAACAGGTTTTAGGAGAGATAACAAAAATACAAAATTTAATAAGAGTTACAAACGACAGGAAGTTGGGAAGAGTCATGATCACCCAGATCATGAAGGGACATAGCATATAGAAAAAGGTTATGTCTTGAAAGTCACCGATTTAAATAAAAATCACTGTTTAGATTAATTGTATTCTGATGTATGGTAAACAAAAAATATTAGTGTGTTTGTCTTGTCTGATATTTTCACGTTGAGAGCACCTTCACTCAAATGAAAAAAACACTGGTGTTATATAGTTCTCCCAGTCCCAGACCCACATTGACCATTGGCTAAATATTGGCTCAGTATTGTTCACATGCAAATAGGCAGCGCCACCTACTCTATGTAGGTCTTCTCTCAACAGCTCATTGTAGAACGGGAGGTAACTCCTGGTGCTTATAGCACCATATACAACCAACTCTGAGTCTTTTGTTGGGCTGATCCAATTCTCTGTTACAATCAGTTGATAAACTTAGGTAAATTCTTTTTCATTTATATTTGTTTGACCTGGAATTTTTTATTGTTTTAAATTTGTGTGTACCTGAGGAAGAATCAGAGAAAGAGTTTTTTTTATGGTTGACTTAATGTGAAAAATACATTTAACCTGTCTCATAAACATGAGCTCTTCTCTTTCAGGACATAGTTGATCATGACTCTTCACATTTTCTCATCCTTTATAGCTCTATGTAATGTCCATATCCTTACTGTTCCTCTCATTCCCTGTTCTGCCATCCATTTACACAAGCTCATTAGGTAGATTATTGCCATTTCCCTCTGGCTCTCTTGCCTTCAATAGGTCCTGTAAGTGTCACATTCACCAAGCTCTCTTTTCTTATATGCCCAGAAATTTCAGCTGTATTTTTTTTTTATTCTATGTAAAAGTGTCATTTTTGTTCCCATTTTCTTTAAAACTTCCTCATTGTTCATATGGTATTCTCAGCATCCTTCTGTAGAACTACTTTTCTGTTGCTTCAAATTTCCTCTTCATCTGTGAGGAAAGGAATATCTTATTAATCTGTATATTAAATAAAATTAAAAAAAACATGTCAATCTATTTTCCTGATGCATGCAATCTATAACCTATTATGCAGTTGTTACACTGCCACATGTACTCTAGTCAATGAGTATGGTTCATATCCCTCTTAGGGATTAACTTTTTTATTCAAAATTGTCACCTCCTAGATTGGTTGCTCTATTAAGACAAAACAACCTAGTCTGCCCTATTATTTCACCCATAGCCAGTGGGAGAAGAGATAGATTAATGTCTTTCCACTATTTACATTATTCAGACTATTGTCCTCATCTTTGTCGCCATATTTATTACAATGTTTCAGCTGTTGTATGCTCCAGCCTTCTTCAGGTGGTTGAAATGTTGAACTGAACCCTTTATTTCACTCACTGGGATAGACTGTTCTAGTTCCACATGCCATGTTTAATGGATGTCAGTTATCAGTTATTTCCTGTTAATTCTGCTCTCCAAGTTCTCCACTGCCTTAACCTGGTATTGAAACCACACTCTTTGAATCCTGTCACTGGATCTCAAGGACACATGGCACAGTGGATAAAGGCATTGGTTAGATCCAGTGACAGGACCTAAATAGTGTGAATAATGTAAATAGTGAACATAATACCTCATCTCAGAAATATAGACAGATAATGTCTTTTCAATGTGCAAAGTGAAAGCAATTCAGCTTCTTGTAGAATTTGAATTTGTTCCATTTTTAACACCTCTATTATACTCACTGCACCTCTATTTTATACTTTAATTTAAATGTTTTGATCTCTTCAGTCAAGACTCACTTTATTAGAGCTTATATGAAATATTAGATTTAACAGATCAAGGTAAAATATTTGTAACCATTATTAATTTTTGATTAGTATTTCTTTAATCTGAATTTTAATTATTCTGCATCATGACTTATGTTTCATTTTAAAACCATCAATAAACAGGATAGATCAGAAAGCTTTAGGTAACTGCACATAAGTGAATACAATGAGCACAATGAGAATTGGAACTTGGCTCTTTGATTAACATTTCCAAGCTATTACCTATTACACCATCTGTGCATTCAATCTTACAGAACCCAGTATTCGTAAGATGCTCTGAAATAGATATACTTGACTCACTTGAGATGATCCCGACAAGCCTGACCCTCTGAGTCGCCACTGAGATATATATATATATATATATATATATAAAAGAAAAAAAAAATATTCTTTTTTTTTAATATATATATATATATATATATATATATATATATATATATATATCCAGAATTTTCAAATAGAACTCTAAACATGCTTTACTCGAAACAGAGGACATGTCCTTGGTATAGGATGAGGAAGACTTTTAATTATTAGTGTTCATTATTAATTAGGATGATGCACTATTTTAATTACTGAAGTGCTTATTATTAATTATTGAAGGATGTGCAGGTGCTATAATGGATATTGGTACAGAAACTGGAATGAGCTGTGTTCAAATTATGGGCTAGTCTGTCACATTCAATTTTGTATTTATGTCATAGAGAAAGGCATGAATCTAGATTTTTTTCTCCCACCCAGTTATTTGTTAAATAGCAGGATAATGTGGGCTCTCTGTACTTGAGTAGAAATCACTCTAAAGGAATGAAAATTATAAACTTTGGAGAAAGCAAGAAACTATTTTCCCAAAAATGCATGGTAATTCACAGATAATAGCAAAAAGGAGTCTGCGGAGAGCCATGATCACCAATCTCCTGAAGGGATATGGTATTAAGATAAATAAAAATGAATTAGTGATGATCATAGACTAATAGTTTGAATTATTGCTATGAAAAGTAAAACTAAAATTAAGTTCCACTCAAGCAGCTTTTTCACATGAACAGCTGCCTTGTGGAACTAACTCCCAAGAGGATGCTTCTCCAATACAACACAATCTTAGACTACTCAAATCTTGGGTTAACCGTTATCTTCTGTACATATCCCCATAAACTGTACCTCTTACTCTGTAATCCTCTACCTTGTGGCCTCAGGGCCTTCTACATGGTGAACACCACTGTAAAGAACAAAATGAAATTTTTCCTCTGAAAGAGTAGCAAAATAAACCTCATCAATATTATCTCACTTACTTGTTTTTGTTTTTTTTTTTTTATTAGCTTCCTCTTAAAGAATAAAGATGTGGATAAAATTGTCTTTGAATTCTGTTTTGTTTGTTTATTTTTTGCACAATGTAGTAAACATTTTACGTTAACTGCACAAAATGGTACATCAAGTAAACAATCTTAAATACTTTTCACCGAATTCCTTTTATATATCAGCTAAAAAAGTTTAGTCTTTTGACTTTTAAAATTAATATCTTTTCAAATCATGAGTGAAGTCTTTTGCTTCTACTTTAATCTCTCAAATTTCAAAATAAATTTGAAGAATTCTAACCATTTTAGAGCCAGATGTTCATTATATGACAGTGACAGGTCTTTACAGTACATTAGGTACTCATTAGGTTACAAGTGAAAAGAATTCTATAAAATGGAAATGTAATAGACTAGATTCAGTGACTGTAAGAGTCAATGTCTTTGTAATAAATGGGACCTGAAAGGATAGATGGGCAATTTGTCAAGAACTTTACAAACTCTCATCAGTCTTGTAAGAATTTTTACTTAAAAGTTCTACAAATACACAACAGCTTCTGTCTGGAAAAGGAACCAACCAGATAATATTAACAAAATACTCCATTTTTTTTTTCTCTTTTCAAATTTGTCTGTTTAGGATATAAATCTCTTTGGTTTTTAGGAGTGCATATCTCATCCAGAGTCTGAAATCTCCATTTTAACAAGGATTCAGAAAGTTGCAGGGTTTTCAATCCAGAGGAATGAGGTTAATAGGCCTGGGTGATTGAGTGTGATATTTTGCCAGAAACCCTTGCACAAGATATAAACAATAATTTGTCATTATATTTTAGAATGTATGGATCCTTTCCAGACAACTCATGGAATCCCTAAAGCTCTTAATTCTCACACTGTCAACTGCAGATTTCCTTTGATTGCAGCCATGTGTTCAAACTTTTCAGGTGATTTGCCTGTTGAAGGTTTTCCAGTCTATGGATTACTTTCAACGGATTTATAGCCAAGTTTGAAGCTTCAGTACTAAAATTTTATTTAGCCTTCACTTATTAAATAAGCTTTCAAATTGTTTCTACAGATAAATATTCAAGCTCTAAGCCAAACTTGATATATATTTACTGTGGATATAATATTCGCACAATGCATAAATTCATTCAATGGCACTCCAGTGTGTATGTTCATGCATGTGTAGCAATGTCCTCTCTGATTGGTTGTCAAGTTATATCAAGACTACAACCAGTTCTCTTAGTGTTCAAAATGTCTGGATTCTTTGCAGACAGATTTCATAGAAAGTAGTATGTAATACAATTTCCTGATAGTAATTAAAAAGAATAATTCTGTGAATCCCTAATGCAAAGAAACTTCTTTTGGGGGCATGAAATCATTGTGAATAAAACCTATTTACTTTCACATGTTACTGTTACTTTTATATATTGATTCAGCTGTTACTTTTATATATTGATTCAGCTGTTACTTTTATATATTGATTCAGCTGTTTCTTTTATATATTGATTCAGCTGTTACTTTTATATATTGATTCAGCTGTTACTTTTGTATATTGATTCAGCTGAAGTAAGATGACAAAACTGGTCCAAATTAAATATAACACTTAATCTAAGAAAAACATTTTTCTATGATAACATCAAATAAATAATTGCAAGCATACCATGTCTTTTCATTAGGGTAAATTTTCTATTTTAAGCTGGTTACATTTCGACTTTCATTTGAAAGGCCATATTCAGTAAAGTTCTACTGCCTTCTTTTTGTAAACAGAAGGAATGGCTGTTAGGTCTTAATATAATCTGTTTGTGATATATATGCATATAATAGTATATCTTTCTATTCTAAATAAAGAAATGGCAAATTCTTAGTATCCATCCATGTGTCTGAAAGCCCTGTTACTTGGGCTACACTTGCTCTACATATACATATTATATCTTTTTGTAATTAGCATGATCCCAAGATTGAAAAACTGCCCTTCATCTGGTGCTTGAACATCCAGCATTGGGATTTATGTTCTGATAAGGAGAGAGTAGTTAAAAATTCAAATTTTAAAATAACTGAGAAAAATTATTGATTTTAAGTTTTTATATTGAGTTTAATGTAACACACCAAGTTTGTGAATTTTAAAATTTTTGTTTTAAATTCAGTTTAAAATATCTTCAAAACTTTGTGAATTGTGGCAATCAATTTTATTTCTTTAAAATGCCAAGAAATCAGAGTTAGTGTGAGGTTTTGAAGTTTGGCAGAGTTTGTGATTTGAAGATCTCAACTTAACTGAAGTTCTGCAAAGTTTGTAATTTGAAGAAATCAGTTTTTGGCTTGAATTGGACTTATTGTCTGAATCAAAGTGAGGTTTTGAAGTTTCATGAAGTGATTTGAGCAATTTAAAGTTATTTCCTCAAAATTATCATTACTATTTTCTAAGTTGGACCAGAGGTCTCTTTAGTTTTGGACTGGAGGCCCAATAAGTAGCTTAAAAGTCAGCACAGTATACAACTTTTAAGCTAGTTATTAATTATTAAGGTAGTTATTAATATATCTATATATCTTATCCACATTTATAATGTTTTGTGGTGCAATCTGGCTTTTATTTCCTCATCCTCAGAAGAAAAAGGAATGAAAATTAGTCAGCTGTTGGAATTTTTTTTTTTTTCAAATTACTGTTCATAGTAATTATATCTTCACTTTTAGTTTCTTCTCATGTCCATGAAATATTTTTCAATAATATTAATATATATTTTGTCTTTCCTTAATTCATCTGCATTTATTTTTCAGGATACAATGAGGCCAGGTCACCTGACTAATGAGCCGTATGACGGTTATATACCAGTTGGTATCTATGGTTGGCGAAAACGATGCCTGTATGCCTTCATCCTTCTACTCATGATCATTGTTATCATGAATTTGGCACTTACCGTATGGATTCTGCGAGTCTTAGATTTTTCTATTGTGAGTAAAAGTTTTTATTTCTATTGTGTTGATACATACAGATTTTAAAAAGGTCTTTCTTACACTGGACAATTTAATATTAAATTATTGTCTTTAGAAAACATTAATTTCTTTAAAGTCATGACACTCAAAATTATAACAGTCGATGGCAGTTCGTTGCAGTTTCTACATGTCTCACTCCAAATGTGCCACAGAGGAAGGTCAAGAAATCAAGTGTGTGGGTCACTTCCTGACAAGCTGAGGTCCACCATAAACATATTCATGTCATTAGCATTTTATTCTTCTCTGATTTTGTTTCATTTCCAACCAACTGTTGCAAAACCAAATACTGATAGGGAATAGATGATGGGAACAGATTTTGGTGAAACTGGTAACTTCTAGTTCTGAACCTGCATGTTAACAGTGAATGTAGTCATCAGCACCATCATCATAAAAGAAGTGATCAGCAAAGAGGAAATTAAATTCTTGGATACGAGATAAAGCTGCCACCAACAAATTGTGCATATTTCTGCATATCTACTATCTATATTTCTCATGTTGTCTGTCTGTGTGTCTGTCGTGTGCGTTGTTACCTCGCCCAGGCCTCATTTCTCACCCGATTTCAATGTGGTTTTCAACACAAGTTTGCAAATGGCTGCCGTAAAGACATGATGGAGCCCGATTTTTGAGTTTGGAGTCAGGTTCCGAAAAAATCGATAATCGAAAAAATTCTGCTTACAGAAGGAATGATCGCATTTCAACCAAATTTGACACCCTCTTAGAGTCTACCTTTAGAAGTGTTGTCCAAAAGTTTCATGACCACGGACCCCTAAACAGCGCTGAAAAAAATCGATAAAACCCAAAAAGCCGATCGCCCAGAATGCACCTGAACGCGGTCGGTTTTTATAAAAAAACCGAGCGGATTTATGAAGAGGCCATTGGGAGTCATCATGTGAAGTTTCAACTTTGAGCGCCCCAAACAGAGTGCAAATCGACAATCGGTCAACCCGTAAAATGTTTTTTTTTCCGGTTTTTAAAGCTGATCGTATTGTGTTTATTTTGTTTAGTTCTTTTTTCGTAACAGATTTAATGTTTACTATAGAGCTTAGAAAAAGTTGGCAGTGTGATATAGGCAAGAAGTAAGGCATGTAACAACATCAGCACGGCAAAGGGCACTCCTCTAAAGGCAAGGAAGGGCAAAAATATTTTAAGTGATAGCGATTGCTGTATTAGTCGTACTATTTTTGAATCTAGCATGGGCAATGCCGGGCCATGCTGCTAGTACATATATAATTATTTATCATGATGATGAAAATTATATATACTAGCAAGACCTATGAAAATTCTACAGAAGTTGACATTATTCGTTTTCTCATGTCGTCCACCATTAGCCTGTACCTGCTCATTTTCTTCTTTATCTCTTCCAATCTTAAATGCCTGTTCAGTTTATATATATATATATATATATATATATATATATATATATATATATAGGCAGCATATCTTCATTCAAATATATTCCATTGTATAATATAGACATATTGTGTTTACTTATTTTTATACTGATACTTTCCAGTTGTCTAATCAGTTTCTTGATGTTTAGCTGAAATCCATCAAGAAAGTGCCATAATTTTTTTTAACCCAGGTACTTTTGACCTTTTCTAAAATCATCTTCAGGGGTTAATTACAAAGACAAGCATGCTAATGTAACTGTGATAAAATTTGCTTTCCGGTGTCACAGTGATTTTTAAAAACATGCACAAATGCACTCTGTTATAGTTATTTTAGAATTTTTAACTTTTATCCATTGTAGTTATGGAATTTTTTACAAAACAAGCATTTCAATATAAGAGAATTGATTGGGAATTGGTAGAAATGTAAAATGGCATTAGTATATAAATGTTATATGCACTTTAATATGTTGTTGCTATATTCATAATCAATTTTGTTGAATGTTGGTTAATTTTGATATAAAGAGCCTTGAGAATTTGAAGTTTTTGTTTATTATTTATGCGGTGTAGTAGTATATTGGTGTTGTTTATTTCTTCTTCACCCCATCCACTCTTTATCTGGATCATTTTTTGCACCTATTTGTAATTATAGAATTTTGTCAACCAATCACACACACACACACACACACACACACAAATAAAATAATTCCAATGCATATTTTTCATTTTTGATTTCAAAGTAGAGATTAAAAAGAATTCAGTTTACATGTTTTTATTTGGTCTTCTGAGACAACTATTTATTTTTATTTTATTCCTCTTTTATAGTCTTAAGACCAATTCTCATAACCATCCTTGTTACTTTTCTTCACCCCCACCTTCTTCATACAAGTTGTACTTAATTCTGGCAAAAAGAATAGGGTAGACAGGTGTCTAGTAAAATATCATCTAGTCAAACAGCAAACATAAAAAAAGATCCTATATAAATGAAACAACTTATGTTTAGTTGATAAGATTTAAAATATATCTCTTATCAGTTGGTGGTACTTTAGCTTTATCAACTGAACCAGCAAAGTACAGTGATACCTCAGCTTAAGTCATTTGAGTTGAGTCTTTTTCAAATATAAGTCAGTTTTTCTCAAGTATTATATGGAAAAATAAAACTCGTGTAAGTCGTTTTACTTGATTTTACATTGGCCGTTAACAATATTAGAACATCAAAACACTAAAATAACAATAAACAAATATAAAATCATATTTAAATAAATTTATAAATTATGTATAATCATCAAAAATTAACATAAAGTATGTTTAGCAGATGTTCTTATTTCAAATTCCTGCTGACAGGTGGCGCTCGTGCATTGTTTTCTGCTTCAACATCGATTTTAAATTCAGATTTGTTTACATCTGTGATCTGACATTGATTTTCTTTCAATTACATTTTAGTTGTGATTTAGAATAAATACATTGTTGTCCCTGGGTCTGAAGAAAAGTGCAAGTGCTACAGTTAAGCATAAGACTATATTGCTGGAAGATAAAGTGGAAATTATTATACTGTACATACATATCATAATAGGCAGAGGGGTGTTTATTTGTAGTTTATAATGTGGTTATTTCAATTTGTCATTTTTCAATCTAAGTCATGACCTCTGGAACCAATTAACGACATAGGGTGAGGTATACCTGTATATGAATTTCACTAGCTTCTCCAGGATTGAACTCATAATCACTAGGCAACTATGAGATAAATTTAAACTACAGCCTGTCTGAAGTTCTTATGCAAATCAAATAAACCTCAATAACTCATAAACTTCCAAACCAATATTTGTCAAATTTAAACTTGTCCATTTCTACCCTTAGTAAAATATTTAACTAAATTTTCTGCCATTTTTATCGTTAGTTTTTGAGATAATTGTAATTTATGAAAATGGACTGACTGAAGTTAATATGCAGATTAAACTAATATTAGCTTAAGACTTCTGAAATCTAATAAAAATTATTTTTTTTTTTGTCCATAATATATGTTGAAACATGGGTAAAAGGAAGGATGTAATAACGGCTGAAAACAAAATAAATATACTGAATGAGGGAATGTTCACATTGGAGATGTCAAAGGAACTTTACAGAGATCATCAAACAATAAAGAAGGCTGTTGGAAATATAAGTAAGTTGAGGTTTCAAAGCAAAGGAAAAGGCTTTAAGAACTTTCTTCCTCAAGATGAACATAAAATAAAGTGACTTATAGTGAAACAATCAGTTTTGATCAGCACTCAGATCATTGAAAAGGCTGGAGTAGAGGGAATTTCTTAGGCAACCTCCTCTCACTAAAGCAAATATTTTAAAGGATCAAAATTGGGCCAAGAAATACATGAAAATTAACATTTCTAAAGTAATTTTCATGGATGAATCTCAAGTGACATTTGATGGACTTGATGGATGGGCCAAAGGATGGATTTTATCCAATACAGATGTGCCTGTGGCTAAAATAATGCAACTAGAAGGTGGTAGTGCTATGATATGGGCTGGAATTGTTGATCAAATCATTATTGAACCATTCAAAGTTGATGAAACAGTGCTAACTATTGTGACTTTATGAACAAGACTTTCTTTGCAAGCTACAAGTCCCAGTCTTGCAGTTTCAAAGTGAAGTGTGTATTTATGCATGACAAATGCTACTTCTTAAGTATCTAAGCTTACCTGTTAATTCTTTGAGTGTCAAAGATTTACAGGAGAGAAGGTAATGAAATGGCCACCATCAAGTCCTGATCTGAATCTAATCAAAAATCTATGGTTAGTTTTGAAGATGAAATTATATGAAGGTGGCAAACTATATAACAGCAAAGCAGACCAATAGGAAGCAATTAAAACTATCATGTCAAAAATCAAACCTGCTGTAAAAAAAAAAATTAACAAAATCAATGGATGATAGATTACTGAGTATTATTGAGAAGAAGGGTCAGTATATTAAAATGTAAAGGATTCAAAGATTTATCATATGTGTTTGTTATTTGTTCTATTATAGGTATTGATCAATTTTTGATGACTTTATTACCTTTTTATTGAAGTAAAATGTAAATGTATTTGCCTAATAACTTCAGATAGAAGTTTTTTAGAATACATCAAATAACTTCAATAAAACATATTGATACTACTTAAAATTTTAAACTCGGGCTTTGTTTTAAAATCTAAATTGATTGTTTGAAATTTGACAATTTTTTTTCTAACCAAGTTTGAATTATTGAAGTTTATATGATTTGCTTAATAATTTCAGACAGGGTGTAATGTTTTTGTTCATTAGGCTTTTCTCCTATTAGACAAACAAGTAGTTGACTGAATAATGGATTTAACCCAATATCATTTGTCTGCCTCTTCAACTGTACTGATGACTGAGGATAGGAGATCAAGGCAATATTTTTTTAATTGTTGATTTTTATCAGGATGGAAAGAAGTAAAAACAAAATATTGGAAAACCAGATACACTTCATATTTTCTTAGGTTGTCAAGAATATACTTCTGATACAATTAAGTTCACAATATATTTTGCTTCAGATATTCATGTGTAAAAATTCCTCTGCCTTAAAGACTGAGAATAATTCTACCAGAATAAAAAAAAAAAAAAAAAAAAACAGTGGAAATTTCTGGAACACATAACAGAAAAGTGTAGCAAAAAAAAGTATGGCTGTTTGACATACCAGTTGTACTCTGTCTTCTTTTCAATCACAATTGGTGAGACTACTGAAAAACTCCATACACAAAGCATGACCACTCGACTCATCAGCCGCTGTTGCCCCTCTGATGTACTCACACTCATACACATTTTATTGAGTGGCTGAAGCTCAGAAATTTGCATAAACCACAAATTCATCTTGGAAAATCTGAGTTCCAAAATAAAGTTGTTCTTAAATTGTAGCTATATTTTATTTCATGTATTTTACATGCATTTTGTTCCAAAAGTCAAGCCACTTTCCCTTCTACATAAAGAAGACCTGGAAAATTTTATACCAATAGAAGAGTAACCAGGAGGACAGTAGATAACAATTGACATTGCATTTAAATTTTTCAAGATCAAAATTGGCCAGAAAGCATGGAATCACAATAGAGTTCCACAAGTGAGAAGTGTGAGAAAAGAAACTGCTAGCATAGAACTTATGGGTAAATGAATACCAAAAATACTGTTTCATTTATTCTTTATTTGAAATTACGAATGATGCAGATCTGAAAATACAGTATAAGGAAATTATAATTAAAAATACTATACATCGCAAACTTACATATAGATATTCCTCTATTTTTAAGACATTTTTATGTTTATACATTCTTTTTTTTATAATTCCAAGTCATTGGGAAGTTCTTTCAAAGAGCAAAAAAAGTGTAGCAAAAAAATGTATGGCTGTTTAGCATACCAGTTGTACTCTGTAGGTGGGAACAGTGTGTGTCTCAGTTTTTGCCCACATTAGTAGAACATTCAGTGACTTATGTCAGTATTAAAACTTCCTGAAAATTGTTTGTGTTTCCAGCATAACTGAGGCATGAACGTAAGTTTTTTTTTTATCAACACAAAACAAAAATGTGATTTGCTATTGAAAAACCTATAAGAGTCCAACATTTGGTAAAACATCTATTTTAGAATTAATAGTGAACTAAGGTGATGTATTCAATAAAGTCACCCATGTATCAAATAATGAACATTGTTTTCAGTTGTCCTGACCCATTACTAGCTGTAATCATGTAGCCACTTTGGTTTCACACTTGGTTTTATTGAACATCGTGGAATTGCAGGTGTAGGTATAGGCATTGTTGGCTGTGTTGTTGGAGGAATGGGTGACTGTTACTGAGACACTGGACCAACCATGGTTGCTGGTAATGATAAATCAAATGGAGGTGATGCATATGGAGCACTCACTGATCATGGCATTTTATGACCATTGTCATATTCTGGATGGTGACTGTACATTAGCATGTACTGGTGAGTTATTCTTGTTGACATTGGTGAAACCAGTAACTGCAACAGTGTGAGTCTTGGTTTTTGTCCGCATGAGTGGAACATTCAACTCGGGTACATTAGATCTGTGTACATTCTGTAGATCAGTAGCAATGGTCCATTGTATTAGAGTTTCATATACTAGAGTATAACAATGGAGAAACTTCCTGTTGTACAGTATTATCCTTTCAGACCTATTAACATGGATGGCATATTGGTCGAATTGATGTACTTCTATGACCCATCTTGGTATGTCCCATTTCAGAGAGTGGCGGCCAGCCTGATTCACCAACTTTGATTGGCAGAAGATGCTGTGTATGATCTTGGAGGTGATCTGTTTTAATATGTTGGTTCTGCAGAGCAGCCTTCCTTAGAGATAGGGTGTTTTTACCTGTATCGTGAGGTTTGTAATGAACAGGGAGTATAGGTATAAAATCTTTTATGGCTTGTCCAAAAACACACATAACTGGGGAAAGTTTCTTATCTCTATTAGGAGTATTCCTGAATTGTGGAACAGCATACTGAAAGGCATTTGTGCCAAGTTCACCATTTGGTTCCGTGTTGCCAGTGATGAGATGTTTTCCTGTTTTGACACCTTCAGCTCTACAATTACTGTGAGGGAAAGCAACATACGAGTTGATAATGTACACCCCAAGTCTTTAAAATGTTTCTAATGTCAGTTGCTCTGAACCACTATCAGAAGCCAACTTATCAGGGATTCCGACTGTAATGAATGTTTTTCTGAGACTTTTGATTAGACTTTTCAAGCTGTTGGTTGATCTCTCAACCATAGGCCAGTTATAATATCTGTCAATGATAACAAAGTAATTCACACCTCTCTGGTGGAAAAAAACTTACCACACACACATTGAAATGGGTACAGAAGATACACAAGAGGTATCGGAGGAGCACTGGGTTGTGAGGGGGTCATGCAATTGCAGTAGTTACAAATGTTTCTCATACTCATTACATCAGCTGTGATTCCTGGCTACAACACAGATATCCCTACCCTTGAAGTCATGGAAGTAACACCCTGATGAGTTGAGTGCAGCAACGTAAGAATGTCCTGTCATAAGGAAGGTGGGATAATTATCAGATCCTTGTAGACATGACACTTTCAACTGTAGATAAATATTTCTGGAATGGATAGTATTCTTGTAGAGAGGGCAGTATGTCATTGCACAAATCTGGGATACCAGCCTCTATCATCTCAACTAACTTATGCATGACTTCGTCACTAGATGTAGCATTGCAAACTTTGTCCCATGTTACACATTGTAGATTTCCCACTGAGCATGCATCAGAATAGTAGAAGTTGGACTCTAATGTGGACCTTCGGGGGTCCATCCACAGTGTTGGTTTGACGTTTGAAGTATATCAGTGATGGCAGATTCATAGTATGAGTTTTATTAACTTCCTGGGATATTGGCACAACATCATTGATCAGCACCACAGGCTCTGGGTCTCCATTTGAGTTGCTGAAAACAGTGCCTGGTACATCTTGCTTTGTCCCTGGTACATCTAACATTTTGAACTTATAAAGTCTTCTCCTTTAGATTATGGAGTCTGGCATTAGGGATGTTCTCAAATGATCTGTTCCTGAAAAGCTTCAGCAAAGCTTTATGGTCGACTGTGATGACATGTTTTTGCAACCAAGCATAAAATACAAGACTTTTCAAGAGCATCCACAACTGCTAATGCATCAACTTCTACCAGTGAGTATTGAGATTCTGCAGTGCTTGTGAATCGACTTCCAACTAAAGCAATTTTCCAACCTTCGGTGCAGCAGAATGCTACAGTTCATTCACATTTGGAATGTTTTTGGAAGAGCCAGAGCTCTATACCAGGTTTCGACCAATCTGTAGCAAAGCATGTTCGCTTATTCAGATCGAATATGTATACACCATTTTTTATCTCATTGTAATGAGTTGGTCAGTCAACTTGACACCCCCAAAATGAGTGGAGGTGGGCAGGCGTGGGAACTGTGATTGGTAGCTGGCTTGTTGGTATTTTGCATAGGCGAGTTACCAGGCTCTATGTAAAGGGCTGGAATGAGAAGGAGGGCAGTTTTTTTGTCTTAGAAGTGGAGACTGTGTCCATTGCTATGACAGCAGGAGAGAAAGAGACAAAATCATTTTTTTTTTCGTGACACATTTCAACACATATTATCATCTTGAATTCCTGAAAGAGGTCATCTAGGCTAGAATCCAATTTGAAAGGTGTACTTGGCTTCAATGACTGACAAAATGGCAGCATCCATTTTGTCATATTAAACAGCCCATGTGGTCTCAGCTGGAAAGATCTCCTTCATAAATGAGTACCAAAAGAAATTGTAATTAAAATTACTACTATACATTGTGAGATTGCACATAGATATTCCTCTAATGGTTATTTCTACTGTGACTTGATGAGACCATGCTGAAACACCACTAAGAATTGAGTACAAAAGAGTAATCAGTAGGAGAATAGATAACGATTGACATTGCATTTAAATTTTTGCCGATCAAAATTAGCCGGAAAGCATGGAGCCTGAATTGAGTTCCACAAGTGAGAAGTGCGAGAAAAGAAACTGTTAGCATAGAATTTATGGTTACATCTAGCCAATTCAACTGTAAATTGATGAGACTTTGTTGCCAATCTAGTACTGTGCTTAAATTCACAAAGTTGAGGTACCATATGGAAGAGTTCTTCTGAACAGTTGCTCTGAAAGTATTTGTAGAAAAGGCACAGGGGAGCAACTTTACAGCAGTGGAAAAGTGACTGAAACTGAGATTCCAGGTCAGGACTAATAATATTGCTGATTCTTCTTTGGCCTTTATCAAGAACCTCTAAATAAATAGCAGGAGTATGGAACCATATTTAGCAGAAATATTCTAAACATGGGTGAATGGTAGACCTATAAATATGGAAGATAGATTCTTAGTAATGTTTCTGTTTTCTAATTCTTCTACATCCAGTAACCACTTGTGTTTTAGCAGCTTTACTGCCTTGCTTCATGTGAATTTGATTAAGAAGAAAGAAAGATAACAGGATGTCATATAAACACCCACCCTAGGAGGGGAGAAAATTCCTTTGCACCTGTTGTAACCTAGGGAAGGTTACTGAATAGAATAATCACATGAAGGTTGGTAATGAACAATAATACTTAGGACAAGAACAATATATATAAGATTCGCTAGTGGTGCGTAGAAGAAGTAGTCAACTGCTAGAAGTGAGTCAAGTGAATTCCGTAATGAATCTCCAACTGCAGACCAACATACAGTATTTACTACTGTATTTATGTGAATGGTGACATACCCATTATCGTCCATAGGTATGCTACAATGGCAGCCTTGCAAGAAGATTGAATATTTGAAGGAAAACTCAAAGCCACATACTCTCGATTTGGCTGATGTTAATGAGGTTCGAATGAGAATAAACAATTATTTTTATGTAAGGAATATTTAGTCCTATATTCTTATCCAACATTCCTTACATTAAAATTGTTCAACTTAGAGACTGCAGACCATACTTACTAATCCAAAATTAATAAATTTGGTGTTTAAACATCAAATTTTTCCCTCTTGCTATAAATATTTAATTAGCTTTGGTAATTTTCTGTATGAACAAAGCAGAGGCGTGATGGAGTAGCAGTAATGTCAGCAGGAAGCAATAAAAAAAATAAGGAGCTGAAAATTTTTCCATATAACTGAGTTCAAATACAGCTTGAACTAAATTACAGCTAATATTATTTTTTGTCTTCTCTTCTGTCCCACTGGAATTTGCTAACACTGTTTAATTATTAGAATGAAACTTTTTATATCTGTTTAATAAATCTGAACTGTGATATCACTTGTTTATAATAGAGGCATATTTATTGATTTTTTTCTTTATTAAAAAATTTTTTTTATCATAGTTTTCTTTGAATGAATTCTGATCACAGTGTAATAGTAATATCCTCTTTCATATATAATTGATGATAATATTCTTTTTAATATTAAAGTTCCCCTAATACAAGGCTTGAGAACCACTCAAGGTAAAGTTTTAAGATGACTGGGATATGTGTAAATGGCCAGACAGTAAGAAATGAATATTATGAAGATATGGAGTATAGACAAACATTGCTATATCTATTCAAATATGTACTGAATTATATCTTTTTGATTTTGCCTCAGTACAATTTCTCAAATTGATGCATTGTTCCAAAGTTGATCGTAAAGTTTTCCCCAAAATCAAGAGAGACAAACAAGAAAATCTTTTTTGGCCATCTTGATTCTTCATTTTCTTCTAACATCTGTTTGCATTTGTAATTCACATACAAAAAAAAATGAAAGCTTGATTCCAGTCACACCTGACTGCTACAATTATACAACTATAAGTGATGACTTCGACAGCCATATAAAGAAATGAGAGATTAGACTTATTAATACTAACTCCTCCCCCAGTAACAGGCATGTAGAAATGCAAGACTTTTTATTGGTTGTTGCCTTGATGGACATGTCAGCTGCTTTTCAGTTTTGATTTATTTATTTTTTAAGTAATGTATTTCTGTCATTGGTACATACACCTTGTGCCTTTCCACAAGAATGGCGTCAGGCTTATCACCATCGACTGTTAATGCCATTTTAGTTTAGTGTTCACTTTGCAAAGCTATAAGAAACAGGAGCTAAACACTAAATCCAGGATTTTCAGCTGTGGTGACCTTTTAATCTAAAACTTTCCAGACAGTGCCAGAAAAGATTTTATCTTTAAAAAAAGAAAAATAGTAAAAACAAAAAAAAAAAATCTAAGCAAAACTCACAGGTGTTGACCAACAGTCAGTTTCCTTCCTCACCCATACAGCTTATTTTTTATCTAAGAAAATGATTTTTTTTTTTTTATTTGAACCAGTCTCAAATATAATCCATATGTTTTTTGTTTCTCTAATATCCTTAATTTCCTAAAGTAATTTTTTTTTTTTTACTTTGGTCATATCTAAAGAAGCAGTTTTAATGAATAATAGCAAATTTCCTTGAGTAATCACTATTTCGATGTTGGATCACAATGAGAATTTATGTAAAACTTTTTAATAACAATCATAGATTCAAGGCTATTTACATGCAGACTATTATCCTCATCTTCGTTGTTGTTATCACAACATTTTGGCCACTGTGCTCTTCAGCCTTCATCAGGTGTATGTTGACCTGGGTAACCTACAGGGAATTTCAAACCGAAACCCTTACACCCTAAACCTAATGAAGGCCAGAGGGCACAACAGGCAAAATTTTGTGATACCAACAACAAAGATGAGGATAATAGTCCGTATGTCAGAAATTCAGACAGAAAAGATTCAATGTTATTTTTTAAAAATATGATTACTTTGAAAATGTTAAAACAATTAATAAAGACAATGTTTCAGCCATTGTATGCTCTGGCCTTCTCCAGATGATTGGAATTTCAAACCAAACCTTTTATTCCATCCATCAGGATAGCTTTTTCTTGTTCCATGTGCCATGCCTCTTCCGATGTCTCAATTATTTCCCTTTAACTCTCCAAGTTTTGGTTCACCACTACTGTGACCTGGTATTGAACTCACAACTCTTTGAGTCTAGTTACTGGATCTAAGCAACATCTTTATTCACTGAGCCATGGCCGAAACATTGTGAATATGGCAATGAAGGTGAGGATAACAGTCCGAGTAATGTAATCATAATACCTCATCTCAGAGATATAGACAAACTAATAAAGATTTAATGAAGACCATTTCTATGATTCTCAGTGTGTCTGTTAACAATGGCTGAAGAGTACTTTTCTTTCTTTTTTTTTTAGGTTACCTATGTCAATATTTTAAAACTAATTTTTTATTTTATGAAATTTTTCTTTATCCTCTTAATTTTCACTGCAAGTAGCTGATTATCAAGAAGTCATAAAGAATGTTAATACTCGTACCATCTTTCATATATAATTGATGATAATATTCTTTTTAATATTAAAGTTCCCCTAATACAAGGCTTGAGAACCAGTCAAGGTAAAGTTTTAAGATGACTGAGATGAGATATGTGTAAACGGCAAGACAGTAAGAAATGAATATTATGAAGATATGGAGGACAGAAAAACCATTGCTTCTTGATTTAAAGAGGTTAATATTGTAATGTTCAGGGAAACAAGAGCCGCTTCTATAAAGGGGCAATTCCTGAGGAAAAAGTGGAACTGTCTCCTTTCACTTTGGAATACAGAGGAAATAAGAGTGATTTGAGTCTGTAGAAGTAGCAAGGTGTATCATGCTCATCCAACTGTAATAATTATTTCTGCTATTACAGAAATCATTTTTAAAATAGTTGAAAGCCTCAGTAAATACCAGTATTATCAACTGGATTTCTGTCAATTTAATGACAAACTGTCTCTTCACCCCTCTCAATATGGAAATTACAGCACACATTTCACTTAAATTTTGATTATTTCTATCAGAAGATGAAATAATAAGATTTATAATAAATTTTCATTACAGACATTTTTTTCTGCTGTAAAACACTAACAAGCTTGGTTTAAGATAAAAATTTTGCATGCTCATTTTTAGGGAAGACATCTTGCATTTTCCCCTCACTCAGAACCCCTGCTATAAAATATGATAATTAGGTATTGAACCAAATTCAATAGAGCCAATTTGTAGAGAATATGATTTGAAGCATCCTTTTATAAAGCAAGCATCACTGCTCTTTATTAAACATCTCAGAGAACCCTTTCTAGCATCCATGTTAACCATCAGTAGAGTGAATCATTGGGCTAATGTTTTCTGCAGACATGAAATGACTTGATTATATCGAATTAATAGCTAGGTCTGCTGCTAGGAGAGTTGGTTCACTGTCTATGTTGGACAATTTTTCCTCATCTGAATCTATCTTACATACTTCCTTGCTTTGAATATTGCTGTCACATATGGTCTGGTGTTTCTGCTATATAATTAGAGATTCTTGATAATATCCAAAGAAGAATCTGCAGTGTTATTGGTCCTGACCTGGCATCTGGCTGCAGTCACTTTCCCACCACCATAATGTAGCTTCCCTGCACATTTCTACAAATACTTTCATGTCAATTGTTCTAATGAACTTTTCTCTATGGTACTTAGACTTTATGAATTTAAGTACAATACTAGGTTGGCTGCAAAGTTTCTTATATTTTTACAGTTTAAATGGCTTGATGTAACTGTAAATTCTATACTAACAGTTTCTTCTCTTGCACTTCTTGCTTGTGGTACTCTCTTCTGGATTCTTGCTTTCCACCAAGTTAGATCTTCAAAAATTTAAATGGAACATCAATCATTATCTTCTGTCTTATTTCTTGTTTTTTTATTGATCTTACTTAATGTTTTTTCTTTTCTTATATTTTTTCATACTCAGTAATCCCCCATGTCTTAGTGACTTTATTTCCTTGCTTGAAGTAAAATGATAAAAAAAAAAAAAACTTTGTATTCAAATTTGCTGGATACTTTCTAGATAGACTGCACAAATATTAACAACTTCTATCAGATGAACAATGCAGTTTGTCATTTCAATGTATTGCTCAAGAATGGATTACTTTAGACAAAAGATTTTTTTAAAAAAAATAATGATTTATATTATGAATTCTTTTTGAAGAAAAGTATCTTTCTGTTTGGTTGGTCTGTTTGTGTCACTATTACTTCTGCTTAGAATTAATTAAAATTAAAATACTTTTTTTTTTTTTTTTTTTGCAGTCATGACTTGTGCTTATCTTATTACTCTTGGCATTTGAACATTTATTCCAGTCAAGGGAAATTAAATTAAATATTTTCATGTGAATGATCAAAAATATTTATCAGAATTGGGGAGGGCCTCATTTGACTGGATCAGCCTTATTCAATCAATGTGAGGTCAAAATAAGTTTGGGAACCAAAACCAAAGAATGAAATGAAATAAAGTCAATTAAAAGCAAGGATTTAATCAAATGTAGAAAAAAAAATTAATGAAAAAAAAACAGGCAATAATTGGATGAATTATAAACAAAGTTAGCACTTTCTCTTGCATAATGATCAAGTTTTTTTTCCTTTATGAGTTTGTAAAAAGAATAGTAAAGGAAAAAAGCAAAACTTTAAATGTTAACTAGTATTCAAATGCCATTCTCAAATAATTGGATATATTCACTGTTTCATATTATGTATGTATACATATATGTACATACCTATTTTCATACAAGTAAAAGTTTTCATTCCAGCCAAGCAATTTAGTAACTTTGAAAGGGAGAGAGTCCAAGTACTTTTCAGCACCTCTCATATAATATATAACATACACCTTCTAGTTGAGATAAGTATTCATTTTGTAGCATTTAAATCAAGGAAAGAAATTTAATGTTACTATATCATATTTAACACAATTAAAATTTAAACCCCTTGGAGAAACAAACCAAAAAATACATTTCATATTTTCATTGTTCTAAATCAAGACAGATCAAGCATAGTAATTATTTACCTGTTTCTGAGAAGTATATTTTTTAATTCCTGTTCAAAACAATTTCTATCCCAATCAATAACTATTCAGATAAATTTCTCATCCAATGGGCATGATCTTATATTTTGATACCATTTTCTCTTACCTTTTATAACATTACTTCTTAAACAGTCTTACTATGAATGTAAAAGCTTCAACCACTTATCATATTTGTTGGCAATATTATAAGTGATCCTTTTTACCAAAATTATTGTTGTATTTAATCAAAGTAATGTTTTTATTATCATGGTCATACTTTGTCATCAAGGATAATTTTGTTAACCCAAAACAAGACCAAAGAACTACTTAGGGTAAAGGATTACTGGATGGTATAGATCAAGAGGAGGAAATAAGTGGAAATTACAAGGATATAGAGGATAGATAACAATTGACTCTAGACCTGAAGAGGTTAAAATTGTAGTGTTTGGAGAAGCATCTTCTCAGGAATCTATCCCGCAAGGAGCAGTTCTTGGGAAGAAGCTGAGTGAATGGAACTTCCGTCTTACAAATGGAATACAAAGGGAACAGGGAAGGTTTGACTGGCATGGCATGTGTTAACTGTAAAAGTTTGAACTGTCAGAACTAAGGAATGGGGATCATCTTAACATTTGCCATATAATAATAGGCTTACAGCATTGTGACTGTGGGGAAAAAGACTGTAGGATGGAAAATCATCCACTACAAGGTTGTGTAAACGTTTTTGAACTCTGTCAAGGTTGGAAGGTGAGGATTAGAAACCTCCAGCTTGGATAAGGCATCAATACTCCATTTTTGGTTTGATCTGATTCTTGTAAAGTTAGGGTGTCGCAGGAAGAATGATAT
>CAHIKZ030000114.1:2262500-2422500 GCA_903632075.3 Acanthosepion pharaonis
ACTGTTATCTGTTTTATTTCCTCACCCTTCATATAAACTGTCAATAGTCAAAATCCTTGTTTGGCAAAATTGTGATTTGTTATAACTTCAAGCAAAGAAAGACCAAATGGATTAGATCTGTTGATTTGACCAGGCACATTCTGTTGCTTTCACGCCCATTCCACCAATATGAAAAAAATTGTGGGATAATGGCAAAAGGTGTCATTTTATTGAAACAAGATTGTGCTAATTATCTCAGCTGCAACCAATGGAGTTTGAAGAATTGCTACATGAATTGATCCTGTACTTGTAATTTCAGCAAAGAATCATCATCATTAGTGCCATGATTGAGTGTGGTCAAAGACAAGTCATAGAATCACTGCATAACTGACCACCTGACCAGTTCACTCTTATATCTTGTTTGAAATCTATAGAGGTATTCATTCATTCATTCATAGCAAGTCTTTGGCAAGTAGACTGGGTGGAGCTCACCTGTCTCCAAAACAAACCACATCTTCCAATTTGAAGGCTCACCTTGGTCACATGTGGCTGTTAATTCTATTAGATGAACCATAGCTATTGACTTTAGTCTAAGAAGCCTTCCACCAAGTGATGCAGTGTCATCACCACAATGGCCTGGTCTACTTCATTGTGCAAGGTGGCCATTGATCCTACAAGAAGACTCATCTGCCTTTTGACAGATCTTCTTTTTAATGCTGCTGGGTGTCTCGCCATGCTACTCTCTATAAAAGCCTGGTGGGGGGAACCAGTTTAATTGCCAATGACCCTGCCATGTGGTAGGTACTACTAGGTTACATGGTACCAGTATCACTCATACAATGACAGCAAAGAATAAAACTCCATATATCTTAGAAAAACTGCCACGAATCGCTGCAATTTGACTACATGGAAAAGGGATGAACATGTCATGTATTACCTGTTGAGGTTGGATGCTGTGGATTCCTTGGATGGTCAACCATTTTCTTCCTTTTCAAAGTGGGCATCGATGGCTAGAATCTAAAATGTGCTTCACATCATCTCCAGACCATAGCTCAACAGGCATCGGGTTGGATCTGGTCAAGATCTAAAATAAATAAAGTTAAATAAAACCCAGCTCACAACACAATGATACTTCCAACGTGAAACACATCTGTTTACCTTCCATACTATGTAATTAATAACAGTTGCTACGAGCGCATTGTGTATAACTCGGTGTTAAAAATTTCAGTTGCATTTGTAAAAAGAAATCACAAGAGAGTGACATGTATACAAAAACAATACCATGTCTGGTGGCAAGAGCTTCTGGTGGTGACCCTGAAACTGTGTTATCTCCTCTGCTTGGCAGCTGACAAGGGCAGAGTATTGCACATGCTTTCACACATTGTATATAGAGAATAGTATCTTAGATTTTGTCAAAGCCATTCAGACATTAACCTTGGGTGATTTTTTTTTTTTTTTTTTTTTTTCCCAATGTAATCAACAAGTCATTTGGTCATTCACTGGCCTAAATACAACAGTTGTTTACCAATTTACTTTTTGTCAACTGCCAGAATGTATACAAAATACTGTAAATGTAGAACAATTTGATCTGTGCAAGGATACTGATAGCCATCATAGCAAACCCTTATTCTTGATAATTCAATAAGTGCTACTTATCTTTCATTCCATAATTAAGTTTTTTATAATTTCAATTTTTCATTCAAATAGATGGGGTACTTTAGGAACACCCTGTATTTAACCCTTGAACACTAACCATGGGTATATAGTACCCAGCGCAAATTTTCCTATTTTTAATTACAATTTTCAGTACCTGATTTTCTTACCTAAATAATGTTTTTCAGTTCCTATTAATGTTAATTCAAAGTACAAAGTTTGAAGTGCCTGCATGTAAAATATTTTAAATAAAGATTTATATTTAATATTTTTTTTGCTATTTTCAAAATTGGGTATAATATACCCATGGTTAGTAGTAGTGTAACTTTAATTGATGGTTAGTGTTCTAGGGTTAATTCTGGCTAATCCGGGTATTAGTGTGCCAAACATATGTGTTAGTCTAGTACTGGTAACCTCTACCACTGGGTATAAAATTTTGAGAGTGGTGGGCAATTTATCTGAGGAGAAATTTTGACTTGAAGATTTATAAGAAGCAGCAAAAGAACTTTTTGTAATTTTTGATAATTCTTCTTAATTCTTATTCTTTTCTTGTCCTCTCTCCTTAATAGTAGTTTTCTTCATATTCTTTAACACTCAGTAACCTCTTGTATCATAGTGGCTTTATTGCCTTGCTTGGGGTAAAATTAAAAGCCAAAGTTTTAAATTATATGATTTCTGAAATGAAGTATTTTCATTACTAATTTTTAACTGGTGTTATCATAAGTAATTCTTGTTATTATAAAATGAGAATATTTTATCTAAAAATTCAAATAACTTTGTACAATTTACTGTTGCTTAATAGTGAACAAATGATATGTTGCAGCAGCAACACAATTATAGATTTGGGCCTTGTTCAACTATTAGGCTTTATTTTTTTTAATAATTTCACCGCAAACAATGTAATGAAGCTACTGAGATGCAAGAGATTACTGAGTGTTAGAGAATATGAGAAAAACTACTATTAAGGGGAGAGGACAATAAGAGAACGGGCATTAAAAAGACAAGATAATGATTGACATTGCATTTACATTTTTGAAGATCAAAATTGACTGGAAAGCAAGAAGCCAGAAGAGCTCCACAACTGAGAAGTTTGAGAAAAGAAACTGTTAGCATAGAACTTATGGTCATACCTAGCCATTTCAACTTTAAAATGACAAGACTTTACTGCACTTAAGTACATCAAATTTAGATACCATAGTGGAAAGTTCATCATTAACAATTACCATAAAAATATTTATAGAAAAGGCACAGGGAAGCTATGTTACAGTGATGAAAAAGTGACTGAAGCTGAGATTCCAGGTCAGGACCAATAACATTGCAGGTTCTTTTGTATTTTATCAATTACTAGCAGTAGAGCCCGGCGTTGCCCGGGGATGTAACAGTAAGAGATAGATCAAGTATCGACCATCATAAAGACTGAAAAATAAAATTGATAAAGATTATTGTTTATGGTTGACGGACATGCATGTCTTAATTAGTTTTGTTTTTTGTTTTTTTGGGTTTTTTTTACGAATTGGTCAAACCCAAACTCGAACAAAAACATTGTTTTCAATCGTTATGAGTCTACCGATTGAATAGAATTTTTCAATTTTATTATAAACAATTGTAAATGGAATTTTTAAAGCGTTCTGAATGTAAAAATAAAGAAAAAAGTGTGCAAGACAATAAGAAACACTACCCGCCAAAAAAAAGTGAAGTTTTGTTGGAATCGGTTGAAAAATGTAGTAAATCCGATCCCATATATAAATGAACACACACACACACACACACACACAAAAACAAACAACCTGGGTTTTATAATAAGTATAACTCAATAACTTGATATTAATAAGTATAACTCGATATGAGTTATCCCCCTTTCATTAATGCCTTTTAATCATGTTTTCAAATTGATTTTGTGCAAAAACAATTGTGTTTTTCCAATTTTTGGCGCTGTCAGAACCACCACAAGGTAATTTTACGTAGTCCTGTGAAGTTTTGTTGAAATCGGTTGAAAAATGTAGGAAATTCGATCCAATATATAAACGTACAGACACACACACACACAACCTGGGTTTTATAATAAGTAAGATTCATTACTGAATTGGTCAAAACATTGTCCATGTAAGATAAACTGATGAGAATATAAAATTCAAGTTAGCTCCATCAGAAGTTGCTACTTAATAACCTGTTAAACCATTAAACAAGTTATGAGCTGGTTCAATGGTTGGAGGGTAGTTGACCGAGAATGCTATGATAAAAAGCCAAAGCAAACTCATTAAAAATTCATTACTTCAACATCTTTTGCACACACAAACAACCCCACCCGCACCAAAGGAAATAAAAAATAAAAAAAAAACTAACTTTTCTCTATTACTTTAATAGATTAATTGAAACTTATTAGAAATGTTGAGAAATTTTCACCTTTGTCAATATTTACACAACCTGCTTTACCTAGGACTGTTCTGGGAGGGAGATTATAAGTTGAGTTGTACAATAAGCATTGTGACCAGAAGTAATCTATATTAGTATGAAAAAAATTCTTTTTTTTAAATAATTATTTCTGGTCACTGCCTATTGTAGACTTCTACCAGATTGTGTTACACCCATTCTTTTAGATGGGAACAGCTAGCTACTAAAAAATCTGGTTTCACCTAGGTGTAAAAATACTGGTCAGACACTATTAGAAAATTTTGTCATTAAGAATTTTGCAGTTTAAAATCTGTCAGTTCCTGCTGAAAAAAAAGAAAAAGTTAACTTTATGAAATGTTTTAAATACAGTGATACCTTTATCCATATATCAATATCTTTCTTATAACTCAAAATGCATATTTTTTTCTTGTAAATACCCTAATTTTACGAAAGCTTTAGTGAGAATTTAGAATAGAAACTCCTTAGTTCTATGCTTGTATGACAGGATAGTTTGGAACTTGATATTTCCTTCAGTACACATGACTTGAGAGCAAATATTTGATTGGATTAGGAAACATTAGTTATTAAAACACAAGAAGTGACCCATAATTCCTTGTTTATTAAAAACATTGGCTACACACAGCAAACCAAATGCATTTCTAGAGTGTGCAGTTGCTCAAAGAACAATTTCCAGGTTTTTTTCTCCCTTTATAAAGAAACTGTATTCAAAGATCTGCAGAGTGGAATCAATCAATCAATCATTCATCAGAAGAAACTGGATTTAAAAACAAAACAAAAAATTAATAATCTGATTTTTAACTCATTACAGTACTTGCTCTATTTTTCAAACTTTGATTATCTGGACTTGAAATAAAGAGAAAAATTGAAATCATCCAAACATTTTTCAATTATTCAAACTAAATCCATTCTAAATAATTGAATTCTAATGTTCAATTTCTTTCTGAAAATAACTTTTTCATTCTTTTTTGATAATTTAAGTAATTATCAGGAATTTTGAATTATCTGAACATATTTTTTTCTATCTCTGTCCAAAGATCTCCAGATAATTGAGGAAGTACAGGTAGTTACAACCACTCTGTCTTTGTGTTTCTTATATTGGACTGACTAAAATGTTTTTATAAATGGCATTAGGAGCATTTAATTTGTTTCAGGGCCAGTGCCACTTATCCCCAAAACCCCCAACTTTGGGCCGAGTTTTTTTTTTGCCTCCGTTGTGGCCTCTGCCATTTTTCAGTACTGTTTTATGGACATTTGCCATTTTTTAAATTATTTTTAAACTGACCTTATGTTGTCAGTCATCAACTAATAATATACACTGTGTATCTACATGGCCAGTGTGGTGCGTACTACACAGGAATCCCCGATGAGGTTGGACACCCAAAAGGGCAGTTTCAGCAGTGTTTTTGTGCTTTTTGTACTTTTTACTTTTTTTCTACCTAATTTATATTGTCAATCATCAACTATAATAATCGACAGAGCTGGTGCTTACTACACTGAACCTCTCAACCATGTGCAGGCCCCATGCCTACTGTGGAGGCGGGGGGGGGGGCCAGAAGTGCTAATTTCAGAAGCACTTATTTTTTTTAAATTGTAATTTTCTTTCTGAACAGTTCTTTTAATTCAATTAAGAGGGTAATATATCACGGTAAAATCATTTTTTATCCCAAGATCATCCACTATGGAGGATCTCTGATTTTTTTTTAATAATAATGATACTAATACTAACCAGGTTCACAGTTAGTAATTAAAATAAAATTTCTCCTCTGTTTTTTACATTTCTAGAAAGCTAAAACCAAAAAAATGATTGCTTAAAAAATAAAAATGTTTAAAGATTTCAACGCATGAAAAATTTTCCAAAAAACTGAAATACTGTTTTTAAAACAAATTTTTGAGATGACCCTTATTGTGTTATGTAGGAATCTTTGTAAAACTTGCATTTTTTTTTTTTTTTGGTAAAAAATGCAATAATAATAACAGAAAAAATTGCAATATGATTAAAAAATGATAGCTGAGATATTATAAAAAAAAAGAATTATACACAAAGACACATGGCCCAGTGGATAAAGATGTTGATTAGATCCAGTGACTAGACTCAAAGAGTTGTGAGTTCAATAAACCATAAACTTGGAGAGTTGAGTTAAAGGGAAATAAAGGGTTTGGTTCAGAATTTTAATTACCTGAAGAAGGCTAGAGCATACAACAGCTGAAACATTGTCATTATGGCAATGAAAATGAAGATAACTGTCCAAATAATGCAAGTAATCATAATTCCTCATCTCAGAGATATAGCCAGATAATCACCCAAATTAGTTGAAAACATTTTGGTATATTTTTATTATCTCTAAATTATCCATACCATTAGCAGAAAAACATCCCCAAACCATGATATTGCACCACCAAATTTCACCGTTGGGATTGTGTTCTTCGGTGCAAAAGCTGTGTCATCTTTTCTTCAAATGTGAGTCTTTGAATTACACCCAAATAGTGCCATTTTTGTTTCAACTGTTCATAAAACACTTTCCCAAAATGACTCGGGTTTATTCTTATGCTCACTAACAAATTTTAATTGGGCATCCCTATGTTTCTTCAATAGTTTTTCTTGGAGAATGCAATCTTAGTTGACTTCTATGAAGTTCATTGCTTATTGTTCATTTCATAATACCTGATGCTTTTAATTCTTCCTGTATTTCTCTTTGAGTAATCATTGGATTTTCTTGAATTTTATGCTGAATTCTTTTCATTGATCTGGGAGAAATCTTGTGTAGTGCACCAGATCTCAATTTTTTCTCACCTTTTTATACTTAGCAATGATGGAACTAATAATAGTAAATGGTATATTTAGGATATCTGCTATTTTCTTATAGCTTTTTCCTTCCTTCCAATGTCTGATGATCAATTCTTTTTGTGAATTAAATAGTTCCTTGCCTTTCTCCATGATGATAATTATTGTGTATGATTTGTGTGCAGAGATAACCTTATATAAGAAATTAATTTCGGAATGTTTTAGATTGTTCTGGTAATAAGATATTTAGAAGAATCTAACAAAATCTTACAAAGAAGTATGTAAATAAAAGTAATTTAATCCTTTTGATATTAAAGATATGATTTGTATGTATATTTTTTTTTCATATTGAAAGTTTTTGTGATGTCAACGAACACTCGTTGCCACTTTTGTAATTTCAATGAATACTCATTACTTTCATAATGCTCATTGTAGTAGAGACTTTGTAAACACAGATACAACTATAGTAATGCTGTTGAACAATACTGGTGTCAGACACCTTCATATATCACTCGTACTGATAGAATTTGCTCGATAATACTCGCTTGAAAAGTAACCACCAAATAGTAATCCATATAGTGATCAGTACAAAGAAATAGTATAGAGAATAGTGATCCGTATAGTAATAGAAGATAGAATAGAAATGGTGATCATTTAGATGCCATGCTAATTCCCATATATACATTTCCTTTGTGATCACATGATCTACTTATTTAAAATGGGATCACCTGTGTTTGCCCTCTAGTGATCTGTGTTGGCAATGACACTTTATTCCTATACAACAAAATTTTATAAATAACACATAATTTCATTTATAAAAAAAAATTTCTAATTGTTTTTTGTTTATTGCAGCATTATGCAATGGTGTAGAAATATTGTATGGATTTTAAGTTTTTTCATATGTTATAAATATGTTAATTAAAAAATTTCATGTTGTATGAATATTTAACCCCCCCACTGTATCAGTATGATTTGTTATGATTAACAAACTATTTAACATGTTCAAAATGCTCTTACTGGGTGCACTAGGGAAGAAAGGTTTATTCTCCTGTTTGTATTTCCCTCATTATTGGCATTATCATATTTATGATATAGTAACACTGTATTTCACAGATGAATGGAATACCTAAAAGAAAAAGGAATAACAAATATGCTTTGTTCTCTGAGAGAGCTTTATGATGTTGTACATATAAGTTGTACATATATTTATATAAATTTGTCCCAGACACAATTATAACATGTATGCAACAACATGCAGTGTGTAAAAAAAAAAAAAAAAAAAAAATTTTGTAGACTTACTTGTGAAATTTTAAGAAGGAAAAACTGGAGTTCCACTAGTTTCTCAATGGACCTGGTAAGGCCATGTGGTTTTTCCTGTAAGAACTACCACTGCGGCCTAGTGATGTCCTCCTTCTCCAGGCTTTTCATTGCAACTACCCTTTGTTGCCCTATCTCCTGACACCACACACCAGCCTTCACATGACCCTTGTGACTTTATCTCAACAAAAGGGAGATAATAACTTTTTGTATCCCTACATGTACCTCCTCCCTAAAAAATGTTCTAAAATCTTCCAGGAGGAGTTACTTTTATTTGCTTGTTGATATAATAGAAATATGAAAGCATACTTACGAAACTACATGCAAGTGATGTATATTAAAAATTGCTAAAAAGTTTAAACAATGTTTCTTCAATAGCACAAAAAAATTTTCTGTATTCGTATCATGCAAGAGTTCATATGAAAAAAAATGTCCTGAAAAAAAGACAAGGCAAGACAAGATAAGAAGCACTTGGGCCATCTAATATGACACCCAGACTTCGTCACGGTTTCCATTGATAGATCTTATTGTATTGGAGAAAGAGTTATTGGAGTATCATCCAGAAAAGCTGGCTTCAGCCTGTCCAAACATATATTTCAGTTTGCATTCAGTTGTACACCCAGTAAAAATTTAGTATGTCTCTTCAGCATCTGGAATAGTCCTCTGTATGGTGGCTGCAATGCACTTGTCTTGGCTGAGTTGCACACAGAAACATGTGTTCATGATTGCAGGAGTTTTTATATATATATATATATATATATATATACTTTTTTTACTCTGTGTTGGAGGTTTGTAAGCCAAATTAGCTATTCTGTCTCTCAGCTGGACAACAAAGGAAGTGATAGTCTCCACTTTCTGTGGGGCCTGAAGGAAAAACTATCCAAAGAGTCTTATTGTGATGCCATACACCATCTCAGCAGATAATATTGCATTTCATCTTTCACTGCTGTACTTTGTTCAAGTAGAAATCAAAGTAGATGTTCCAGCCATTTTGACTGGTCTGCCAATGTTCTCAGGGCTGATTTTAATCTTTGGTAGTTTCCACTAAACTGTTGGCTTCTGGATGATATGCAGTGGTCCTAATTCTCTTTTTCCTTAAAAGTTTAATCAACTGTTTGAATAGGTTGGACTCAAATTGTCAACCTCTGTCTGTGGTGATGACAGCTGAAACACTGAAACAAGCTACTCACCTGGATATAACAGTCTTTGCTGTAACTTTTGCTATAATGTCTGACATGGGAAGAGCTTCACACCAGTGAGAGAACTGATTGACACATGTCAACAAATAAGTATGCCCCTCACATGAGGGGAGGGAACCAGGTATATCTATATGTGAATGAGTGAACTGCTCATCCAGAGATGGGAAGAGAAGAATTCAAGTAAGTCTTCCAACTTTAGCTTTAGAGTTTGATATAACACAGAGATTTTTGACTATAATCAAATATCTGACTTCATTTGAAGCCACGCAAATCTGTCTGTGACTAGTTTGATTGAAGGATTAGTACAAGGGTGAGACAAGTTTTGCAGAGTGAAGAAGACTATCCACTAATGTTTCTGGAATGAAGGGATGTAATCACTTAGTTCTGATGTCACACATAATCTTGAAATCAGTGTTTGGTACTAATATCTTTGAAAATTTCAAAGATTTTGTTGTTCTGATGAGCTTTTGGAGCTGTTAGTCCTTTGATTTTTCTTCCACCATTGACTGGTATACCTTGCATGGGTCTATCAGGAAAGCATTAATACCTCTGGGCATAGTGTCTGCAGGAACATTTTTGGTTCCTTTGACAAAACATATCTGATGTAAACAGCATCAGGTGATCAAAATGTCTGGTTTTGTATTGTGTATATTTATCTAATGTTGCCTGGAAACCACTGAGCAAGGGTTTGTAGTCTCTGAGTATGTGAAAAGTTCATCCTTCTAACAAATAGAGAAGCCCAGCAACTTTTTGATGTACCTATTATTTCTAATTCTAACATTTAGCTAAATTCCTCTTTAGCTGCCCTAAATTTTCTAGTGCTAGCCAACAAAGCCATCTATGTACTGGTAGGGGTCAGCGGTGTAACAGTGTGGGGCAATGTTTCCCAATATGGCTTCACATTCTTTATAATAAAAAAAAATGTGTGAAATCTTTTCTTAGGCCTAAGTTCAATGTGCAGTACCTATGGCCATAAATCTGGATAAACAACTTTTCGATAACCTGAGTGTTAAGTTTAAGAGGGTCCTTTAATCTTTCCTCTTTAGTAGCAGGGATTAATGAAATTTGCGTGCCATTGTCTACCAGAAAACAGATGCCAGTAGTGAAATCAGACACAAATAATAGGTGACTGATTTCCATGGCACAGCGGGTCACCTTTGGTTCCCAGCTTAAGTTTTCTCTCCAGCTGAATTTGAATGAACAGGGTGGCTTGCATTGATAAACTTTATCCCCATACTTCCTGTGTAACTGACATATATTTTTTTGAATGACAGGAGAGGTGCCCTCTACTTGTAGCATTCAGTTGTGTCAATTTATCCATTCTCTTGGTTAATTCATCTATTTTTGCTTCTAACCTCTTCTAAAATTTTATCTTGGGGATCTGACTCCAAATTCCGGATGCCAGCTATTGATGTTATGTGTGTGGAAGTTACATCCACCATCGTAACCATCATTAGCAATCTCTACTAACTTCTTTATGGGTGTATCCCCTCTACTGAGGCTAAGACCATACGAAAAGTAGAAGGCAAGCACTGGAGGAAAATATATCACACTAATCTGTTGGCTGTGCTTTCTCTGGCTAAGTGCTGCATGCAATGTAGGAATTGCAATGGTTTGCTGTCTGCTGTGGTTTCCTCATTGAGGAATTGGGACAGTTTCTTCCTTTGAGAAGATAGAAGTCTTTGCAATTAGTTTGTCTCTTGCTCTGTCATAAGAATTTACTGCAGATGGTAAAATGATTATTTCTGTAACTTCCTGGGCCTCCTCTTGGGTTAGTTTTGAAACTGCCAAATCGAATTTTCTTTTTTTGTGAGATAATTCCTCTCAATTCACAACCCAACTCAATTTGGCGTCCTGGGTAAGATGATAAACTACGTCCAACAGCAAGTCCTCTCATCAGGAGGTTTTAGGAAAGTGGAATCACCTCTTAATTGCTTGTGTTCCCAGATCCACCCTGACCCGGGGTATTAGCACCTGTTAGGGTCCTAGCTATGGGCAAATAGTTAACCCCAAAACTGAGGTAAAAAGCATTATAAAAGTGTAAAAATAGGTTTTAATACGAGAAATACTTTGTAAAAAATTATTACCAAAAATAAATTTAAAAAAACTATTGCCAGCAATACGTTTTTGAAAAAAAAAAAAAAAACTATTACCAGCAATACGTTTTTGAAAAAAAAAAAAGAAGACTATTACCAGCAATATGTTGTTGAAAATAATATTACCAGCTATACAATTTTGAGAAAAAAAAATATTTCCAAAAATAGATTTTTGACAAAACGAAAATATTACCAGAAAAAAAGTTGTTGGCATTAAATGACACATTGAGGTTGATATGGCATAAAACAAACTAAACCAAACCAACTCAATTTGTGAAAAAAAATAAGGCAGTGTCCACTTTCTTAATACAGTAGGTTAAATCCATTGACATAATGATGACACAATTCTCCTTACACATGGTGATTTAATTTCAAATCCTACAATGCAAGAAAATATCTATGAAAAAATAGTATAAGGGGAAAAATAAAATACTTTGAGAGGGCCAGTTGAATACATGTGAAGAAAAAAAATTGAATTAAATCTCAACCAATTATATGCCTGCTGCTATGGGTCAAAGAAGCACATGCTATACATCACGGTGGAAAGAGTGGAAGTAGGAGGCAATATGGTCTCCTTTGAAGCATGCCAAAATCAAACTCAGCAAAACCCAACACCATAAAAATATATTAAAACTGTTTTTTCATGTAACTACAAAAATATGTATAGCTGAAATTCATTATTATCATGTTGAAGAGCAACATGTGAAAAGGCGTGTTGGATACAATTAACCTATTTAATAACAGAAAGTGTACATGTGGTGAAAAAATAATAATATACTCCTGTGGTTCATAAAATATGGGAAATGTGACAAAAAGATATGATATTAAAATTAGCAAAAAACCATGTTAATCTGTTAGCCAGTTAATAAAAGTTGTATTTAATGTTGCTATATTCATGTAAAAGTTAAAATAAAGGCAAAAAGAAGCTAACAGAAGTGAATGAAATTGTTCTTTTATACAACTTCTGAATGAACAAGTGGATGGAGGAAAAAATTTATAAGTAAAAGTTGCTAGATTGAGATGTATTTAATGTGAACATAATGAAATTCCTTTTAAAGCACCAAGAAATGGTAATAATTTAGCATGTTAGATAAATATGAGGTTTTTGAGTTGTTAAACCTTTCTGTGAGAATAATCTTGTACTTTCTATTTTGACATTTACCTTGATAAAAAATGTTAAAACTGTATTTCATGAATTGACACAGGAAAGTCACTAGTTAATATTTCATTATTTTTCACACCGGGAACACTAGTTTATGGAGTTTTATGCAGGAATGAACATTTCATATTTGCATGCATTTAATGATGCACTATGGAAGAAAGGTTTATTCCCTCAGTTTTATTTCCCCCATTATTGGCATTATTATATCCATGATATAATAACACCATATTTCACAGACAGAACAGAATAGCTGGAAGAAAAAGGAATACCAAACATGTTTTATTCTTGGTGAGAGTTTTATGATGTGAAGTCATGCATATATTTATATAATTATATATGTAATAACAAACATTGTGTAAAAAAAAAAAAAAAAAATGTCTGGGACAGGGGACGCCTTACTTGTAATATTTCCTGAAGGGAAAACTAGTGTTACAGTGGTTTCTCTATGAACCTGGTGAGGCCATGTGGTTTTTCTGTAAGACCTACTGTTGTGGCCTAAGGATTTCCTTCTTCTCCAGGCTTTACATCACAACTGCTCTTTCACATGACCCTCAGGATTTGATCTCACTGAAAGGGAGATAATTGCCATTTGTATCTCTACACTTCCCTTCGTGTTCAATACAATGCTGATCCTATCAACTACACTTCTACAAATCATTTGACACGTTTCTACATTAATTTCAGAAAATTTATAAGAAATTGCTTGTTTTAATTCAAGATTTTTTTTTTTTTTCTTTTTCAATTTGAGCCTGTGTAAACAAAATTTTCAGTATACTGACAAGAAAAAGTCTGGGGGTGTTAGGTCTGGTAATCATGATGGCTACTCAATTGTTCCATGTTGTTCTATTGCCTCTGCTTGAAATTAAGATTTAACCATTCACAAATACGTAAGCCATAGTTAATTTTAATCCAACTTAAACTACTGTAATTTATTTTTGTTTAATAAAAGTTAATAAGTAAAAAAGGGCATTACCCTTGTCCATAAATAGTTGAATGCATTCAGTATACCAATTTAATGACTGAAAAAGAATATCAATATTTGTGTGGTGGGTGGGATTATATCTCTTAAAAGCATACATGACTTAAGTCATTTTAGTACAAGAGTAAATGACTAAAAGATGAGAGAAAAAGAAATACATTTTGGTTTAATATAAAATATTCAAATCTGCACAATGAACAACCAAATTTGTAGTTAGATCATTAAATGTATCCAAACATAATCGGGTAATGGGGCACTTTTTAAAAAAAATTGTTTGTTTTCCTTTCCCAATCTAAACTTAGGATTATTTTTGATAGCAACAGAATATGTTCTCCAAACCTGTCTCTTACCAAACAGAAGTATCGTTTGATTTTAACATGAAAGAAAGTCACTTGTTTGCTATTTTTGTGGAGGCCATATTAGTTCTCATTAAAAGAGGATCATTATATATAATTTAGTTTTTTGATGTTTTCTGCTTTCTTTCATTTTTGTGTCTTTCATTTCACTGTTCATTGAGTCTAAACAAACATTGCCTTGCTGGATATGACTGGGAATAAATTTCCTTCATTTTGATGAAACTTGAGAATCACTAATTTGTTTTGGCTCTCTTCTGATTCTGAAACCCTAACCAAATTTAAGAACAGTTTGTAGTCATGTGTACACAAAACAAATGTCACAAAATGTCTCTCAGATGAAGAATAGTTTGATATAAATTCCCAAAAGTATTTTGGACTAGCACTACAGAATCACAAACAACTGCAACAAAAAATTAAAACCACATCTTTTGAGGACTATCAACAGCAGCAACAACTAAAATGGATAGCACATGTAACTCAAAGAGAAAATAATGAAGATGTTGACATTCTACACGGCTTCAAATGAAAGGTTAGAAAGGAAACCTTCATCAATACTGGAAAGAGCTACTGGACTTGATTTTTGCCTGAAAAATTGTTTTAAGAGTGAGATTTTATAAATTTCAACCAAAAGCAGTACTGACAGCTCGGTCAATGAATGCCAAATGTTTTCTTGTAGGTAAACGGCTAATATTACCATTAGAGTGAAAATGAACTCTTGCTTATTCGATTTTAACCACATTGATAATTTTTATGCTAATCACACATCCTGCAATAAGTTTTCTGATGTGCAAAATTATGAAATAAGATTTGATTGAAATTCACAATTTATAAAACAAACTTTCATATTTAATGTGCAACTCTTTTAGGATTACTTATTCTCACTTGAAAATCGATTTATCTCAGATAAGTGTACAGTCACTATGTCAACAATGTAAGATATGATGTAGATATTAATTTCTAGCCTTTTATTCTCCAAGTTATAAGAAATTTATTAAAGTTATATTGCCAATATTCTCCAAATTAAATTCATATCAATGTTTATTCAATAAGTTAATGAGAAAAATTGTTAAATATATAGAAAAGTCAAATTTTGGATAAGAATCTGGTTAGTGGTAAATATATTAGACAATTTTGAAAACTTTTATTTTGACACATTTCACCAATTCATTGGCATCATGAGAAAAAGTTTTCTGATGACAGTGAAACATGTAAAAATAGAAATTTTTTGTAAATATATCTTATTTCTTTGACAATTTGCATTAAATTTATGCACCTTGTGGCGATTTTTACTTGTGAAAAGAAAATAGCTGTGTGTGTGTAAACCAGGTTGAAGGTTTTCAGACTATAAATTAATTTTATTACATTAAATTATATTTAACACAAAATGACAATGGAAAAAAATAATCACTACAAAAAAATTAATAACAATTGTCCATGAGACCCTTGCCCTCAACAATGATTCTTGCTAATCTTGTGAGGGTTATTTTCTCTTTAAAAATATTGCTTAATTTTCTTTTAAACCTGTATTATAATAATTTATTAATATCCCTATTGAAATTTGAAATATTATGTTACTCTGCTTCAGGGAACTTTGAACCCTAAAACGGGCCGCCTGATAGGGGTAGGTAGCCATCTTGCTTGAGTTTGGTATTGTTTTTTTATTATTGGAGTGAATAATAACTCTTGATGCTTTTTCTTTGCTTTATAATGATGTCTCTCTTAATTTTGAATTTTAATAAATATATATCTATTTCACTGCTGAAAAATATAAACCATCTTAACAAATTTGAGGAAAAAAAAACTGTCCTCTCTGGTTGATTTGTAATAAATTAAGTCACCATTAACAATGGTTGATCAAATTTGCTGTGTTTTTACCAATGCCTTGTGGAATGATGAAAAGTAACTCCTTGTTTATTACCTGCATTCCCAAATTTGCTGTTTTTGATTCTTTGTAGAATTAGAAAAATAATAGTCTACCTCTTAAAATTTGCTGTGATTTGCGCTTTTATTGATTTATTTTTAATAATTTCTGCTGTTTTTTTATTCACAAAATTCTTGCTTTTCACACTTTGTAAGTGAAATTGTCATTCATTTCTTTCCCCTCTAAATTTGCTGAAATAATAGTTTTTTAAGAGACTATATTTCAGTAACATGAAATGAAAACAACTGTTTTAATACTGAAGATTTTTTTCTTTTAAAGTCGAATTTTCGGTTTTGTTGCCCAGATATGATGAAATTGAAGCAGATTGATGTTGCTTAAGAGAAGAAAAGTAAATTATGAATAATCCATTGCAACATCTACAAAATAGAATGAAAGAATATGTTTTATTTATGACTAAAATGTTTGTTGAATTACAATCAATTTTGTTGCAGCTCAGGACATATTTTAAGGAGACTGACTGTTGATTATAGTTGAGAACATGAAGCAGAATTTATTATTAGGCAACATAACAATATGCACAATGTGGATGAAACTGTGTTGGTAGGTGTGATACAACAAAGAAGAAAGGTCTCTTTTGATGGGGTGACATACTTGCCAGTAGAACTCTCTCACATGGTGTATTCTCTTGGCTGGCACCATAATGCTAGTAGCAGTTCAACTGTCAAATCATCACTCCCTGACTTCTACTGAGCTTGTCTTTTATGGATCACATAGTACACTGGACGCACATGATCTACATGTCTAAATATCCTAGTTCCAGCATGTACTTGCTTTCTCTCAAATCAAAGTCCTGCATGCCAAAGACAAATTCTCTTTTATCAAGAATAAAGCACTGTTCACCGTTTCCACCATTATACTCTAATTCTTGTTCACTATGTCTGCCACACTTCCCACCCTGATATCATGGTCACACAAATAACAGTATGGATGCTGGTTACTCCTCTGAAAGGGGATTGTCTGAACTTTTTCCTCAGAGAAGCTCTCAGAAGAGTTGTCAAGGTTAGTAGTTGAGTTCTCAGGTGAATCGTTGATCTCACATAATATGGGCTCAATCAGCAACTAGCTTTCAGACAATTCATTATCACTTGCCAATGGGGTTGTTTTGAAGGCAGGGCAGAGATCCCTCACATGGCATGCGATCCATCAACCAATACAGAATGCTCACTGACAATATCGGTGACATGCCCTTTTTGGAAGTTGGTGGTACATTGGCTATTAGGAAGCTTTACCCAGATGGGGTTCCCCATTCCATGTGGTCTGCACACTTCTCTCTTTGATCAGGCAGATACATGCCATTGATCCCTTTGATTTGTACTCAGTAGCTGTAGATCATATTGGCAGATGCACTTGTAGCAGACATGTTGTCCTTTGGTGTAATGTTATATCTGTATGCCACTTTCATGACTGTACACTGCTTTTTGGTAGTCATTTTATTTACAATTTGGTGGCACCTTTCTGCTAAGCCATTGCCACATGCATGCATCACAACTGAAGCTGGACCCTCCATTTTTACAGGAAGCACTCAAACTGTCTGCTGCAGAAGGTAGTGTCATCAGTACGAATTTCCTCTGGTCGTCCTCATTTATAAATTACTGACTCTAATTGGCAGATGACACTCAAAGTGTCCTGCTGCAGCAATGTTTGCCAGACCATGAATTTAGTGTGTCCGCAATCTATAAGCATGAGAAAATGCTGGCATAATGGGTTATATCCATACCTAGTCTATTCCAAGTGCTGTTTATCCCCAGCTTCGCTTTTCTCTGGTTCCCAGACTCCATGAATTCAAGCGCCCTACGAGGCTGGCATCCCGCTCTCACCCTTACACTGTAGAAACCTTCAAATGTAGCCGTCTCTTCTACTCCAATATCTTCATACCTCGCACCTCTCGCCAGTGGAACACCCTCCCCAATTACTGTTTCCCTGAAAGCTATAATCTCCAACTATTCAAATGTAATGTCAATCGACATCTCCAATTACCTTGATCTACCCACTATCCTTCTCCTCTTCCTTTCTCCTATCACTCTTATCTGCTCTCGCTCCAAATCTTCCGCAACCCCCTGCATCCTAGTGGCTTCACGCCTTGCTTGGGGCACAATGTTTAAAAAAAAAAAAAAATTTGATTTGTGCAGGGTCTATTGACTATGGAACTTATGGCACTTGTGGACACTGATGTATTGGTCGACTGCACAAATTAACATGTCCTTCTTACACTGGGGTGCCTGCTGTGATGGTGTATTTTCATTATCTTGCATATTGGTGGTACTGGTTCAACATTCTTTTTTTTTATGGCGTCGCGAATCGATCTGTCAGCTAGTTTGCAGTTTAATGTTACCAATGTTATATCAAGGAACAGGTCATATTTAGCGACCAGTTTCTTAATAGTGTCCAATCTTCTGATCAGCATCTCACTAGTTGCCTTGGTGCATACCCTGGCTTTGCCTGTCAAGGTATCTGACACCCAATGGAATATGCATAAGGAGTCAGTCTGTATATGCAAGTTTTAACCCACCACTGGAGTATCAAGTTGATGTCTTTCAGTAGAGTGTCCAGCTCTGCCAGGTTAATATGTGAGGGTCACTTATTGGTCACAATCAGCATTCATCCTCAATTGCAGTTCCATCCTTCTCCAATAAGACTCCATTCACCAGGGACCTTTCATCGACTCACATGTTCGTTTCTTCTGCATGCACACATCAATCTCCTGGCAGAGTCATTCTTCTTTATTTTCACTATGGTCTCCATCACTATGCAAATAAGCAGATTGTCAATCATCTCATCATCCCAACCCTTGGTGACCGCACTTTCCCTGTGCTTCATGGTGCCTGCCACCACACAGAGCCATCTGCACACCAGTAGGTGCCCATAAGCCTTCCACATAAGGAAAAAAATGACTCATCTTGTTAAGATGTTAGATACTTCTGGAACTGCAGTTCTCTGTCTCCATTGCTAGGTTCCTTGCTCCCCTTGAACATCCAAGCCCAATACATGGGTGCCATCTTTCAGTCATGCTGGATCCTTGCAGATCAAGCCAAACTGGGCCACTTTAGCTCTTACCTGCAGTAGTGATACAATGTTTTTTATATAAATGTCATCAAGATATGCTGATGTTCCCTCTTTTACTGTTTCTTGCCTTTATTATCTGCAGGGCTACATTTAATCCAAAGCCCAGAGGTAAGACAGTACCTTCTGTCAGCAAACACCACTATCTGAAATGGCCACAATGACTAACTGACTTGGATTTGCAAATAGGCCTTTCTCAAATCCAAAGAGACATTAGATTCATGCTGACACCTTTCCCATAGTTTGATGGCACAAATATCAGCATCAGCCGTAAATCCTTTGACACATTGGTTCACTTCCCAGTAACCCATTATGGGCCTCACTTTTGATTTGTTTGGCTGCACAATCACCATCAACTGGATCAGGCCTTTAGGAGGGCCAAGTTTTCTATGAGGGTAGCGAATCAACCAGCCATCTTTAGTCCATACACAGAGCTCCTTTTCATACACAGGTCTTATGTGATCAGGCACATGGTATTCAGCTACACGGTTTTGTAGCATGACTGATTCCCTGTCTCCTATCCACTGCTACTAGATGGTCCAGGTCTTCTGATGCTGTTCAAATTCAACACTGAAGTCAGGTTGGTCCATCTTGAGTGCTGCACACATGGAGTGGGGAGGGGCTCCTTCCAAAACTTCACTGTTCCAGTCTGCATGAAGAGAACCCTACCCAAAGCTCAGATCAAAGGTTAATGGCTTCTCATGTACCACTAGTGCTTCGGCATCAAGGGAATTCCCAGTGTCTGCACAGATCGTCACTACCCACATCCTGTGACATACACACGTTTCATCATTTATGGTGGTCACTCTGATGCTACTCTTCCAAGTGTGGCAAAGTCCTGCATACAGTATATTACAAGAGCAGCCAAAATTGAGGAGTGCTAAGCACGGCATCTCATTGATGTGGATTTGGATGACCAGTAGTATCTCGTATGTTGTCTGGTGAAGAGATCAATGCCATTTTGTCCCCAGCCCCATTTTGGGCAGTCTTGAGCCATGTGTTCAGCCTCATTGCTTGGTTTCTACCTGTGCAATTCCTTGCCACATGGCTCTGAACATTGCATTCGCAGCAGACAATTCCAGTGCATGGGCCTGCCCAGAGGAAAGCTCTAACACTATTTTGGTTTGCTTGTGCAGCCACGATAGGTTCATCTTTGCAGAATCATCTTTCTGTATTGTCCTGGCCCTGCTAAGAATGCATATGCTAATACTCATTCAGGCTGTCCACCAAACAGGATTGCCAGCTTCTTCACTGCAGTCAAATAAATGTCTACAGATTTGCCCAGCTGCAAATTCTGTGCTACAAATTGTTCATAGGCAATGCAGACTTCAATGGCAAATGCCATGTAGAGTACCACCTTGATTCTAGCTGGATCTTCTTTCTCCTTACCACTAAGCTGTTGATATATAATGAATGCACTGCCAGTCAGTTGTAGAGGAATCACATGCTCAGTGCATTTCACCCTGCACGGGCACGGAGTAATTTGACTTTTTCTACCCATTCCAACATGGGTAGTACCATCAAACTCTGGGATGAGTTTTAAGTCAACGTTGTCCCCCATTTTGCCAAAGTAGCTTGTGATACAACAAAAAAAAAAGGTCTCTTTTGACAGGGCAACATATACACCAATGGAACTCTCACAGGGTGTATTCTCTTGGCTGGTACCATAACGCAAGTGGGAGTTTGTCTGTCAAATGATCACTCTCTGACTTCTACTGAGCTCGTCTTTTATAAATCACTAAGTATGCTGGACACATGTGATCTATATGCCTAAATACCCTAGTTCTAGCATGTGCTTCTGATATGTTCCGGAAAGGGATATATTTGAACGAAGTAGCTAAGTGGTTTTGGCTACTATAACCAAGTAGAATACAGTAGCAGTAATCGACTGGTATGTGTCGCAGTCGCAGGTAAGAAGTGTAGATCAATGGCATAGTCCAATGGGCGTTGTTATAGACATGGCTCTCAGACTAAGGCTCTTGACCCTTCTCCCACGCATTCGTCAATATTTATGACAGACACCAACCAATCACACTCTACTGAGGGGGAACACAGGTGTACACATATTCCATTATATCAACTTCCTTACTCTCAATTCCTCAATTCAAAGTCACTTTCATCAAGGTTAAGGTAAGTCCTGTTCAACATTTCTGCCATTTGACTCTGGTTCTGGTTCACTATGTCTACTACAATAAATATGTCAGTCTTCTTTCTGATTCTATTTAACAAGGTAATAAAGACAAGCAAGAATATATATACACACACACACACACACACATATATATATATATATATATATATATATATATGATGATCTGTTGGTATATAATCCAAGTGAATCCTAATAATATAAAATATTAAAAGTGATGCACAGAGAGCTCAATGTATGTATTATAGCAGAACATATATAAATAAATAATGTAGTATAGAAATTCAAAATTACCCCATTAAAATAGTTATTTCACCCTACAAAAGCCTCCATGTAGGATTTCTCAACACCAAGAAGTTAAATAAAAAAATTATTTCTTAACTCCTTGGTGTTAACAAATCCTGCAAATAAGCTGTTGTAGTGTTAAATGGCAAATCAAATATATATATATATATATATATATATATATATATATAAACTAAAATGAGGATTAGAAAAAAGGGACCTCATTTTAGTCAATACAATGAGTTTTTGTACAGAATCTTTCTGACAATTTTTTTTTTTTTTTTACATATATACATGGCTGCATAGATGAGTGATTAGAACATTTACTTTCTGACCATGAGACCTGGGTTCAAATCTCACCATGGTTGATTTGTCAGGAAGGAGACTTCCTGATGATATGTCTGAAGCGGGAATGATATCAGTGTGCGGCACCTTTGGAAAGTTCCTGAAAACCATACTACGGGTTGACCCAAGCCAAGGGTTTAAGTGTGCTGGTGTTGTTCAGATTGTTGATCATTCTAGATAACATGCTCTCTCCCAGAAAGTGTAACTAAGGTTTGCCCAACATAGCTGCAATATAAACCACACCTGGGCTCTGTGTGTGCTGAACAAGCACAAATGTACCTGAGCAAGAGTCTGCAATAGGGATTGGCTAGCCACCCTAGTAGATGGTTATCTTCATATATATATAGAACAGATTTATAATCCAGAATTATTTAGCATTTATTTTTAAAAAAACAGTACTCAATACACAATAGAGCATAACATTATAATTATTTATTTAAAAATATATTTCCATTACGACACAGAAATTACTATGTTTCAAAACAAAACTTAAATCTTAAATTAAACTTAAACCTAAAATTTGAAGTTTCGTTCCATTTTCAAGCAATGTTGAGTATAAACTTAAAAAAAAAAAAATTGATTTACTCTATTTATAAGCCAAATTGTATTTTATATTTAAGTTGGTAGGGTAATGAGAATTCAGGATTTTTTATTAAGTGGGTACTGGCTTTTTTTGATGAATGAAAATACAAGTATAAATTTCTACAAGGCAAATTGAAAGTTGGTTAAGGTTAGGGTGGGAGTTACAGATTTCTGACTGTTGAATACTGACTTATGTGTACTTGTCATCCATGTCTTGTTTTTTTTTTTTTATTTTGGGTTACAATCCAATATATTTGGCATTTATATTTATTTTTTATTAATTTTCTTATATTCTGAAACTAGATCGAGATTTTCTTAAAGGGGCCTTCAAATATGGTTAAGTCATATTTTTTATATTAATATTTTAATTTATAAAGATCTAAAATACTGTATTTTATTTAATAATAAATTATATATGGTATTGTAAAATTAAAACATTAGAATTTAATTACACATTTATAAATTAATTTATTTACAATCAAATAATGGATATGTAATTATGCAAATTATTTTTATAATTAAGTATTTTTTAAGGAAAATTTCTATTTCATTTCTTTGATTTAATAAATTTTTATTTTTCAGAAACTTAATAATATATAACTTTTCATGTAGGCACAAAGGATATGGGTCATTTAAAGATCTACATGTTCTCATTTTTTTTATTACTTTCCATTTTACTGTTGGTGTTTTATTTATTTCTTTTAAATGCCAAAAATATTTAGATAGGGATGTTTGGTTGCGATACTCAATATTACTGAAGGAAGTCAGATGTTGCCTCCATCTTAATTTAAATTCATTCTTAGTACATCCTATATAGAATTTAACATTAGTATTCTCAATAGATGAGATAGTGCATTGGTAAACTACAGATTCTGTGTGACATTTATTATTCAAAGGACAATTTTCAGGATTTCTACAGTTACATAATTTATCTTTACTATTGTTTATTCTTATTACTGGATAAGTATTTCTTTAACTCAGGTATTTATTTAAGATTTTGTTAGTTTTTTTTATAATCTTTCTTAATTTTCAGTACAACTATAAATTAATTTTAGGGTATTTTTTTTCTTTATTCTGCAGTTACATGTGTGTTTAATTTGCTCGGGTGGTTTGTTGATAGTTTTCCTCTCTTGCTTTTTATTATTTGTTTCATGTTCTTGGTACAACTGTAGCTGATTTTCACTGTGTTTTTGTTGAATATTTTGTGGAGAGTGCTTGATTCATTGAAAGGTTTTTGTAAGAGTTTGAAGAATATTTTTTCCTACATTTGTTTTTGTTTTTGTTGTACAGTGAGTTGAACTATATGATGTTTCTCTTCTTGTTGGTATGTATGTGAGCGTTGCCAGGTATTCACTATCTTTTAGGGCTGTTTCATTGTCTTTCTTAGCTTTGTTGAATATGGTTTCATTGGAAGTCTGCGGTTAATTGATTTTAGTATCTGCTTGATTATAGATGGCGAGTGATTAGAAGATGTGTCTCTATATATATATATATATATAGTGGTTTATCATTGTGTTATATATATATATATATATATATATATATATATATATATATATATATATATATATGTAAATTGTGTGTGTGTGTGTATTGTTCTACAAAAAAGACATCAAGAAAGGGAAGAGTTAATTTGCTTGCCTGAAGGGCTGGATGGATTATGTTAAAGGAAGTAAGGAAAAGAATCATCATTAAGGATACCTCTAAATTTGTTCAGTTATGCCCTTCACATAATTTTGTCTCCACATTGACTATTGAGGCTAGGTTCCCAAAATGTCTAGTCAAGTGGGTTAAATGTGGAGTTTTGCCTACTGACATTTCTAATTTGATTAGACCCTCTGGTTCAATTTATCCCCATCTCTATGATTTACCAAAACACATAAGGTTGGGATCTTATTAAGACCTATTCTGTCTATAATAGGGTCTAGCCCTTAAATTTACACAAGAGAAGGAAATTATCTCTTTCCTTCCTTTTCTTGATATCTTGGTTTGTAGAACTTCTTTGGGTTTTCGCACTTCAGTTTATCAAAAACTGACATTTACTGGTTTGTAAACATTGGTACTCTTTTTGTCCCATGAAATGTAACATAAATTTAATTATAACTCTTAACCATAGAGCCTTAAAGATCTGTTCTAAAACCAAATTGGATGATGAGATCACTTTTATTACTACTACTCTCTGCAACAATGCCTATCCTTTAGACATTGTTCAATTCATAATTAAAAATAATATTTCCGAGTTTAATAAAGTCAAATCTGCATCAGTAGAGATGCCCCGTGTACCTACATCTTTTTTGGCTAGACAGTATTAGTGACGGATTTGCTAAACAGGTTTCCATAGCAGTTTGATAATGTTACTTTGCTGCTAATACACATGTGGTTTTCTCTGTTACACCTGTCCTTCCATCCATGTGCAAAGATGTTCTTCCACCTTGCAATAATAGTTCCCTCATTTATTTATTTAAATATAGTTGCAATATGCTCTACATAGGAAGAACAACCCAAAGGCTTGATGCTATGATTAAACAACACATGTCTACAAAAATCCGGATCTCTACTTATTCACCATCAGATGTTCTGACCAATACATATGGGTCTTCTATATAAATAATCATGATTGTGTGGCTAATCTCAATGTGGACTCCTTTTCCATCCTGTGTAGGTCCCACTCTAATTACCATCTTAACATATTGGAGGCCATATATATATCATCTATGAAACTTTCACCCTGCAAACAGGAGGATTTTTGTCCTTGGCCTCCAATTGATTTCAATTTTATTTTTCTTCCTTACATACATTTCATTCTTTTTATTAATAATGTATACCTATTTATTAATCTCAATTTAGCTCTGTTGAGTGAGGTTCAAAACCAGTTAGCTAGCTTGTTTTTCATTTTTTTCCTTTTAATTATTATCATGTGTGGTAATATTAAAAATAAAATTTATCTATTTATGGTGGTTAAGTTTTGTACCACTAATAAAATGTTCAAAATATATATATATATATATATATTGTGTGTGTGTGTGTATATATATATATATATATATATATATATATATATATATATATGAAGAGAAAATCTGTTTTCTGTTTGCCTCCTCTTGATAGTGCATGGTATTTTGGATAGGAATCTACCTCATTATTCTTGACTACGGCTACCTCTGCACCTAATGCCCAATATGTGAATATCCTATGTCATTGAAAGCAATTACCTGATAGATATTCTGGTAGATTTGGTTGGGTGCTATGTAGCCATTTAAGCAGAAATGGTAATATAATAGCCTTTATTATCTCTCTGTGTGCCAAGGTAGAACAGGTATGTGTATATCTTCATATTTGTATATAAAATGTTATTCAATTCAGGTGTCTTCTGTGATGTGTGTCTAAATTGATAGATAAGCTGTAATTATAATCCTTTGTCAATAATTTAAAGAAAATTAAGATGAACATCATTATTTTTTTTCTGTTACCTCCTGGATGTTACTTGACTTGAAAATGAATTTTAGTCATGTGTATTGGTTCATATAAAAGCAAATTTTTGTCTTCCTATTTGATATTGTATGTCAAATTTTTCTTACTGATGCAGATGTTTTCAAATGTATATAAACCTTTTTTTTATTTTCTCTGATGTTTCCAAAATGGCAACAATGTCAAATGATCTATAGTTTAAGTTCCAATCATTTATATAGTTTTTTTTTCCTTTTTTCTTTGGATTATTAATAAAAGACAGACAAATGATTGTTAAAACATAAACTAAAAATAAATACTGTGCATAAAAAGGAACATTAAAACGTTTCTAAAAAAATGATATCTCTATGGGTCATATTAGGCTCTGAAATACATTGTCTTTGCCTTTTTGTAGAGACTTTACCATATGGTTATCATTCCTGTATATTTATCTGCTTAAAGTGAAAATTTTTTTGAAAGGCTTTCATGGTGTTAACAATTTCTCTAATAGACTCAAAAATTAAAGTAACACATTTTATTTCTGGAACACAGTGAGAACATAGGGCTTGGAGAACTTGACACTCACAGGATGAAGTGAAGGCAAGAGAGGCACAGAGAAACAGCAAGGCATCTACATAACAGGGAATGTCAAGGATAGTAAGGAAACAAACCTTGCTTGGTTATAAAGGATAGTTTTGAAGGGTCATGATTTTCATGAGATAAATGAACAGCACAACTCATGATGAACAATCAGTAGTGAAAGCGAAACATTTAAGGGATACTGCTTATATTTCTAGGCCATATCTCATTGCCAAAAGCCTGCTTCTTACCTCTTGATGAGGCAATCATACAAGTCAAGCATTGTGGGGACTCAATGAACCGTTAAAGTTGGAGAATATTTTACCACATCAAATCCTTACTTTCTTTTGTTTTATGATATATTATCTGGCTATATTTTTATATGGGAGGTCTATTTCTGCTTCCTTCAAGGCATAAAACTCTGGAATGCACTTAAAAAATAAGATAAGAATGTAAAGATAGGGAAAGAGGGGGGAAATAATAGACAAATGTCTGATAAAGATAGAATCCATTTTGGATAGGCACATATTTCTTTCTCAGATCTGTGATCTCATTTACTAACACACAAGCATTTACATACATAATATAAATATGTAATGTTATCAATATATTAGTAAAATTACGTACATAGCCAGTATGGAGGTATTTTTCTTTCATTTGTCGGTAAATTTCTTGCCTTTAACTCACAGTATTAAGAATATAGATAATTTTTGGTTATTTTTTTTATGTCAACTGACTTGTGTACACTCACGTCTTTCTTACAAATATTTTCATTGCAATTGTTCTGATGAGCTTTCCTCCTTGGTATCTCAACTGCATGAATTTAAGCATGTTACTAGATTGGCAATTAGGTCTCACTGTTATTGTTGAACTTTCTAGATGTAATCGTATGTTCTATTCTAATATTATTCTTTTCACCTGTGGAACACACTTCTGATTTCTTGCTTCCTTGTTGTTATGCAAATGAACATTATTATTCTTTTTGTGTTATGCAAATTCATCTTTATGTAAATTAATGTGAAGAAACACTGATAGCATCATTCTGCTCTATTTTTTCTTTTTGGTTATTTTTTTTTTTTAAGATTATTGCTGTCTCATCTTCCTGCTATTTTGAATTGTGTTCATAATACCTGCTACCTAAAATTTTTAAAAATTTAAAGGCAATGCCAATCACCATCTTCTGTCTCCTTGAAATCTGTTCTTTTATTGTCTTTTCTCCTTGCTAAAGTCTTCTCATTCTCTTCAATTCCTAGTAAACCCTTGCATTCTAGGGGCTTTATCACCTTACTTTGGGGTGAAATAATAAAAAGAAAAGATTAATATTTTTATAACAAAGTTGATATTGGTCAATAAATATTGATACAATTTTCAGAATCTATAAATATACTATGTGAATTTCACTGTAAAGTGATAAATATGCCAATGGGATTTTCACTATATATGTTTTTATTAAAAATACTGTTTGATAGTATGAGATCTTATGCTACAAACGTTATTAATAATATTGTAAATAAATATATATAATAGTAATTTATTTATCTTTTAATTTTGTATATGTGAAACTTGTTATGGGTCATATGAAAGATATAATCATAAAAGAGAATCAAAATATTTGAGTGAGATGAAAACATTAGAAATAGCAAAAAACTAGGAAGATCATAGGACAATAAAATAAGAAATTGAAAAAAGGAAAGATGAGAATGGGAAAAACTGGCTTTAAGAATATTGCAAAAGGATAATTGAGAATAATTAATAGTAATAATCAAGACAAGTGAGTTTTTCAGTCAGAATATATTTGAAGAATCTGAACAGAAAAGATGCAGAATATTAAGAACATTGGTTAAAGAAATGAAATCAACCAAACTACAACCTTTAAGTCAATATCACAAAATGTTTAATTTGGGCAAACAAGTATATGAAGTAAAACTACATTGGATGGAACTGATAACTTATCTGCAGTTTCCTTTCTGTGTCTGCTATATACCTTATGTTCTTAAGATTGTAACCTACCATAATGAATCCAAGTTGGATTTCCATTTCTCTCAGGATTGCCTCACTGTAAAGGATGAATAAGTCCAGTGAGAAGACACATTGTTGTTTTATACCCATGTTTATTTTTTATATTTACTGAATTCATTTTCTATTCATATGCAGGCAGTTTGTTCTCAGTATAATTCCTGGGTTATTCTAATATGTTTCCCAACTAAATTAAGCTTACATTGCAGTTGTAACACTTGTAGCTTATTAAATGCTTTTGTGTAAATATAAAAAACAATGGCATACATCCTTCTGAACTTGTATTGCTCTTTCAGATTCAATTTTATATATAAATATCACATTCCTTGTTCCAGTGTCTTAAATGAAAGTACACTGTTCTTGTCCTATTTCTGGTCTAATTCTGTTACACACTCTATTAATCAGACTTCAAATAAGTGCTATTGATTTCCTGTTAAGTGAATGATCACTTGAGTTTGTTTTTTTTACTTTGTAGAAATAAGATTTTAATTAATTTCAACTTTTTATTATTTATTTATTTTATTTTTTTCTCAGGGTTTTGCTCTTGTGAAATAAAATTCTTTTGATGATGAGACCAGTTCATCAACAAAATCTGTTAAATTATAGTTTTCCAAATTCTTATATATTTAACATTCCATCAAATTTTCATCCGACTTTATTCATATATATATATATATGCATACACAAGATTCAGGAAGGTATAAATAGCAGTGCTTGAGATCACCTCAAGAGTTAGAAAAGCAGTAAACATGGATCAGAACAGACCTGGAAGTGATTGTGTAACAAAAATGGTAATAGGCAAGTCATATAGCATGAAAGTATAGCAGAAGGAACCAAAGATTAATTAATTGGTGCTTAATGGGTAACAAATGCATTTGTAAGAGATGAGATAGAGGGGTGAGCTCATGACCATGCAGAGGAGAACACAGTCATTATCATCATGGAAGGAACTGGAAAAGACATTTGTTCAACGGTAAAGTCTCAGTAAATGATAGTAATATATCTGTGGATGGGGTGCAGAGAAGTTTTGGGCCTAACCAAGAAGAGATTCTAACAAATGTCTAATGTTTGGTCATTTGGTTAGATTTTGGAAAGTGGGTCTGTCTAATAACTTTTAAGAACCTCATCATGTATACTTAATTTATCTCAAAAACCAGCTTTGCCATTATATCTGAAAAAAAAAAAAAAAATCAGTATTTACAATACGGTAAACAACTATAATGAAACTAAATTTTGCCTTTGTTGTATTTAAATGGGAAGGTCATTTAGATTTTGACAGTTATCTCTCAATTCTCTCTCTGTATCTATCTATCTATATATATATATATATATATATGAGAGAGAAAGATAGGGACTTATTTTCTGTGAAAATGGAATAGCCTACTTGAAACGGAAATTGCAATTTTGGAAAGGAAATTTTTTTTTTCTTCTAAAAATTGTTTGCTAGCTGTCATTTTTTTTGTTACTACATTTGACTTTTCTGACTCATTTGTCCAACAGACATCAAAGGGTAAAGTCAGTAATTATTTAATACATCTCCCTAGAGTTTACAGTATTTAAGAACCAAGTTTTACAAAGTGTACTTGATTTAATTTTAAAAAAAGGTGGCGGCGGGGGGGTGCAAATCAAAAATTTTGTCTTTTTATTTTATCTTTTTTTTTCTATTACACATAGTGACGGGGGTGGGGCTGCAGTTTGACATTTCAGAAAGTGAAATTTTTCAAATTGGACTTTGATTCTAATATTTCAGTTTTCTTGTTTTAATAAGATTTATATATTGTTACACTTTCTCACTAAGTATTATAATAATATATTTGTAGCATTTGTAGATACTTCTTATATGAGTGTTAAATTTAATGAATAAATTGGCACTTAGCTAAAAACAGTAATAAAATATATATATATACATATATAAATATTTCCCCATTTCATTTTTGAATAATTTTGTAATATTTTAAACCTAATGCTTGGTTAAATTTAGAATTTGTAATTTTTAATTTTTCTGTGAAATTATAACTCAATTATTTCATATTGATTTCTAGTTTAATCTAACATTAACTTTAATACACTAATGATTTGTATTTAGAACATATTTTCATGTTTTTTTGAATTATAATATACTTGTATTCTGATTGATCATCATAGGTTACGTAACAATGTTTCCCCTATTGAGGGGGTTTGATTTTGTTTTGAATTTTCAAAAAACTCTTTATTTCACAATCAACACCATCACTTGATAAGACACTAGAAGCAAAATGGTTATTTTTGTTGTGATGTTATCAGTGGCGTAGCTAGTGGGGGGGAGGGAGCGGACCGCCCCTGGTGCCAGCACAGTTGGGGGGCACAATGTCACCCCCCAACAAAATTTTTCAACCAGGATAAGGTGCCAAAAATAGTCTGAAAACACACGGTTTCGCAGGCTGGCATATGACCCCCACCCCCGAAATAATTTATGACCCCCCAGTTTTGTCCCTCCCCCGAAATTTTGATTTTTAACAAATATGTTCTTTAGAATGAAGTTCTTATGCTTTTGATCATCTGATGTATGAGCTTTTATGTTTAAAACTTTTTATTTAATTTTTTTTTGTGAAATTTGTTGGACAGAATATTTCCTCAAAAGAAAAAAAATTTAATTTTTACTAACCTTTTTAAAATAAGTTTCCTGAGTAAAGTTAGTAATAAAAAAATGCAAAGAATTCATCATTTTAAAAAGTTGTCTATTTTGGCTTCAATTGTTCTCCACCAAAACAGAAAATTCTCAGTAAAAAAAACAAAAAAAAACAGTTGATGAGTCTTTCTGAAACCATGAGATTTGTTTTTTATTTAAACAATAATTCTTATTCTCTCTGACTTAAGCTTCCTTCCAAATTTTTGACAAAGTATTGAGATTTTAATAATCTAAAATAAATTATGTTTACAGCAATTTTCTAAAAGTTCTCTTCAAGAAGCCACCATGGTTAGGAACAAATCTATTTTATATGTTCATTAAGAGTAATAAAATACTTTGAATGTAAAAATTATTTGCCAAGTTAAATATTTGACTACTTGTTTTTTATGGAAAATTTTTTTTTTTCTGTTTACAATAGAAAGAACATTTTTAGCTCAAAGAATATTCAACAGTAAGTAAATTAAGGCTTTACAGAATCTGGAGTGCTGCTGATAGACAAGATTTTCTAATGCCATATCCCTTTAAGACATTGGCAATAATGACTCTCCATAGATATTTTCTTGTCTGTGAATACATTCATGGGAAAAATACTGGAGTGGTTTCCTGTCATTTTATGAATTTAGTTTTCATTCTTTTAGTCTGGTTATAACTCAGAGCTGGAGACCCCAGTCTACATTGTTATTTAACACATAACTTGTACAGAAGAAATGATGGATTCATGCCTTTACCAAAGGAATTTATGTGAAAGTGAATATAATAGACTGTTAGCATCAGCTGTATATATATATATATATAAAACATATTCCAACAGTACATATATATATATATATATATATATATATATATATATATTCATGAATTCTTCACACAAAAACAAATGCAAAGGTTAATGATTTAATTGGCGAGAAATCCATCGTCGCAAACAATTCAAATAATATACAAAAACCTCTGAATCCGTTATGAATGAAAAGATCCTTGTTTCTATAAATTTCTGCCGCATTAGTTCTTATTTTTACTACAAGCTTTCGTCTGTTCCTACAGACATCTTCAGGTATGGAATAGATGTTGTTCTTGTTTTTTCTCTCAGTAATAAGAGGACAACGAAAATATATGTATTGTTGTATATATATAAAACATATTCCAACAGTACCCATATATATATATATATATATATATATATATATATATATATATATATATATATATATATATAAAAAGTGGATGATGAAAAGTTCTCAACCTAACCTACTTCCCAAAATAAGAATTAAAATGATCAAACATTAAAAACTTTTTCTCTTTTTAATTATTTCAACCCAAGAAAGGCAATAATGATACAAGGGAGCATGAAAGAAAAAGAAAATTATTATTAATCAGTGAAAAACAGTAAAAGAAAAAAATTAAAGACAGTAGATAATGATTGAAATTTCGTTTAAATTTTTGAAGATCAAAATTTGCTGGAAAGCAAGTATCTGAAAGAGTTCCACAAGCAAGAGGTGTAAGAAATTCTTAGCCTAAAAATTATGGATGCATGTAGCCATTTCAACTGTAAAATGATGAAACCTTGTTTCCAATTGAGTACTGCCCTTAAATTCATAAAATTATTTCTGTAAAAGCGAATACATCATACTAGCCTAGAATTTGAATGAAGCTTACCAATTTCACTTTCTACAATATCTGTTACACTGCCCATGCGTTCTGATACTCAAGACGAAATAACATATAATGAAGGCTTCTTTTCTATGGAATTTATTTTTTTTACTTAGTGAATCTGTAGTTGAAAACAAAAAAAAAAAACAATGTTTTAACGAAACTCTATCCTGTCAACTGACATGCCTGTGGTTTTCCACTGAGTAAAACTATTACCAGCTGAACTAACAGTTTTGTTCAACCATTTGACTAAATCCAAACAGTGTTTTCTAATATACAGGTTTTTTTTTTTGTAGTTACCTGAAAAATGCTTAAATGCATAAAACAGAGTTGTGATGATGATAATTTATACTTTAATCTAAATTTTGATTACTCTCATGAATACAGAAGTTGATAAAATGTGCAAGTATTTAAATGTCTGTGATAAGAAAAAGTATATCTTTTTTTGTAGAAGTCTACTTAGAAGTATCATTGACTTATTTTTCTGTTACAACTTTAGGTTTGAGAACCTTTGCTTCAGAATAGAATTCTCATGTAGTCAGTAGTCAATGCTAAATGAATATATCTGAAAAGCTGCTTGCAAGAAAATGACTGGTAGCAATTTTGTTTTAGACTATTCACTCATCTAGTAAGTTTGATTCTTACTAGATGTCTTACTAGTGTTGTCTCATTCCAGAAAGTTTAGTAAATATCTACTAAGTCAGTATTTCAATTTTTATAAAGGCTAAACTGACTGACAGCAAGAAAAAAAATCTATTCTTTATATGTATGTTAATTGAGGATATTTTTAATCATTTCACTCCAAGCAAGACAATAAAGCCATTAAGACACAAGGGGTTACTGATTGTGAAAGAATATGGGAAAAAAAAACAAACCGGTGCTACTATAATATATCTGCTATCCATTTTCTACTATTTACCAACTATTGGAAGTATGAAATATATTGAGGTTAGAGTTAAGGGCAGTGAAATGGTTATGTATTAAAAATCATTGACAATATTTTATAGCAAAAAAAAAATCATCAAATAGTGATTTTAATGTTTGTAAACTGATTTGATATCATTTAAAAAAAACAAAAAACAGAGGTCATTGTTTTTTTTCTGAGCATTTTCTAGCAATAATGAGTGCATTGTCATTTACGGTAGGTTGCAAATGCCTCAGTAGGTACCATACTATAGTCGCACCAAAAAATATTAAGGAGAGAGAACAGGAATTAAAGAAATGGAAGATAATGATTGACATTGCATTTCAATTTTTGAAGATCAAAGTTGACTGAAATGCAAGAATCCAGATGGAAGTTCTACAATTGAAAAGTCTGAGAGAAGAAACTGTTAGCATCAAACTTATGGTTACATCTAATCATCTCAACTGTAAAATGATGAGAATTTGTTTCCAATCTATTACAATGATTAGATTCATAAAGTCTAGGTACCATAGGGGAAAACTCATCAGAAGAATTGCTATGTAAATATTTATAGAAAAGGCAAAGGGAAGCTACATTACAGTGGTGGGAAAGATACTGAAGTTGAGATGCTGTTGGAATTTGACCTCAGAACTTGTCTGATGCTCTGATAGCTTGCTTAAATGCATAAAACAGTGTGGTGGTGATGATGATTTATTTTTAAATCTAAATTCTGATTCCTCTCATATATACAATTGATAAAATGTTCAGGAATTTAAAGGTTTCTGATAAAGTGTTTTTAAGAGAAAGAAAAAAAAAACACTGTAAAAGAAATTAAAGTAAAGAACAAGAAACAAAGACAGCCATTTTTTTTCCTTATGAAAATAAGAAGAAATGGTATAAATATCAGATGAAATTGTTATCTGTGTTTGTTTTGAGTGTGTTCTTCTGCTTCACAAATAGCGTTGACACCTATGTGTCAATTTGAACCAGAAAAGAATGTTCTGCATGCAGTCACAGTGGCAACTATATTCATTTTGATGGTTAAGAATGCCTGGTCCAATTACGGGCTGACAGCCCATATGTCAACATGGCATCAGAATGAGGCTGGCTCCAATATGGATGCTCCTCCTTTTGGTTGTTACGTGGAAGCAATTAATATCCACAACTGACATCTGCAATTTATTGTTACCACTTTCTTGATCTTCTGATGTTGATATTTTCTGAAAACAAAAAATTATCTCATCCTTTATTAGTTCTTAATTCTAATTTTTTTATGATTTTTTTTTTTATGTTAGCATCAGCTACATATATAAAATATTTTTCAGCACCACCCATATATATAGATCATGAAAAGTTCTCAATCTAACCTACTTACCAAAATTAGAACTAAAATTATCAAGCATTAAAATATTTTTTTTTCTTTTTAATCACTTCAAACCAAGCAAGGCAATAAAGCCACTAAGGCACCAATGTGAAAGAATAAGAAAAAGAACATTATTATTATTAATGAGCAAAAACAATAAAAGAGGAATCAAGAAGACAGTAGATATTTAAATTTTTGAAGATCAAAGATGGCTAGAAAGCAAGTTGGAAGAGTAGTTTTACAAGCAGGAACTGTCAGCATAGAACTTAGGGTTACATCTAACCATTTTAACTGTAAAATAAGGAAACCTTGATGCCAATCTAGTACTGCACTTAAAATCATAAAATTTAGGTACCATAAAGGAAACTTCATCAGAACAATAAAGTATTTATGGAAAAGCCACAGGGAAGCTACCTTATGAAAGTGGGGAAATGACTGAAGTCTAGATACCAGATCAGGACCAATAACATTGCAGATTGTTTGATTTTTTTTATCAAGAATCTCTAAATATTAGCAGGAAAACCAGAACTTGAGAAACAATATTCAAAATATGTTGAACTTTGGTGGGAATATGTACAATACCATTTAAATTCCATGCCACTCTGTTTTTCTTAGACTGAGAACACCATCATGTGTATGTTCATATAATATATACAGCTATAATAACAAAGTTTGTGTTTCAGAAAAAAAAAACTCTAGAAGATAACATTTTTAAAAGAAGCAGTCTTTGTAATTATAGTGTTGAATACCAAGAGATAGAGCACTAACAATAATAATTAAAGTTAAATGTTGACTTATCTGAATTCTACCTGATGTTTTTACTGAGATTACATTCACTCTTCAGAGGACTTGATTGTAAAATTTTACAACTGAGTCTCTTTATTTATTACTAAATATATATAATTTTCATGATCTGTATGTAATATTTTTCTGCCAACAGTTAAGAGTCTATTACATAGAGACAATTTGCTGTGTGTGTGTGTGTGGGGGGGGCTCCTCTGGTGGCAGAGTAGAAGTGCTGTAACATGTTTAGATATTATGAAGTAGAAACAATAGAAATATTGTTTTAAAGAAACTTTGAATATGTTATTGACACTGTAGATAAATTTTTAAAGTAATCTCTGTTTAAATATCTCAATTAGGACCCATTTCAACACATAGAAATATACTAAAGTCTGTCTGCAACATACTTGTAGAAAATATAAACATAATAACATCATCCACATGTAAAAAAAAATGTCAAAAATAATGGAAGCATTAATAATAATAAAAGAGAAAGCCAATACTTAATAATATCAACTACGAACATGGCCACAATGTGCTAACCATGTTTGGAAAATAAAAAAAACAAAACATTCCCATTACTTTATATATAAATAAATCTAAATATCAAAAACAAAAAAACATCCTTGATAAAAATTAATAGAATAACTGAAAGCACTTGAATATATAAAACATTTGAACAGTTTTTACACACTTTATATCCAGAAAAGAAAACACTTCTATGAATGCAAGAAATATTGAATATGAAGTTTATTTGCAGTAACTTGTCAGTCGTCTTTTAATGAAACTTGTACAAAAGAGAAATTGCTGCTTAAATAGTTTATCAAATATACATGTATTAAAATTTAGCTTCATTCATTATAATTGTTTCCATTGCTAGCAAACGGATAAAGCAGAGAATATTAATTTTAATTTTCGTTTAATATTCAAAATATTGAATATAATCATAAAAATGCAAAACAAGGAATTTTTTTTTATATTTATATAAATACAGTATAATTGCGAAATTACTTCAATATTTTCTTGCAGTTCTTCCATATGGGACTCTTTCAGCTTCTTGCTTTTCAGTCAACTTTGATCTTCAAAAATGTAAATTCAATGTCAATTGTTATCTTCTATCTTCTTAATTCTTGTTCTCTTGTTTTTCTTTCTCCTTAATAATGTTTTCTTTTTCTCATATTCTCTGAAACTCATTAACTCCTTGCATTTTAGTGGCTTTATTGCCTTGCTTTGTGGTGAATTAATTAAAAAAAGATATGGATTTTTTTTTTTTTTTTGGACAGCATAGTTGTAAATCAATTTGAAAGTATCAGCAGAATTAAAAAGTAAAAATGAACAGTAATAATAACCGAGAATAAGAATTATTACTGTTCATTTATACTTTTTAATTCTAAAAATTTCAAATGCGTTCTAATGCATTTTAATTTTAAAATATCTTCGTAAATACAAATCACGATGATAATTTTTTTTACAAAAAGCTGGCTTGGGTGATAATGAGTCTGAATATATATTTACTTTGTCATTAGTTATTGTAGTTTTTTTTAGTTTTAGCTGGACACACAGATACAGACAACTGCACTTCATGTATATAGATATTTTTTATATGAATGTACACTGAAAAACTTCTTGGACTGACCCACTTCGCAAAATCAGTTTTTCCATGATCAAGCAAAAATACTGATTCTTGACAAGTTGGTTGGGCCAAGAATTTTTCAGTATCCTGTTATATAACAATTTGCTGTAATGAAAAAATGTTCTATTGTTAATATATAAGGTACAATAAAATATTAAGTCATGGAGGTATAGGTAAAAAAAATGATGTTTGTTATCTTTGGATTCAGATATCCACTAGGGGGTCTTGAAATGTATCCCACTTACACACAAACAGAATTACTACTTGAATACATTAAAGAATAATCTCATTTTACTCTGTTTATTTTGCAACTTGATTCAGGGGAAGAGCAGAAAACTAAAGGTCAAAATAAGTGAGGTTTTCATTTTGGTGCCACCATTAAGATAAACTGTTAAGTACTTGAATCATAAAGATAACAAGAGAAAAATGTTTTTGTTATTTTTTCTACTTGATAAACATTCCTTTATAATGTGAGGTTTCCTTTTGAATTGGCTTAACCTTTTCAAAATATTTTTCTTCAGATAAGCAGTACTTCCAAATTTGGATCAAATGTTGAGAAAGTGAAAGTTGAAAAAGAAAATTATCCAAATATCCACATTTGGTAGGTTATTTATTGCATAGTTATGAAATTAGTAGTAACAATTCTGTTGTTACTTAAGTTCTTATATTATTCTTATACTAAAATAAAATTTGATTTTGGGATCGGGTGATGGGACTAAACATCAAACCAAATCACTTTAGTCCCCTACATTGTGAAAATGATGCAAACTACAGGCAAATTCTTACTTGCCCCTCCCCAACTTAAAAGTTCCCCACCTCCTAAGTTACAGGCCACACCCTCAACTATAAGCACACAGGCAATGATCCTGGGTATTAAGTTACTGTACAACTGAGATTACAGTTGAGCGACGGTCAGAAAATAAACTAATCAAAACATCATTAAACCAGTATGTTTGAGCTAAAAGGTTATTAATAACTAAACTAAAAAATATACATTTTTACTTACATTTCTATAATAAACACAGATCTGTATAAATTAGCGGAAGAATAAAGCCCTGAAGATTAACTGGCATCTGAAGTTAGCATGAAACTTATTACAATGCTGCTATCTTGAAGAGAATCTGTATCTTCAAGGGAAAAGGAAAATTCTCTTTCAGCTATCAGTTCTTTATTCTTAAAATATAAAAGTCAAGAATATAAATAACCATGTCTCTCCAAGACAGATAAATACCTGCAAGTATCACTTTGTAGTCAAGCAAAGTATGGAAAAGTATTTGATTCTCATCTTGATGCTAAGTCAATGATATTTTTTTTTATCAGAAGCTGATGTTGAAAGAAACAAAGTTGAGTTCACATAAAATCCACATTTCCCATTAGTATATATGAAGGATAAGTAAGTATATATATATATATATATATATATATATATATATATATATATATATATATATAGTTTTAAGGTAAGCTATATTTATGAGTTAAAGTGCTCAATATCAGAGGTAGAGCATTTCAAGAGAAGTTGTAAACCTTGAAAATTGCTTCAATGAAAGGAGGCATGCTAACTATGAAACACTGGCAATATTCTGCTGAAATCCCACTGGTTCAGACAGCCTTGATAACATCAACAAGTGCCTTGGAAGTGGTTGGTTGGTTGGTTTTTTGTAACCTTATTCTTAATGTAATCCAAAAAATTTTCTATTGGATTGAGGTCAGGTTTATTGTCAGGCTATTCTAATGTAGTGACTGTAACTTTTTCAAAGTTATTCTTTCACTTTCTTTGCTTTGTGGCATGGTGCACCATCATGCATAAATAAGCTTCAACGCTGTATGTGCAAGTGAATCTCTAGTTTATCCTGCAACAGTTCCACATACTTTTGACTATTCATGGTTGTTCAGGAATCCAGAAAATACAAACCAGCTGTTCCAAACTCATCTGGCTGAGAGGGTGTTTCATAGGATGTATGATATATTTTTTCATTATGTCTATTTCCTGAGGGTCTTTTGACATAATGCTGATGCACAACAAATTATTGCAGTGTGGATTTATCATTCCTCAGAGAACATAAACTTTTCCCCATTGTCCCTCTGTCCAATGTTCATGCTTTTTGGCAAATGCCAGGTGCTTCTTTTTAATCTATACAGTCAATCTTGGTTTTCTGGAAAGGTTTGCAGAATAGTGTGCTTGCCTATCAATTTGGACATAAAAGATATAAACCAATAAATCAATCAATAATACTCTCAGTTTATAATCAATATCTTCAGTATTGTCAAAAACACAAACTGCAAAGTTGGGGAAACTATATGCAGTTTTGATTTTAATAAATCCTATTTAGCTGATCTGGAGAAGACAAGAAGAAAACACACCACTATCTTTCCCAAGAAGTCATGGCAATTCCCAGATAATAAAAAGAAATCTGAAGAGCCATGGTCATTTACCTTCTGAAGGAACAAACAAAAATTATATCACCATAGAGAACCTTAGACTGACCCTCATGGTTCAAAATGGCTAAGAAGAAAGAATAGGCAAGCATTTCTCTTCTTTTGGTAGAATTGCTAAACTCATATTTTTTTGATGTTTTTTGGATTTCTTCCTGAATGTGATTACTTGAAGAAAAAGTTCAAAATTGACTGATTTCCTTGCTAGTAAATGATGTATTACATCTTACACCACTTATTCATGTCTGTCAAAAGTATTTTTCTAATGTAGCAATATCAGTGTCAGCTGATATCTTGCTAAAGACCTACCTGCAGTGTATCACAAAAATTGCTTTCACAATTATCTGTCTTGGCAAAGAAGGTCAGCTTAATGATGTGGACCTCTAAAAAACCAGCTCAAATGATCCTGACAAAGGTCACTGAGTGAAGCTAGATCTTGAGTTCTTGATGAATGACATCTTTAGGTAAAGCTGACAAGATCTTCTCTATATGACAGAGGCCCCTAGAGGGGAGACACAGATCAGATAGAGAGGGACTAGAGACCATGCATGTGCTATGCAAAAGAAAGACATGTTTGTTAGACAGTCCCCCCTTTAACCACCCTCATCAATGCCTCACTCATCTACAGCAAAAGCTTACAACCAAATAAAATTTTCCTATTGTTATAATTGTCTCATGGTTTTATTTTGTGGGTGACATTCGGACTAAAGAGTTATTTTTTAAGTTACAAGTGCTTGATTGGAACAAGAGGCACCCTCAGAATAAACCTGGGGTCTGGTCTGAACTGCAATGCTACACTACTGCAGATATATTTTTTTTACTTCTATTATTTATTGAGGCTATTATTCTGTCATTGAAGTTGATGCAAACACACACTTCTGTGATAGGATTTTTAGGTATGCATGAAAGAGATATATATATGTGTGTATGTGCCTGGCAGAAAATACGATACAGAAATCCAGACATATTGGAATAGTGAAAATGCCTTCCAAAAGCTAAACAAAGTATTAAAAGACTTGAAAATTTTATTAGAAATGAAGAAAGAGTGTTGAACTGCTATGTAATATCAGCCCAGTAAATACAGGAAAATTTTTTCATAGATGAAGAGACCTTAGCCAATATGTGGTTCTACAGACAGATGCCAAGAATACTATGGACAGAGCATGTGAGTAAGACGTTTTAAAAAAAAATGGAAACAGAAAGGATGCTTATACTTAGAATCAGAAAGAGGCAGACATTTCTGGGACATATAAATTGGGAAAGATGGCTTGGAAAATTTGACACTCACAAGAGATTCAAGACAATATAGGCCAAAGGAAAATCAAGTAACCTACCTGTTTATATAAATGGATAGCAGAACATGGATTGGAACAGAGAGTATGGGGACAAACATTGCTTAGAGCTACAAATAAGAAGTTGTGGAGAGCCATGATTATCTATATCCTGAGTGGTCACAGCACATAAAAATTTTGTGTGCAGACATGTATAGATAACATATATAATGTATTTGTGCACACATTACTTTCAGTTACTTTTTTAATAGGAGTAGATAGCTGAACCTATCATCTGCTTCCCACTACTCCCTGGTCTTTTGAACAGGAGTAGAGGTTTATGCCTTGTTTCCTGTTTAGGATTGGGTTTCAGGGACCTTCTAAAGTTTGCTTCATTGCTATGCTCCTGACACTTGTTCTTGTTGGTTGAAGTAATCCAGTGACTTGACCCAAAGAGCTGTGAGTTCAATACTTGGCTAGAGCAGAGGTGAACAAAAACTTGGAGAGTTGAGTTAAAGGGAAATAATTGAAACTAACATATCTGGAAGAGGCATGGCACGTGGAATTAGAACAATCTGCCCAGGTGGGTGAAATTAAGGGTTCAGTTCAAAAATCGTCATCTGAAGAAGGTTTGAGCATACAATGGCTGAAACATAAATTTTGGCAACAAAGATGAGGACAACAGTCTGAGCAATGTAAATAGTGTAAATAATTACAGTACCTCATCTCAGAAATACAGACAGATCCTGAAGAAGGCTGGAGTGTACAACAGCTGAAACATCATGAATATGGCAACAAAGATGGGGACAACAGTCTGAGTAATGTAAATAGTTTAAATAATTACAATATCTCATCTCTGAAATATAGACAGATAATAACAAGATGTGAAAACAAAAAGACATAAAATTAAAAATTTTAAAATGATTTTTTTTGATTGCTGTTCTTTCTCTTTTCCTCTCACTCTATTATCTGTTTGCCTCTCTCTTTGTCAACTTGACTCTCCCTTACCCCTCCTCTCAATTGCTTGACTATCCATTGCCCCACCCTCTTTCTATACTTAATAATTCTTCAAACTTTCATTTTCTCATTATTTTCATTCCATTCCTTGCTCTTTTTCTTGCCTTTGACATTATTCTCATTACTATTACTGATGGATGTTTCTCACTGCCATTAAAAAGATACTAAGGTCTATAAAACACACTCTACTAGTTCTTTGCTATGCTTGGCAATAAGATATCTTTTGTAAAACTGTACAAGGATAATAGGACAGATTTATGACCATCGTTCACAACATTGTATGTGTTTCTCTGATTCCCTGAGAATGCTATGAAAAAATCTTCTACATAAGAATGTAAAAGTGATCAACATAAAAAAAAGAACAATAGTTTTATTTTCTAGTGCAAAAGACTTACATCAATTCAGACTCATTGTCCAAAACAAAATTCCTTTAAAGAATGTATTAAATGGTTGCACTTTAGTTTATTAAGTGACTTTTGTTAATTGGATTTATCCTAAAGATTAGTCTTAGAACATCAATACCCTCTCTACTTATGGCAATGGAACATGGCACCTGAAGTCCCTTAAGGAGAAGAAACTTGATTCATTCAACAATGAAATACCTGACAAAAATAGTAAGTCAAGTGGGATAATTTTCTAACCAACAGTAATGTTACTATTTATATAAGGAAACATTTAGTTTTCAGTAACCAAACAGCCAATGCTACTTGCTGTTGAAATAATATAAAATCTTTCTCTCAGTAAGAGTTATCATTTTTTCCAGTATCGATGGAAACTTCCTTCCTAACGTTTTGTTTGAAATAGTGTGGAATGTCAACATCTTGATTATATCATTATTTTCTCTTTGAGTTACATGTGCTATCCATTTTAGTTGTTTCTGCTATTGAAAGTCCTTAAGAAATATGATTTCTCTTATCTAGTACAGTTCTTTGTGATTCTGTAGCATCAGTCCACAATATTTGAAGAAGAGTGCTCCTTGCTAAGAGCTACAGTAAGCCAATCTATGTTCCATTTCAAATGAAATCCAAAAATAGCAGATGAAATGGCTTGGCCTTTTGGCAAGATTGTTCCTATTTGATAGGCTTGTGTTCTAAATACTATGAATTCCTAATGGAAAAATGGAAGTGAGACCAGCCAAATGACAATAAACCATCTGTGAAGATCTCAGACTGAGTGAACAAAAACTGAAGTAACATCAGGTTAGTGACTGCTAACCAAATGAAATGGAAACCATTGACTGCTTTAAGTGGCAAATGATACTGGATTGTGTTGCTTGTAGTTGAAGATAACAGTTTAACAGAATGAATAAGTGAACACTTTGAAGAAGGTTCCCTGACCCATCCCTGCCTTTACTGACCAGGCAGTAGCAGCAAACAGCTGTTATTGTCAACCTTGAGAATTTTCATTAAGATAAAATATTACTTAAATTTCACATGAGGTGTATGCAGAAAAGAGATGCAGAAAACAAGGAATTTTTATCTACACAATCTTAATTTTATTGGCAAAATGTATTGGATATTTCCTATCATCTTCAAAATGTGATTAGCTGAATGAAGATCTACAAAATATCTTGGGTCTTTTGTAGCCAAGGACCAAAATTTGCTCTGTTTAGTTCCAGGGGATTTTTTCTCTCATTATACATTTTGGGTTCTCAAAGGGAAGTCCCAAGAGAGAATTAACCTTGACCTCAGGTTCATGTGAAATCTTCCACATTAAAAAAAAGCCTTTTGCTGTATTCCATCTTTTGAAAGAGTTTGAGTTAAATATTGCCTTCAATATGTGAATAATTCATCAGTTTCCATTCTTAAATTAGTAATGTTTCTTACTTCCAGTAATATTTCCTTCTTTCTATTGATGGAGCCAGTGTTCTGTGATTTAAACTTTTGTGATTTAGGATTTGCAATGGAAAAGTAGTTTCTGGATTAACTTTCCAAAGTTTTGGAAGACAGCTTTCAAGAAATATAAATTTCTCAAAGTTAAGGAATTGAACTGACACTCTTTTTACATTTTGATAAAAATTAGAAAAATGTGTCCACTTGAACTGCAATATTTATTCATTGAAAACAGTGATTTGCAATGATTGTCTATACTATAGTTTATTTTAGGAATAAAATGTCTGAAACTCTAATGGTTGGTTAGATATAAGAATTGCTGTGGGCTCCTAAATCAGTTGCTGTACACTTCATGTACAAGATAAAAAGTAAAAGCAGTGATATCTTTCTTGATCTTTTAAAAACAGCATCTCCCTATTGCACTTAAAAAGGCTATATAAGCCAAAGATCTGTCAGTTATGCTTGTTAACCATTTCTCTACTTCAGGTACCCAATTAGTATCATCTTGGTTCAATCATTATGTTTCAACCAATGTACTCACCAGTAATCCTCAAGTGTATGGTGCATATGATATTCTTTAAGAAACTTTCATCAGAGATCTCTGAGTTAATTCACAATTTTGTTTTCTTTGTATTCTTTCTACTCCCTTTAAGAAAATTCAAATCCAAGCAGGAAATGTTTATCCTACATTTGAAATTTCAATCTTTAATGGTTTCCTGCCCAATATAATCTTTTCAAAAGAATCAGAAACCATTGAATATCAAAGATCTAAAGTAATTATTAATGAAGTGGTGCCATTACAAGGATCTTCCTTTTATCTGGAGTAATTTATGTTTAGACATATTCAGTTAATATATGTCTATAAAAAGTTTCTCTTATAAAGTAAAAATTCTGATATATAATCTTCATTAATGACATTTGTGACTAGTTTCTTAGCTTTTTCATATACTTTAACTAATTGTAAATGTTTATTTATATATTAAAAAGCTTTCAAATAATAACATTACCTGCCTGTTAATATTTTCTTTATAAAAACTGTCATATAGTAAGAAAATGAGTAACTACTAACACCGAGGTTTGAGCATGACACTCTAGACTTATGAATATGTTTTCCACCAGGTGTATAAATAGTGATGTCAGGCTACTAACTGCAGTGATTATTGAGTGGAGCTATCAAGTTGAATTAGTGTGAATTATTATGTCAATGATTTGGGTTTTGATTTAGGATTTACCGGACATTAAGCTGAGCCATGCTACTAACAAGTTATTCACTGAAATGGTTAATTATCTTTGGTTGACTTTTATTTCCTTGTTCTTGTTAAGTATTTATTTGTGGTTGTAATTAAATACTGTTTTATCTTAACATTGAAGTCTTGAGTTATACTTAAACATTAATGGCCACTGTACCTCACAAAAAAACTTTTTCCCTAAATTTTAGTCCTGTAACCAAAGTGATTGTCAGTCACAACAAAAATATTAGTACATTTCCAATTTATCTGAATAAGCAGTTGATCTTCCTTTTAATATCCAACACCAGATTAAGATATGGAACAATAAATCTGTTATAAAGCAATAGCAGTATTTTATTTGTTGTTTGAACCATTTAGTATGTTCATTGATTAATTCATTTCTGACTTTTGCATATTGGACTCAGTGGCAGAATACAAGAGCATTAAACTTTCTTTCACAAATTCGATAATATCATAATAGTATTTTTGGAATTATTAAGTGGGCTCACATAAATTTTTCTGTGATGAGGTGCAAAATGCACCATTTTTATCTTCTACTTATGCCTCTGAAACTTATATCCTACATAATTTTTCTTAATGCCAAAATGTTCTTTAATAAAGATTTCTGGGAATAAGTAGGAAGCTTGGATTATTGATTTTCATAGAAATTTAAATAAATTTTAGATTTTTATTTAAATATTTGATGTATTTCTCTGTTTGTCAACCAATATAATATATTCCTTTATAAAATAGGACAGGAAATATATAAATAAATACACATTGGTAATTATCGTATGGTTTCATTGATAAAAAGCATCAACACAATCAAATTCAAAATTTGAAAGAATTTCTAACAACCTTAAGTTGGGTATTTTAACATCTGCCAGAAGAAATGGCTCCCATGTAAAAATCTGCAGGCAATAAAATAATCTAAAACTAACAAGAGGGAGAAATTATTAGCATGAAAATTAAATTATTTGACTGGATTGCCAAGGGATAGGTGAAGATTTCTTGTGGCATAATGCTTTTGAGATCACTTATAAAAGGGAATGCAGAAAAGTTCTCAAGAAACCCTTCCTCAAAAAAAATCTGATGTTTGGACAGAAATTGGAAAGCGAGTTGGTCCAGAAACTTCTTGGCTCTCTCTCTTGTTTATGAGGCCCTAGTCATTATTTGTAACCACTGTGAATTCTTAAAAGACTGATATTCTAGGCAATTTACCTATGTATGCTTTTGCCAAGAGGAATTAGTGTCATTAACCATTAGGCTAACAGAAGCTTGTATGTCTTTGAGAATGATGTAAATCAATCTGTCATCATGATAAATGGAATAGAGAGTAAATTGATCCATTTTGCAGATATCTGCAGCAAAAGGGTTGCTATATCAACTGCTATCCTCATTTGAAGTCAGTTATTTTATGTGTGTGTTCATATGCACACACACAAATATATATATATATATATATATATATAATAGAATTACTACCTACCACTTCTACAACTCTGAGATTCATGTGGGTAGCAATCATGCATTATGTAGAAATTCTAGCTATTTTATTATCTATTTGTATACATAATCTGTCTTTTGGCAAAAAGCACTTTTAATTGTAAGGATTTGCATAGTTTCAGTTTATTTTATAGCAATACACACGTTTTTTTCAATATTTGATATTATTAGCACTTTTTGAAAGTAAAAAAAAATAACATTCAAATCACCATTAAACTGCTTTTAAAATTTATCAAGTTTAGCATAATATAAAATTGTATTTTTTTTTTTATTGTTGGTGAAAGTTTAAAGTTTACATTTCTATATAATAGATTATTAGATGATGTAATTTATATATATATAGTTTATTCTGTGTGTGTGTGTATATATATATATATATATATATAAATATATATATATATAAACACAATGTGTTTAACCCCTTTCCAGCATAGATGTATATATATGTTTTTATGAAAATGTCTTTTATAAACATGGATGAATAAACACATCCAAAACAATGTTCAAAAACCAGCTACAGACATGTTTACACATTGATCTTGATTCTTTTTATGTCCTTCTGGTCTTTGAACAAGACCAATTGTCAACTCATACATCTGGTAGAGGTGTTAGCCACTGCTTGTGTACTCAGTTTCTTAGTTACTATAAAACAAATAAAAAATATTTGGCTGGGAAGGGGTTAAGATTTAGTGATATGACCTATTTCTCTCAACCAGTATTTTGTTGTTTGGTCACTGAAATACTGATTGGACTCAGAACTTTGTGGAAATATCATTGGTTGGATCTTCCAAAATAGATAAAGTTTCTTCAAGGTTGTTTCCCATCAGAGGAGTCGGACTAATATTAATTGTATTAGTAGTAAGTGGATTCAAGGCAACTGACAACTGTCAGGCAGTCCTTTAGTTGAAACTGAAAAGTAAGCCATCCAATATTGCTATTATAGTGATATATGCATCCATGTTAGAAAGTACCATAGAAGAAAAAACTAAGTTTTACAAGACACTACAAAATACCAAATACCAGAGCAAGTAACAAATTATTATGAGGAACCAAAATGTTTAAGTAGAGAGGCAGCATGATAGTAAAATGATTGATTTGGGTCATACAGTGAGTACGGAGAAAAATGGATTCATTGGTGCTGAACAAATGACTAAGTAATAACCAGCAGTTTGTTTGAAGAATATTCAAGATGCTTTTGGAAATGGGAAAAGCCTGGCATGAGATACAAAAAAAAAAGAACTACTTAACCATCAACAGAAGATTTAGATAAAAAATACCATTTTCAAAAAATATACACACAAGTACTGCTGTAATTACACATTCATGAAATATACACACAAGTACTGCTGCAATTACACATTCATGAAATATACACACAAGTACTGCTGCAATTACACATTCATGAAATTGGCAATTTTCATGTTATTCACTATAGTCAATAACTTAATATATCACCTATCAATTTAATTATAAATTTCATTAAAATAAAATTCTCTCTTTCCTCTTTTACAAATTTACTTATTTGACTTTTGTCATCTCTCATGAAACTCTCAAATATTATGTTGGCTGCAAGATGACCTTGGTTATTGGAAAAAGTTTGCAGAACATTTTCACCACTTGCTGATGTACAAGACATAGTACACATACTACAGTGGAATTCCTTTATATCCGGAATCCATCGTCTCCGGAGTGCCTTATATCTGGAATCCCGTCTATCTGGACATGATTTCGTTGTGTATATTTGAGCTATTTGGGTGATATGTAACTGATTTTAAATTTCAGTTTTTCTGGAAATTTACTTTGGATAATTGCTTATGCTTATTTCACTCTAATGGCTTGTATTGGTGGAAAAGAAAAACTTTGGAGTGATCGTAAAAAATAGAAATTTTAAACAGACAAGACACTGGTGAAAGTTCATTGAAACTAATGGCTGAGTTCAACATAGGAAAGTCAACATTGTATGATATAAAATCTTCTAAAGAAACTATTCTCCAGTGTTCACACTGTCACAATGAACAAGGAAATAAAAAACATGATTGTGATGAAACCTGGACTGAAATTGAAAAAGCTATTGAAAAGGTTGTCAGTTTTATGGAAAGAAAGACAGCATTCAGCCATGATGATTGCAATAATGTACACACAGTTAAAATTCCAAGAACAAAAGCAACATGAAATGTGGAAAAAGTTGAGAATGACATTAGAAAAGAAAGAATCATCATGCAATAGCAATTAAAAAAATTCTTGTTACATTATTTGTTTTGCATATATGGCATACTTAATTTAATGAATTTTCATCAACATTACATAATTTATTTCTTTTTCCTTAAAATCAGTTCCATTATATTTCACTCACCATTAGCTTATTTTGTTTACTATAAAACATCGAAAATAAATATTAAACCTGATTTCAGTTCTTTTATTTTAATCTAAATATAACCCCTCATATCCGGACTTGTAACCAATTCCTCATATCTGGAAGGACTTCTTAGTCCGGTTGTCAGGGATTCTACTGTATTATTAGCTGTTATGAGAGTACAGATAACTGGCTTTCCAATGATATCAAAAAGGCATGAGTGTAATTGTTTTTATTTCTTTTTGTCAAAACTATATTTTAACATTCAAATTTCTTTTCTTCAAACACTTTGTATCCCAAGAACTACCATATGCAATATAATTGGCCCTACTCTGGCATCTCGTCTACAGTCACTTTCTCACAGATGCGCTGTCACCTCTCTGTCTGTTTTACAAATACTTTCATGGCAATTGCTCCAAGGAGCTGCATTCGCTGGTTCCCAGACTTCATGAGTTCAAACGCCCGACGAGGCTGGCATCCCACTCTCACCCCTTCACTGTCGAAACTCCTAAATGTACTACTCTAATAGCTTCATGTCTCGCACCTCTCGCCTGTGGAACTCCCTTCCCTATTCCAGTTTCCCTGAGAGCTATAATCTCCAGCTATTCAAATGTAATGTCAATCGACATCTCCAGTTGCCTTAATCTATCCAGTACCCTCATCCTTTCTTCTATCACTCCTATCTGATCTTGCTCCAAATTTTTTGTAACCCCTTGCGTCCTAGTGGCTTCCCGCCTTGCTTGGGGTGAAACGCTTAAAAAAAAAAAAATAAATAAATAAATAAATAAAAATAAAATATCTTTTAGAAAGTTCAGTTTTCTTTTGAAGGGTATATGAAACTATGTATGTCTTCTAAGGGGGAGTCAGTGACAAACATTTGAAGAGTCTCACTTTTGAGATTGTCAATGGTAAAAACGGCATGGACTAATTCCTGATGAATTAAGGATAAAAGTCCATTAATTAAAACAGCAGAAAGCAATTCTGAACATTGACTTAATTTTTAAATAAGCATCTGCAGTTAAAAACAAATATAAAACTTTGAAACAGTTCAGGAATGGAAGGTGGATCACTGTGAGAGAAACACGGCTGACAACAGTAGAAAAAGTCATATCAAAGAAAGAATAACAAGAAAAAGAAAATAAACAAGTGAAATTCTCAAGCTAATGAAAGAGAAATAATGGATAACATCAAAAAATGGTTAAAAAAAAGACAGGAACCCACTAGCACACAAGGGGTTACAGAGAGTTGGAGCAAGAGCAAAGAGGAGTGATAGAGGAAAGGATGAAGAGAAGGATAGGAGATAGATCAAGGCATCTGGAGATGTTGATTGACATTACATTTAAATAGTTGGAGATTATAGCTATCAGGAAAATAGGAAAAGGGGAGGGAGTTCCACAGGTGAGAAGTGCAAGAGATGAAGCTATTGGAGTAGAAGAGACAACTACATTTAACAGTTTTGACAGATGCCAGCCTAGTTGAACGCTTAAATTCATGAAGTCTGGGAACCAGCGAAAGCAGCTCATCGGAGCAGTTACCATGAAAGTATTTGTAAAAAAGACAGAGGGAGGTGACGGTATGCCTGTGAGACAAGATGCCAGATCAGGGGCAATTATATTGTATATCCATCTCTGGATTTTATCAAAGACCTTGAGACAAACAGAAGGGGCTCCAGATCAAAAATGGCAGAGAATCTATTAAAACCTTTTTACCTCAAATAGAATTCATATATTTGTATCATCGTTAAAGATGTTGGAATAATGGTCAGTTCCTTGTATCATTCTAGAAAAGTCTTAAGTTCTACAGCTATGCTCTATCTTTACAAAAATCAAATCAGACCAAGAATAAAGTATTGCTGCCATCCTTTACATTCACTTATATACTAATACCCTTAGGAAAGACTTACATACTAATACCCTTGGGAAAGGTATGAATTCTCTTCTCCTCCAAGCTATGGGTAAATAGCAGGATAGACCAGGTTCTATAGCCTTGGTTGGCAACTTGTCTACCACAGAAAGAAATGGCAACCTACGGCAGGAAACAAGTATCAAAAGATACATGATTGCCTAAGCGTGTATCACGCATGGTACATAACTGACTGATCTGGGGTAGTGCTGCTCAGTCCTCACTGTTCAACCTCAACAGAGATCAAAAGCAATTATGCAGCCTTGTGGGTGATGAATTATTTCCTACCATGCAACCCCTTTCCTCACAGATGAAATGTTGCTAGCTTCTCACTACTCTATTGCTAGTCCAAACGAGCTACATTCCTTAGTTTCAACAGTTCAGACCTCACAGTTAGGACCATCCATGCCATATACATGATGTTGAATCAGGCTCATTCCATTTGCATTCCTTTGGTAAGGAGGAAAATCTGCTAGATAGCTTCTTCCCAGAACTGTTACTTTATGGATGAAAGAATCAATGTTAACCTTTTCAAATCAAGGGTCAACCGATATCTATCTTACATATCCTCATCATGTGCACCTCTTCCTCCCCACTTAGAATGTTGCTGAATGAGATTATTCTATCTTGAATGCCTCTTGGGTTTTGTATTGTGTGAACAGTAGTAAAAAAAAAAATTAAACAATCTCAGAAATAAATATAAGCAAGCAAAGAGGGGGAGTGGTTTCAGATGAAAATGCGAGCAAGCAAAAAGGGGGAGTGGTTTCAGATGAAAATGCGAGCAAGCAAAAAGGGGGAGTGGTTTGAGATGAAAATGCAAGCAAGCAAAAAGGGGAGCAGCTCAAGATAAAATCTGCAAAGATCAAAAATTGAAGATCACTAATGTAGCAGGCATGTACAAAAGGAAAATGCATGCATAGAGAAATGGTTAAATGAACATACAAAAATAGTAATATGACAAGGATATGTTGTCTTAGTAGATTTATTTAACCTGTACAGTAAGATAAATCTGAGAGGATAAGAAGACGTACCTGAGATTTATTATCCGCAGATGTAACATTAACAACATACACAGTGCAGGTGACATTGTGCTGATGACAGATTCACAATGAAAACTGTAAAATTACTTGACAAGGTAGGTGATGAAATTAGTACTACCTATTAACTGTAAGAAAATGTGGAATGCATAGTTGGTAGCAAAAGAAACAGCCAAAGGTGTTAGTTATATGCTGGAGTCATAAAAATCAAGCAGGTGTGGAAATTTAACTGCCTGGATAGTGTAGTAAGAAATGATGGAAACTGTGACACAGAAATCTGAAGATGCAGAGAAATATCAAAGACTGCTTTTCAAAAACTGAGCAAAGTATTAAGAGCTGAAAATGTCTGTGGAAACAAAGAAAAGCATGCTAGACTGCTATGTAATGTGTAATTTTCTATATGATAATGTACACTGGACAATTTTGTCTTGGATAAAGAAAAGAATTGATGAATGTCCAGAATCCCATGGAAAGATTATATGACAATGAAGAACTTTTGAAAAATAGGCACTACAAAGAAACTTGCTAACAATCAGAACGAGCTGATATTTTGGGGAGGAATCTAACACTTACAGGGCACAATGAAAGCAGTGGAAGCATCAAGAAACCTACTTGACAAGTTTGAGCAAATTGTTGGCAGACAAGGTACTACACCCAAAAACAAAGAGGGGTCATAAAGGAGGAAGAATTATTTAGTGCAACAAAAAAGAGGATGTTATGAAGAGCATGACTGTTCACATCAGATTAACAATTGTAAAGCCAAGTAAGTTAAAAATGAAACTGCTGTTTGAGAGATCCTTTTTGACTTTCATCAGCATGGTTGATGCTAACCTCTAGGTGACTTATTGTGCCTTCTTGGGCTAACATTTTCTACTGACATGAAGTGGAAAGATTATATTGAATCAATTTCTAGGTCTGCTTCTAGAAAAGTTTGTTCACTGTGTTGTGCTAGACAATTTTTCTCACCAGAATCAATGTTAGATATTTGTAAGTCTACCATTTGTCCATGTATTGAATATTGCTGCTACATCTGATATGAGGCTTCTGTTATGTAATTAGAGATTCTTGATAAAATCCAAAGAAGAATCTGCAACATTATTGGTCCAGACCTGGCATCTCAACTTCAGTCACTTTCCCAATACCATAATGTAGTTTCCCTATGCCTTTTCTATAAATATTTTCATGCTAAGTGTTCTGATAAGCTTTCCTCTTTGGTACTTCATGAATTTAAGTGCAGTACTAGATTGGTAACTAGGTCTCCTCATTTTACAGTATAAATGGTTACATGTAACCCTAACATTTTCTTCTCTCGCACATCTCACTTGTGGAACTCTCTTCCAGTCTCTTGCTTTCCAGTCATCTTTGATCTTCAAAAATGTAAATGCAATATCAATCACTGTCTCTTAATTTCTGTTCTTTTATTGTTCTCTCTCCTCAATATTTTTTTTTTTATTTTTCTTTCACACTCGGTAATCCTTTGTGTTTTAGTGGCTTTATTGCCTTACTTGGGATGGAATGATTTAAATAAAAGCTGTCGTCAGATAAGAATATTATTAAGAATTTCTCGAGAAAAGAGTGGAGACAAAAACTGGCTCCTTTCATTTATGCATTGATATTTGTTTTAATTTTAGTTATGATAAGAAGTAAGATAAAAATTTGTTAATTGAAATTCTTACATGGAAAGATAATTGTGTCTTTCTTGTCCAACACATGCAAAGCTTTATATAGAAAATATAAAAAAAGTACCACAGGCCTTTCTGACATGAAGAAAAACACTGTCTATTTTGGCTGCTGAGATAAAACTAAAATAAGATCCAGACCAAAAATGTTGCAGTTATACACTTATCTCTCTTTCTCATATACCCATGTCTAAAATATAATTTACAGATGACTTGAGTTTTACCATTACTCATCAGGCAGTGTTAGTCAATATTTCTCCCAGATTCTGCACAGCTATTGAACAGTAGGGGGATTTGTGTAATAATAGTCTCCACACCACTACAAAGGTATAAATACCCATATGTGTGCATGGAGATTTCACAGGTTTTGTACTTTTACCCAAGGTCATACTGAGCTAGGAGGTGTGTGTGTGTGTGTGTGTGTGTGTGTCTGCATTTTGCCATTATTATTATTTTTTTTTTTTTTTTTTTTTAAACAATATATCCCAGTCTCCAAACCAAGCAATTACCAGTTTTTCTTGGTAAAGTTTGCAAAATATTGAACATATTTTTGAACTACTGGCTATTTTTTTTCTTAAATAATATTCCATTCAATTTATAGGGATGTGCATGCATTTTTTGATGTCCATATAAACTTCAATAAAGACATATATTTGTAATTCAAAAGACATTTTATAATTCTAAAAATCATTGTTTCAATAAGATATTTTTATTTTCTTGTCACTAATATATATATATATATATATATATATATATATAATTTCTCAGAGTTAACCTGTAGAAAAAGATATGTATAAAGACAATAGAAAAACAGTATTATTAGCCAACATGTCCAAGACAAAATGAAATGAATTTATTGAAAACGAAGTAACTATTAACAACAAACAAAATGTCTTTAGCAACTACAAGAATTTGGAAAATGCTGTTGTATTCATATTGTCAATTGAAAATTATGTAAAGTACTTTCACATATAGAAATATTGTTTTTATTGAAGGATTCAATCATTTTCTTTTGATTTCTTGATATAGTTGTGTACGTTGGGAGAGTAGTAATTCTGTTAGGAAAGGTAATATTGGGAAAAAACCTGGGCATAGATTAATACTTGGATAATATGGTAGCACTCAAGGATTTTCCTTCTGAGTGAGTTATTTTCTTTTTTATGAATGTAGCATTTTTAAAATCAAAATTATGGTTGAATTTATTTCTATATATGACTAGTGCATTAGTTAAGTTGTTTTTTGTGAGGTCTCTTTTGTTATATATAAAACACAAAGCATTTCTAGCATCAGAAAACTCGCTCTGGTAATGCTTAGTTTGTGACTTAACTTTATTTTAACCAAGTTTTAAAAGTCTGATTGAGAAATGCTTAAGAAGGTTTTGAGGGTTTGAATTATACACAAATTTACAAACATTTTCTGATTCAACAGAAAGATACTTAAAAATTGAATTAACCAAGTACAGTGTAACCCTGATATAAGAGAAACCCGGATATAAGAGAGATTTTCTCTGGTCCCAAATTAGAGCCTGTGTTAATGTATATTTAATAGCCCAAACCCGGATATAAGAGAAACCCGGATATAAGAGACTTCTTCTCTGGTCCCGACAACTCTCTTATATCCGGGTTACACTGTATATATAAAGAGCATTCATAACATCATCTACATGAAAAATATTCTGTAATTAATTAAAAAGCATAAAAATGAACATTAATTTGTTTATTATTCAATTAGGAAAATTGTTAAACAAAATGAAAAAAAAAATCAGGAAAATGAACATAAGAAACACTATTATACTACTCTACAAGAATCAACTACAAAATAACTACAAATTAGACAATTTATAAGAAATCTAAAACATCAATACTTATCTATCGATAAGAACAAAAATTAAATACATCACTTAAGATAAAAACAAAAAATCTCTAACATGGTCATGTATGCTATGACAAAAAATTTAAAACTAATGTTGTTTATGAATTCATTTGCCATCTTTGTGCGTGTTTCTTGTGTGTCTATATTTAAGTGCTTTTAACAAATTTTGGCCATTATCAAGAATAGAATGCTTTAGCTTTGATATTGAAGAAAACCTTTATATATTTTTATTATTATGGTATCTTGTATTTAAGATATATTCATGTTTTGATTTAAATTTATGAAATTTCAAATATCAGTGGCATTGTTTGCAAGCTCCTAATATCAGATCTAAAGGTCATTTGTAATGTTATGTATATTGAGCTTGTGTGTTTGAGTGGAAATCTGACATAATTACCTTACAATGATTGTTTAGTATCTTCATTATTTTAATCACATTTGGTCTTTGACATGCCCAAAGTCATACAATGAGTGTCTAATATCATATAGGAATTCTTTTAATTCAGCAAAATGGAATAACCCTGTGGTATTGATTCCACCAGTGGTGGGAAGACCGATGGAGAGATGTTGAGCCAACCTGTCTTGATAGCTATTCACAACTCTCTAATATTTGCATATAGACTTCTCTACCATGTACCTTAAATGCTCAGTTGGTAAACATGGTGGCCACACTATTCATTGGAAGTCTCCACAATGCTCCCCAAACTAATTATAGGCAAGCTGGCCCTAATTACACTGGAATAACATCATTGTTAGGTACACAGATGCCATGAATGATTTGGAGGCGGGGGGTCACAAATCATTGCCATGAAATCAATGACATTTAGGGAGACCAGCAGACCTAACACAGGAAATATGAACACACCCCAAAACAGGAGTCAGCAACCTATGGCAAGTGTGCCACACGTGGCAAGCCAGGCAATTTCCAATGGCACCCCAAGCACAAATGACAACATGAAGTCTGAACCAATAACTACTACAATGCAAAGAAGATATCTAGCTGTTTCAGTTTTAATATATACTAAAGTATATATAATATATATTACTATATAAAATATATTGTAGAACAGGTTTATTGATCTTGACTTGTATGCTGTTGGCACACTGAATGATTTTAAAACCCTAAGTTGTCACATAGCAAAAGGTTGCCGATCTCTGCCCCACAGCATTATGGAACCACCACCTGGCTACATGATACTTTGTTGAGAACTGTGGTTCATGATGTTTATGTTGTACTAGAACCTTACCATCATAGGGACAAAAATAAGAGACTATGACTCACTGGATCACACATTACCAATTAGCAACTAGACAATTGTCAATGTCACAATCTCATAAGACCAGGCAATCTTTACTTCAGTCACAATCTCATAAGACCAGGCAATCTTTACTTCAGTCACAATCTCATAAGACCAGGCAATCTTTACTTCAGTCACAATCTCATAAGACCAGGCAATCTTTACTTCAGTCACAATCTCATAAGACCAGGCAATCTTTACTTCAGTCACTTTCTCATCAATGTGATGTAGCTTCCCTCTGTCTTTTCTACAAATATTTTCATGGCAACTGCTCTGACTAGCTTTTTTTTCCCTGATACACCAAATACATGAATTTAAGCGTGCTACCAGATTAGCATCTAGGTCCGACCTTTTTACTGTTGAAATAAATAAATGCAACCACCACTTCTACTCCAACAGTTTCTTTTCTCACACTTCCCACCTGTGAAACTCTCTTCCATTTACTTGCTTCCCTGATAACTACAATCTACAAAAATTTAAATGCAACATCAGTTACCTTCTCTCTTCTTGAATCTTGTTCATCGTTTGTTCTTTTCTTATTCCTCCTTATTCTCAGTCTTCTCTTTCACTTTCACTCCTGCATACTAGTAGCATTCTCACCTTGCTTGTGGTGAAATGATTAAAAAAAAAAAATAAAATCTGGAGTTAACAGGAAAAAAACATCTGGATTTTATATGTGAACTTGACTTGTACCTGACCCACAGCATATCAGTTATAAGTATTTTTAATCTTAGTCTGTGATATTAAATGTAAATGGGGGTAGGGCCTTACCAGTCATCAAATATAGTAATACTAGTGTAACTGTGCTGTCAAATATGACTGCAATTGTTAGAAAGTTTTAATAGTGAGATGCAATGAAACAAAAGTCTTTAAACAATGTATTCAGATTCAATAAAGCCAGGATAAAGAATTCACAGCAAAAATGAGGCCAATTAATCTGTTCTCTTTATATTTTTTATACATTCAGTGATATCTACGATTCATTGATTACTACTTTGCTCAAAATGTTTTCATGTTAAAAATTTTATGTGTTCAATATAACAGTGAAATGGAAATATTTCTCAGAAGATAAAGATTAGCAACAGAACAAAAAAGGCTGTGACAACAAAGCCTAAGTTGAAGCGAGATGATCACTTAATAAACAAAAGTATGTGAGCGCCTCACATGAAGGGCATGAACAAATAAAACTGCAATCTAAGAAATGTGTGACTAAAGCAACTGATTAATTAAACTGGTCATTTTGCTCGGAAAGTAATTTTGTCTAAATGCAGATAAATATTTGTATAGATTATTAAAATGTCTAAGGGAAGTAATCACTCATAACTTTACTAACTTACATTGATTTACCTCCCTTACCACTACAGATAGGACAGGAAATATACAAATAAATACACATTAATAATTATTTAATTTTTCACTTAAAATATGCTATTAACTAGCCTAAAAAGTTAAATTTATTCCATGGCTATCTTACTTCTGTGGCAACTCTTCCAGTTGATTTAATCTCATCTATGTATTCCATATCTTTATGAAATGGTTTCTTTGAGATATTTCTGTTAATTTTATTGTAGCTTTTTGTAAAGAATTGTTTTCTTCCCCCCCCCCTATCAATTTTCTATGCTGTATTATGCAAAGATTTTGCAATTTATAAAGAATCAGCATTTTATTATGACCCACAGTCTCTTCAAGGAAAAGTATCATTGCCTTCATAAAAAAAGGACACGCCTTCACAACCACAATATCTGCCTCTCTTTCCTGGACCTTCCACCACTATCTGTGCTCATATGAATTTGTATTTCATTATGTCTAATCTGATGGTGCATCTTAAACACTGAATCATTACCTTTTACACACAACATATGTCACTCAAACAACACAGCTGCCTTTTATTTCTGAGTTCTGTCCCAAGACTATATAACCCCCTACCCAGTAAAATTTTCTTTTCATTTATCTCAAGCAGGAATGTCCACACAGAACTCCTAGGGCCACATGTGCTTCCTTGGTGTAAACTAATGTATCTCCAAGGCTATAGAAGATAATGATTATTGAAAGGCTTTGTGCAAAATGTTCCGGCTCAAAATGTAGAATTATTTCAGTCTCAAATTTCAAGGAAATATTTTTAACTCTTGGGAGTTATAAATTATAGATCAAGAAATATACAGAAAAGTAAGTTTTGAAGTCAAGAGCTGAAAAAGTGTACTTAATAGTTGAAGATTTGGAATTGTCTCTGGATTTAAAAGAAAAAAAAAAGTTTGGAACATGATTTTTGAAAAGGATTGAGATACACTTGATTGTTGTAGACTTTTATAGGATGTCTATTTGAATTACTTTATTCTTTTTCTTCGTGAGGCTGAAAGTTTTCTAAACAGATATTTGATGGTTTGTGTATATGTCAGGATGGAAAGAAAAAAAATTCCTTAACACAACAAATTATTAGATCTGTGCAAAAATTTCTGTCACTCTTTAGAAATAGTAAAAATGGTGTCTGTCTGTGGCAGATTGTACAAATCACATGACTTTTAATTATTGCACATTTTTATGATCTGACTCATCTCCAAGAATGGCCCAGGCTGCTAGAGGATAGGAGTTTTGATAAAGACACCATCATCTTGAGAGCCCAGTTTACCTTGCTATTTATGGGAAAAGGAGAGATGTATTCATGCCTTTCCCAAGGGTATTTAATTGTTTAAAACTTGGTTTTATAAGAAAAATTCTTAATATCAGTTTAATTTGTTCATGGAAATCAATTTATAAACACTTTTGTTAATTGCGTAAATCTAGAAATTGTTCAGTTGAACAGTGCATTGACTCCAAATTTCCTTATGCAAAGCTGTTCATTTTTTTTATTTTAACTGCATTTTTGTTCACTATTTACATTATTTGAACTATTGTCCTCATCTTTGTTGCCATATTTATTACAATGTTTTGGCCGTTGTATGTTTCGGCCTTCTTCAGGTGGTTGGAATGTTGAACTGAACCCTTTATTGTGCTCACTGGTGTAGACTGTTCTAGTTCCATGTTTAATGGATGTCAGTTATCAGTTATCTCCTTTTAATTCCCCTCTGCAAGTTCTCCACTGCTGTAAACCTGATGTGTGTGTGTGATTTGTATTGTGGTTTCTTGTTTATTTTGATTCATTTATCATCTTCATATTATTTGGTGAGGATGAGTAATAAAAATGTTTCAGTTAAAACCTGTCAAAAATATAGAATAAAAGTAATTAAAAAAAAAAAATATGAAATGGTTTTCTGAAGTTTAACTTCTTTTTTTATTTCAGGGTGGAATGGGTAAATTAAGAATTATGAAAGATGGTATTAGGGTTGATGGACAGTCAGAATTTTCTAAAACCTTATATACATCGAATATTAATGCTCCGGATGTAAGTAATCTTTGTTTCCTACTGTTTCTTTCAGATTAAAATAGAAAATCTTACAAGTGAAGGAAAGAAAACTATTTTCCAAAACTTCAAGTTGCTATTCTCAACTAAAGTCACAGGACTTATGTAAATTATAAGAAATAAATCTCAGAAAAGCTATAATTTATGTCCTCCATTCATAATAATTTACAGGAAGTTAAATTAACTGGTGAATTTCCTCTCATATAATATATATATATATTAAATGTTCAGACAAGTATTACTTGAAGTCATCAGACCCACTTATTTGGGTGACAGAATACACTCTTCATGTACTTATGTGTTTTATCATTTATTTTTGCAACACTATTATGGTGCAGAAACTTAGAAACAAAATAATCAACTTATCCTAAGCAAGAAGAAATCAATAGAGTGAATCTGTTTGTTTTAATGTTTTTTTTTCTAGAATCAACCATTAATTGTGGAGTCCAGCAGAAATATCACTCTACAAGCCAGAGATAAAAGAGATGTAGTTACAAATACATTAGTAATAGGTAAGTACAAAAATAATTACTAACTTACACAATGACATGAAAGTTGTTAAAATATATATATATATATATATATATATATATATATATATATATGCCACTGATGTCAACACAACATCGTGACAATTTCATACAGTCTTCAGTATAAATGTTTGCCACGTGCCAAAATTTTGATCTGAAAATCAATAGTTTCTGTTAAAAAGAAAGAAATGCCTGCACACATGTTTAATTTTATTTTGGTATTCAAAGTATTTTTTTGCTTTTACTGGAAAGACAAAAATTAAATATTTTTGATGTTGATAATTAATCCATTAAAGTAAACACCTAATTAACATTCCAGTGTATTTTACAGGTCAAAAAAAAAAAAAAAAGTTAGTGAATAATTTCTTTTCATTTAGACAGAGATAGATATAGAGATATACATTGGTTGTTTTTCTTCAGTGGCATATCAACATTAATGGGTTAATTAATGCTGAAATCTAAATATTTCATATGCAATTTATATTTCAAATGTAATTTTATGCCTTCAAGTACAGATATTCTCTATGTAATTTTATACTTTGAGGATAAATGTATATTTCATTGAGATGTAACACCTACAAGGGATCATCTACAATCTATGTTTTGGTATACCTATTCTATATATATATATATATACACACACACACACACACACACAAGGGTTGTTCAAAATTTTCTGTCACCCAAGAAGAATGAAAGTTTTTCACTATTATTCAATATAATCCCTCTTGACATCAATGCACTTGGACCAATTTGTTTAAGTAATTCCTCCATAGCACATATGATCTCATCATTATTTAGGAAACAGGAAGAAGTCAGATGAAGCAAAGTCTGGTGGGTAAGGGGCTCAGGGTAGCAATTCAAAGCCACAGTTGGCTAATTCATCTACTGCAACCTGAGCAGTATGAATGGGTGTGTTATTCTGGAGCACACCTGCCATTTTGACTTTATTGCTTTCTTCACTTATTCTGATGCATAGTACTGTCCATTAATAGTTTTCCATACTCTATCATGATTATGCCTTCAGAATCCAAAAAAAATAGAAGCCATCACCTTGCCAATAGATGGTGCCTGCTTGAATTTATTTGGGGTGGAGAACCCAGAGTGTTTCCACTATTTACTTTGAATCTTTGATTCAGGTTCAAAGTGATGAACCCAGGTTTCATCAACTTGCTATTCTGTGGTGAAAATTCTCAAGGTCCACGAGGAAGTGAGTCAGAAGTACCCTGGAAATGTTAACCTTTTTCATCTTCTGCTCTGGTGTCGGTATTCTTGGAACCCGTCTTTTAGACAGCTTGCTGATCCTGATGATCTCAGTTAAACCAGTATGGACTGAACTTGAACTAATGCCTATACACATAGACATCTTATTGTCCAGCAGATAGCTGTCATCCAGAAACATATTGGTGAATGGCATCAACTTGTTCATCAGTAGTTGAGGTTTTTGGTTGACCTGAACAAGGCTCATCTTCTGTACTGTCCCTACACCGCTTGAATTTTGCAGTCCACTTATTCATAGTTGCATAAGAAGAGGAGTCCTCAGTAAATGTGTGTACCATGTCCTCATGGATTTCACTGGGTGTTATACCTTTTCTTTAACAAATACTTTTTGACTGCTTGGGTCACTATCTTGTCCATTTATACATTTGTCGCACACCTCTCACTTTGTATAGAACTCACCTGCACAGAAATTAAGTTAAAAATCTGAATTAGTTTTCTATTTTTATAACAGATTATAGTGTGTTGCCACAACAGAAATGTCCAACTATGGCTCTTAGAGATATTAAAAGAATTTATTTTTCCTGGAAAGGAATGGTAGAAGAGATAATAAACTCTGATCCTGAACAGTAACAAAGTTGCATACAAATGCAGGACTTGAAACTACTGAATGAAATTTAAAACAATAAACTTTTATGACAAAACATTTAAACCATGTATCAAATTGCAATATTTTACAAGATAGGCTCCCACAAAAATTTATTTCAGTGCACAGATAACATATTTGAAACAATCTTCCAAAAATAATAAAAAAAATAACTTTGTGCACCTTTTTTTAAAAGAATATCACACATAATCAAAACAGGAATAAAATAATAGATTGAAGACAGATTTTCAATTAATTGGTGTCATGGGGACATTTTACGATTTCTCTTTTATAGAGCACAGTTCCTTTTATATATGCTTTTCAGGTGGCAGCCAAAATTGCTTTCCTCTTTGGGTCATTAACATTTTGCATTCAAGATGAAATTTTTGACACTTTGTTTGTCCTCGTTGGAACATTCAATTCTTAAAATATTTGATAACTTTGAAAATCAGAATACCTTTGGAAGCTTATCTAACAATTGCAGGGGCTCAGAACAGATGCCCACATTTCATTTCTGTATAAATGGAAATAGTATTTTTTTTTTTTTTAATTTAGTGATTACTTAACAGGCAATGCTAAAAATAGAAAGACAAATGTAATAACGTCTGGCTTTCTATAAAATAAACTTCTCTAAAAATGTCTACATATAAAACCTACATAATTATGTTTATTTACACTTTTTATTACTAACTACATATTACACACACCTCTTGATTTCTTCTTTCCTTTGTCTTTCTTTCTCTATCTTTTGTTGTGATTGTTTCTTTCCCCTTTTTCTCTCTCTCACTTTTTCCATTTTTCTGTTACTTTGTTTTCATCTCTCTCTTCTTTTTCTAACATTTCTCTTTCTTTTTATTGCTCCTTTTCTCTGTCTTGCTGTTTTTTGGTTTTTTCTTGTCTTTCTTTTTCCTCTGTGTTTCTCCTTTTTTATATTTCTTTTTTTCTCTTTCTGTGCATTTTCTGTTTTTCTCTCTCTCTCCACATTTTTCTGTCTCTGCATTTCTGTTTCTCTTTTTGTTTTTTTTTTTCTTTCTTTTTCTGCATTTCTCTGTTTTTTCTGTCTTTCCCTTTGTTTCTTTCTGCCTTTTTTATGTCTGTTTCTTTCTCTCCTTTATGATTTCGTTTCTTTTTCTTTCACCTCTCTCTCTCTCTCTTTCTTTTTCCTGTGTGTCTGTTTTTTTTTTCTTCTTTATTCTCTCTCCTTTTGGTGTTTTTATTTCACTTTTTCTTTGTTTCTTTCTCTCTCTTTCTGTGTTTCTTTTTCTTATTTTTCTCTCTCCATCTTTCCTTCTTTCTTGATTTTTCTCTTTATTTGGCTCTCTTTTTATTATTTTTTTTCCCTCTTCTCGCCCTCAATCTAACTTTTCCAGCTCTTTCTATTTTTTTTCTTCCTTTGTTTAAATGTTTTATTTTAAATCTTAAATTCATCTAACCCTTGTCTTTTCCATTTCAGGTGATAAGAAAATAGAATCGACCTGTGAAAAATTCTCTGTGAAGGATAAGAAAGGTCGTGAACGCTTGTCCATCACTGACGGACATGTTCAATTGTATCATAATGAATTTATACATAAAGGTTAGTTTATTATATTTGTTTTGTTTTTTTAAATTATCATCAGCTCATATGCTTAAAGTTTATCTTTATAATCAATCAATTGTTTTTTCTTTGTTAGCTTTCAATTATAACATTGCTTTGTTATTTAAGTGAAGCCATTTTTTTTTTTTTTTCCTCTTTTCTCTGAAGTTTGGTTTATATACTGCATATAAGCATAACTTACTTCAATTTATACCCAAACAGTTTTTGACTAATACTACAAGCATTTCTGCAGAGTGCATGAAAGTGAAAGGACACTGCCTTCTTAACACCAGAAAAATGTTGGTAGAAATAAACTTGTTTATCAAAAAAAAAAAAAAATTCAATAAATTAAGATATCATAAAATTGAATTTTTATAATTTTCTGTATTATTTTTCTTTTCCAGGAGAATCAATATTTGATGGATCAATTGAAACACCTACTGTTCGCTCACCAAAGACCAAGCCTCTAATGTAAGTTCTTTATATTTTGACACCTAACAGTTTGTTATTTTCTGTATGCCATTTGTAGAAAATTAACCCCTGCTCTCTCTTCCTTTGCAGTATTGAGGCTCCTGAGAGTTACGTGAAACTTGTTGGTCACAGTGGTGTGAATGTAATTTCACTTGCAGGAAAAGTGGATTTCAAGAGTTCAAAAGAAATAGTTTTCCATTCAAGTAAAGCTTCAGTAAGTTCCTTTTAGTTTGACATGTGAAATTGTTGTTAATCTCCCACCAAAGTCTACATACATTGAAATTCTCCTTTCATTTTCTCTTTCAGATATCTTTAGATGCCAAAGGTATCTATTTAAAAAATATGAAAATCAGCTCATCTACGACAGGCGGTAGTGATCCTAATCTTCCTAAAGTACACCAGCTGTGCATGTGTGACACAGGCCGTCTCTTCCTGGCATCCCCAACGCAAGAGTGTGAAGCAACAGCTGAACTTTGCAGAAGATAGCCCAAGCTATGGCTTAATCTGAAACTCACACAGAGAGAGAGAAACAAACCCTATTTCAATTTGGCTTTGTTGGGCCCGAGCTGGTTCCATTGAGCGTTAGCTTTGATTTAAAAGTAAAAATGCCAAAGTGCCTTTTTATTTTAGTTAATCTCTAAGCATAAAAGATGAATTCTATTTTGTTGTAATCTAAAAGAGTCTGTCTTTAAGAAGAGACTTGTTAAAACATCCTTATCATTGGATATGGACTATAAGGGATTTTTTAATTTTTTTATTATATAGTATTTGAAGAGTCTTTTATATCAAAGATATCTGTGACCTTTAACCAGACTCTTACTATCCGTGCCTACTCTAGAGTGATGATGACCTTTTTGAAGACTATGACTAGTGTAATAAATTCAGTCTTCATCAGATGTCTTCCTTTTGATAAATGAAAAACCCATACACACAAAACTCAGTCCAGCTGAGTATTGTAACATATACCGAGATAAAAAAAAAAAACAAACGTCCAAGTACTTCAGTTTCAAAAAGACAACTGAATGCACATTTTCCAATCAAGTGTATTTATATCTTACATTAGGTTTTTACTTTTATATTCCGTCCAGCTATGCAAAATATTTTTCACATATTAAAGGATGTTATCAATATTTTGAAACTAATACATCAATTCTAAAATCAAATTAGGAACTTTTTTCCTACTTGAAAATATTTTTATTATTATTGAAATTAATTTTCTGTAAGAAAAATCCAGTTTGTATCATATGATCACATATACCTGCAAATAAAATTCATAAAATGTGACCTCACTAATATAAGCACATTCATACTTACCACAAATGGATATATATCATAATAGGATAATTAAATAAGTTTTTAAGATGTTTTTATAAATGGACATGTAAAAAGAAATTCAAAATCGTTGTATGTTCATGTTCAGAGACATTTGTGTTGAAAGTCCATTTATCTCATCAACAAGCAAAACCTTTGTCATCTGAGGTTTTAAAATGTTTCAATTTTCTTTTCTAAGAAAAACTTGGGATTTTTATTAATATAAAAACATTGTTTATCTGTCTGTTTAATGACAGCAAAGGAAGCCAGGTTGACAAAGCTTCCTCATGTCCCTGGAGACATAAAAAAAAAAGCTAAAAGGTGAAAATATATCTTGTTTGACAAAAAATTTAACCAGGACATTACAGAAACCCATTCATTTTTGAAAGGTACTTAAATGCATTCATTTTATGTTAAATTTTTACCTTCTTCCTACATAAAATAGGGTTTCATTTTGAATTGTCTGTTTCATTTTTACCGACTAAAATAACTTACATCTGGAAATACTTCCCCCTCCCCATTCTTTTTTATATTCATTGAAGCACAAATTGCATATCATTTTATATTATTCTTAAATTAATAAATTCTTGAACAAGTTTGTCTAAAAATGTGACTAATCTAAGATCTGGATTTCAGTTAAAAAATATTTCTTAATGAATTCATCTTAAGAACTTATAACAATTTTTGTTTTAATATACTTTAAAATCACATACATTAAAAATATTGTAAAGAAGTTACTTTCTCCCCCACCCATTAAAATAGTAGATATTTACTTTCTGAAGAATTTCAGAATGTTATATAAACATGTACTTTGAAAAAAAATAAATAAATAATTAATATTTACCTACCTTGGTGTGCCAATCAAAATGAAACAAGGTAAATACTTAATATGAAAGTATTTTAAGATAACATGAAGTTTGTTTTGTGATAGCATTGGAATAATTTTTTTTATACTTCATTGATAAAAAGGCTTTTAAGAGTTGTGAATTGTTATATTAATCAAAATACTGAAGTGACTGTGTGGATTAGACACCAAAGTAAAATGCCTTCAATTTGTGTTATACAAGCAAAAATGTATATTTTTTTTTTTTTTAAATCAAAATTCAATGTTAAGTGTTGAAATGTTAGTCATGCAGAAACCAGCACACATTAGTCAACCATTTTAGTTTTGATAAAAGTAACTTTAAATTCTTTCATGGTGTTTGGTTGTCACAGATTTTTCTTCATCCTAAAATCAAAGTAAAATTAATGCCCAATTGTCAGAAAGGTCTTCGAATATCACATGAAAACTACAACATCAAATAACTCTTTTTTTAAAAAGGCCAAATTTCTTTGAGAGTAATCTAAAATATAGGAGTCACTGAAACTTGCTAAATTTGCCAGGGGCAACAAAATAAAGGGAGAAAAAAAATAATTGAACTTAAATGCTTAAGTTGGAGTCCCTCCCTCACTCACACAAAATGAGATAGATGAGAACATTAACTTTTAAAATCTTTCATTGTATATTTTAAAAATATGAAACTTGTTTTTGGGAAGTTTACTTTTTGTCAAGCAAAATAGGTTGTCAATGTCTAGTTGAAATCCCCACCCACCCAAATTTCTGTAAATATTTTTTGTTGATTTTGACTTTTTTCACAGAAGAACATTTCAGATTGATATGTTGCTCTTGAAAATCTTCAAGTAATAAAAAAAAACTCTTTGTTGGTGGTACTTTATTTTTTTTTCTTAAATTTTTTTTCTTTGCTTTATGGCAAACAAAATCATTTTGCTGATTTCTAGTTGCTGCTTTGTCTTAAAAAAAAATGAAATTTTTGAGAAAATTTTTTTTTCTTTTTGTGGAATTATCTGAGGTGGGGGTGGAAAGTGAAAATATTTTTTGAATTTTTGTTCTATCATTTTCCATTTATTTAAACTGGAATTTACTTGAAAATTGATTAACAAAGTCCACTTAACATGTTTAGTGCTATATTAGATCTTTGAAATGTATGAAATAAGGATGTCTCGGTGCTGCAAGGCAGAAACATTGCCTTAAATAAAATGGTGGTACTCATAGGTGGGCATGTTAGGAATCTGCCTAGAGATTGTGATATTTGTGGATTTTTTTACTAGTGAAAGAGTTCAGGAAAAAGCCAGAATATTACAATGTCGTTTTTTAAAGCAGATAAGCTATTCCCATTTTTTGAAGATTGATAAAATGGAATATGGTTTTCAATTTAGTGCTTTTGCTCAAAGGCATGTCGGATAAATTTTTAATCTAAGAAACTCAATCAACTCAAGTAATATTAGAAACAGCTTACCTTTTCACCATTCGGTAGGACAAAGAGACTTCTTGATTAAAATCAAAGAATGAATAAAGAGTAGAATCCTGTCACTAAATGAAATGTAATTCTGTATGGAAAAATCTACAATAACTACAGAGAAAATGTGGGAATTTTTTTTTTTTTTTTTTAAGCATTTCACCTTAAGCAAGGTGTGAGTGCCACTAGCACACAAGGGTTTACAGAGAGTGAGAGCACCAGTAAAGAGGGGTGTTTGAGAAAAGGATATAGAGGAGGATGGGGATCAGTAGATGTTGATTGACATTACATTTGAAGATTATAGCTATCAGGGAAGCAAGTAGGAGGAAGGGAGTTCTACTGGTGGGAAGTGTGAGAGAAGAAGCTGTTGGAGTAGAAGAGACTGTTACATTTAACTGTTTTGACAGTGAAAAGGTAGGACCAAGATGCCAACCTCCATGAAGAACCAGGTTTTATATTTGGCTACTTGTTTTTTTTTGTTTTTTTATCGGACAGCACTATCAACAACTGACCAACATTTTTCAGTTTCATATGTTCATTAATCTTGCAACACCTTTCTCTCTTCATCTATGTTTCCAACACAATAATCTTCTTTTGTTCCCGCGTGGTAATCTCATTTTTAGCAACTTCATATCAAGGGGAGTAACTCTATTCACTCTAACAATCTCCCTCTTTCATTAGTAAACAAATATAGGTCAACAAATTAAACAATTGAACTCAACAAAGGCTTTCATTCTCCTAGTCTTTTTTTTGTGAAGTACCTTCAAAATATTTGTACCCAATGTGCCAACCTTTGTGAGTGCATCTGCCAACTGTTCACTATTTTGTATCCATCAGAATGTTACTTCCTTTTTTTTTCATTCATTCCTCAAACAATTGACAATTCTACTCATTGTCTGATGTTGCTAATTCAATGTCTTTGCTGCTTCACTTAACCTGTCCACTGTAAAGTAGACAAAAGGTTAAGTGGCATTGCTGTTATTGTAGACAATTTCTGCAATTATTTTAGCCATAAACAATGACATGTCACACCCTTCAACAAATGATAAGGTCTCTTCTGATTACATGGATTTCCACATCAGTGGACAGGCTGTCATTCTTTTTCATCAATCAGAAAACCAATTTGTCTTCTTTGACTACCCCCCCCCCAACATCCAGGAGATTAGTATAACTTGCATCAGTATCTGTTACAATCTTAGAAATTTTTAAGTCTCACAAATTGGATGTCACTGGTTGTGTTTTTCATATGCCTTAAGATCTTATTTGCCTTATTTAAATGGCAAAATTTAGCATTTCTGATTGTGGCACTCAACTGGCAAACAGTAAAACCTGTCATGCCAGCAATCCAATCCAATTGTCTAATGAAGCACTTTAGCTTTCTCTGCAATGGTAACTGTATCATGTTTTTGAAGTTGCCAGTGTCAATCCATGCTAATAAGACTCAATTTTTTTTTCATGTAATTTTCTTGATTGATACAGATGGAGAATCTGCGTCTGATATACTTGAATGCTGATGAATGTTCATAACTTATATCAAATGTACTCAATTTTTCTATCACACACAATTCAAAATTTTTACTCAGAGTTGATCATTAACAAAACATGTCAGAATACTCTCAAGACCATCTATGGAATGCCAGAAGAAAACACCAGCATCATATGTACTTATTCTTGTACCAAGTTTGGTCATCTCTTCTTTGAGTCAGAAAAACAAGCACACCTGCTAATTCATAGAATCATTTTAAGTTCCCAAATTAGTTTTATATTCCCATGGTGGACAGAGATAAATGTTCAGGCAGTGGAAAACTTGAAGAAGGGAATTAACAGGAGATAACTGACATCCATTAGACATGGAACTAGAATAGTCTACCCCAGAGAGCAAAATAAAGGGTTCAGTTCAACATTCCAACCACCTGAAGAAGGCCAGAGCGTACAACGGCTGAAACGTGATAAATATGGCAACAAAGATGAGGACGTAGTCCAAATAATATAGTGTATAAATGTTTCTATCAATTGGTCTTGCATGTAGGAAGAGTGTTTTATAATCGACAGAATGAAAGACCCATGAATATGAGAGAATAAGGCACAAAGCAATTCATACACTTTTCTGCATGTCTGTCCTAAATACAATAAACGTTTAGCAAATTCATTACAATAATCTGTTATTGAAAGTTCCTTTGTTTTCTTTTTTATAATTTTCAAATTTCTCAAGAGGCAGCTGAGTTTTATCTCTTGGATACAATTTATCTAGGACTTTATGATGTTATTCGCTCCTTCCTCATTATGACTTTTGTCTATTCCCAATTGTAACAACGTACTGTCAAGACATGGAGTAGAGATATTGACAGTCTTTGTTTTGCCTCCTCTAAATTAGTTAAACTTTGCCAAATTTTTAATTTTTTCTTCCATTTTTCATAATTATCTCCTTTCTTGAAAATTGGTGGGACTTATTCAGGTTAACCAAAAACATGAGAGAAAAAAATGATTTCTTTTTCTTTCTCATTCCATATGCATAGTAAATGATCACGTTGTAGCCAACACCTGATTTCAAGAACACCCAAGAAGTATATGAACATGGAGAAGCCCAGGAGGAGAACCAAAAAAACCGAAACGACTACATAACTATCAATAAGAGATTCAGTAATGTAGTTTCACACTGTAATAAATAACCAAGTGCCAACTGTAGGAACGACTGACTTATAGTGATATGTAAACTTAAAAGGTTAAATTTTTTTTGTACAGTGAAAAGACTACATAATATATATTAATTATTTAATAAATCAAATATTAAATAATTTAATAATGAAAGTTTTAACAAAATTAGTAGCAATAATGATTTTGTTTAAATAAAAAATATGCGATTCTGGGAAGCAAAAAACAGTTTTTATCAATTAAGAAATAAAATAAATTAACACCACAATTTGATAAATCATATTCGATTTTCATTAACTTGACAAAAGGCCATTATATATAAGACTAAACTCTGAGAGAGATTTCAAAGTAATATACCAAAAGATAAAATCTGGAACATCTTAGTAGAATTAGTAAATATTCTACCTTTAGCCCTGCTATCAACACTCAACATAATTGAAGACATTTTAGATGGTGAATTAATAATTAGAGAATATTACTAACAAGTGGTTAGCAAAACTTAAACAGTCACTGAAAAATAAAAATAAAGTTAATGAGAGAAGAATTAGAGTATTTTGTTAAAAGGATTTGAATGGTGGATAAGAAAAAAACATCAATTTCAAGTGCAAGTCAATCTAGAATATGCCAAGAACATCTGGCTTAGACAAATTACATTAAACCCTTGATTTAATGGACTAAGAGGAAGAAAAGAAATGTCCATTAAATGTTAATATTGGAGGCCATGTTTTTTCCTTACCAATTTTAAGATTTTTTATAGAAAACAAAAATAAGTGTTAATCCAATAATCAGTTCTTTACAATTTAAATTAGAATAGAGTAAATATTTAATTACCTTTTGGAATTTGTAGTCTGGTGTTCTTGACCATTTTCAGGTAGTGACCTAAAATCTATTTTAGAGTGAGATTCTTATAATTTCAGATATGATTAAACAATATCAGCCATTCTATATGAAAAACAACATGAAATTTACATTTACATTGTTCAGAGTGTTGCCCTTATCTTTATTACCATATTCACGACATTTCATCCATTGTACGCTCTGGCCTTATTTAGATGATTTGAATTTTGAACTGAACCATTTTTATTTCATCCATTAGGGTAGACTGTTCTAGTTCCACATGCCATACCTCTTCTGGATGTCTCAGTTATCTCTCTTTAACTCAACTCACCAAATGTTTGTTCACCACTGCAGTAGCCAGGTATTTTACTCTTTGGGGATCCAACCAACACTTTTATCAACAGTCCGAACAATGTAAATAGTGTAAATAATTACAATACCGCATCTCAGAAATATAGACAGATATGGAATCTCCAACATTTTATTAATGATTACCATATTTTCCAGCTTACAAGATGCTGCACCACATATTGTTTACATTAATCACTCGTCTGATTTTGTTTGTATGGAAATGGCATATTAGTCAAGAGCAGAAAGGTTCCTACCACTGATAGCAAACAGAGTATGTTTAAGCTTGTGGCTTGGCTCCAGGAAGATTTATAGTCTTTCAAATTCTTGTAACAGCTAAGTACTGAGGTTACATCAATGAAAAGGCTGAATTAGATAGATAGCTAACATTATAGTGTAATGACTCAATATACAAATCCACATCCTATCAGTCTAGCCAATTAGGTGTCTGTCAAAGCTTACTTGAGCCTGGGCTTTGCTTTACATTCATCTTGGAAGATATACACATTTTTCAGGGTATTTTTCTTTTTTCTTTAGGAAAAATGTGTGTCTTGTAAGCCTGAAAATACGGTAATGCATAAAAATCAAACAGAATCTCAGCCCTGTAAAATTTGAGGTTTACTGAAAACTTTTTAGCTTGGCACATTTCTCTAATGATCAAACATCTGAATATTTATTTTGGTAAGTGAATTTGGCTAAGAAATTTTCAGCATTACCTTGTATATACAAAAATTTACAAAATTCCAGGTTTTTGGTCACATTTTGGAAATTACTTTAGATCTAAATATTTTTCAACATCCTTTTATAGGTTATATGAATACATTAAATTCAAGGTCTTCTTTAAGATGGAAGTGTAGTCTTTTTAAAACTAAAGTATTTTTAAAAAGAAATTCTTTCTGGGAATGTCTGTCAAATTCATGAGTACTGCTTGCTTTTTCAATGCAGATGGTGAAGAATTGCTGAATGAAAATGACACCTTAAAGAAATAATGAACTTAAATAACAGAAACTTTCTCAACATATACACTTTTGTTTTATAATTGCAGTTTTCTCCCCAAGACCAAAAATCATAAAGCAGGAATTTATTCATCCAAAATGTTAATACTTATTTGCTCAAAGACTTTAATATTACAAGAGAAAGGGTATATTTTGGTTTCTTTTAAAAAAAAAAAAAAAAAAAAACTATTTCTAACAGTGAAGGTCATTCAAAAGACAATGAATGATTGAAAATCATCAAAGCTATTGAACCAATTCTCACTCACATAAATAAGTTAACATCGTTAAAGTTGAGAAAAATAATTCATATTCAATAACTGAACAGATTATGTCTGTCAAGAAAAATACACAGAATTGAAGCTGCTGAAAATTCAATGCAAAGGTCAAAATGATGTATTGAAAAGAACAAAACTTAAATCATAGACTTGAATGAAAACTAAAGTAATTTCTCAATTCAGTCAGTCAATTAAATGCCATAAATGATACATGCTTGTGTGGTCATATCTCTTTCGATTCATGACTGACTAGGAAGTCTGGTCATGTTTATAATGAAAATCAGCTGGAGGCACTAGCATTAGAAATTTCCATTTTTTTTTCATATTACTATAGATGAATAAATACAAAAAAAAAAAAATTTTTTTTTTAAATTTTATGAAAGGTTCAATTTACTATGTAAATTCACTGTAAATTAATCCCCCAACAGAAATAAAAAAATAAATAAATAAATTTAAAATGCTTCTATTCTGTTTCCAAAAAGCTGCAAAATAGCAATTAATCATTTATTTTTCAAAATGTGTTTTCATTTACTACTTTCAATTAAGCACTCTACATTACAAATTTCAAAAAGATTTTTAAATTAAATAAAATAAGTGGTATGAGCATATTTTGATGTGTCATTCATAGGGAAATCAGTTTATTGCAATAAAATTTACATCACAAACTGGATTCAACTATTATTTTTCATAATCTTTTTTTTTTTTTTTTTTTTTAAATGGTTGGGTGGATATTTGTATGTCTGCAATGCATGATCTATAGTAAATAGGAAAACAATTTTTTTTTTAAATGATTATTTCTGGTTAACAACACCTATTGTTTAACTCCACCTAAAATCATTCAAATCTAATATAAAGCCGTCCTGGGTAAGACGATAAACTACGTCCAGCAGCAAGGCCTCTGATCAGGAGGTTTTGAGGAGTGTGGAACCACCTCTTAATTGCTGGTGTTCCCAGGTTCACCCTGATTTGGGGTGGTAGAACCTGTTAGGGTCCCAACTATGGACAAATAGTTACCCCCCCCCCAAACTGGGGTCAAAACATTATGAAAGTGTAAAAATAAGTTTTAATACCAGCAATATATTTTTGAGGAAAAATATTACCAGCAATAAAAATCTTGTCAGCATTAAATAATCCATTGAGGTTGATATGCCATAAAACAAAACAAACCAAACCATTTTTGAAAAAAAACAAACTATTACCAACAAGACATTTTGGAAAAAAATATTATCAGCAGTAGAAATCTTGTTGGCATTATATAATTCATAGATGTTGATATGCCATTAAATAAAACAAACCAATATAATGTGGAACACCATTAAATATTTCCAAAAGATTGGAAGCCACATTCAGACACTTCATCCATTCACAGTACAAAACATCCATGACAAAAATCTTTCCCCATTAGAAATTTTTATAATAAACATTAATCCTTGAAAAATATTCTTGTTGGTTTTCAATATTTAACAAATGTAACTGATCTTTTAAAATCTTATTCCTAGAAACAGGAAAATTTCATTAGAAACAATGATAGTAATATCAATCTTCATATATGGCAGTGAATGCAAGATAAATTTCCTCATAGATGAAGAGGAGATTTGAGGTGACATGGATGAGGTTCTACAGAAGGATGCTGAGAATATTATGAAAATAACAGAAATCAAGTTATGATTTGTAAAGCTAAAAATAGTTATTCAAAGATACAAGAGAATTTGTTGACAACTCAATATTTTTTAAAGGGATTTTCTCTTCAGAAAGAAGTTATGCAATAAAACTCTGATAAATGTAAATAATATTACAGTGCTTATCAGAAAAAAAAAAAACAAAGGAAATTAATCAAAGGATCATAATACATTTTGAAAGAAATACGAATACAAATTACACATGCATATAAACAACTCAACGTTCGTTAATTTATCTTTCTATATTCTTTATCTTCGTTAATTTCTATTCAAAAATTGTTTAGTTATCTCCCCTGCATCTGAAAATTCCATGAAAGAAAAGCTAATAGTAACGAGAGATTTGTTTTTTCTTTTTTCAAATCATTTCGCCCCAATCAAGGCGGGAATGCTACTAGTACGCAGGGAGTATTGACTAAAGGACAAAAGATGATTCAAGAAGACAGAAGATGGCGACTGATGTTGCATTTACATTTTTGAAGATTATAGTTATCAGAGAAGCAAGTAAATGCAAGGAAGTTCTGCAGGTGGAAAGTTCAAGAAAAGAAACTGTTGGAATAGAAGAGGCGGTTGCATTTAGCTATTTTAACAATAAAAGGGTGGGACCTAAATGCCAATCTAGTAGCATGCTTAAATTCATGTATTTGGGGTACTAGGAAAAAAAACTTGTCAGAGAAGTTGTCATGAAAGTATTTGTAGAAAAGACAGAGGGAAACCATGTCATATCAGTGAGAAACTAACTGAAGACAAGATGCCTGGTCAAGATCTATTGTACTACAGACCCTTCTTTGGATTTTGTTAAGAATCTATTAGATGTACAGCAGGAACACCAGACCAGATTTGGGAACAATATTCAATACACAGACAAACTGTAGATTTATAAATGTTCAAGATGGATTCTGACGAACAAATTTTCTGGCATGACACTGTGGACCAACTTTCCTAGCAGTAGATGCAGCTATAGATTTGATATAGTCACTCCACTTCATGTCAGTGGAAAACATGAGGCTTAGAAGGTGTGATTTGTTGTGAGTCTAATGTCAACCATGCTGACAGCAGGCAGGAAATGTTCTCTATAGTGGTTATAGACAAACAGTTTTGCTTTGGAGGCAATATCTACAGAAAGCAAATGTTAGAAACTGACCATTAAAAGTGTAATCCATAGCTATGAGATAAAAAATTTTTTCATTTAACACAAAATGGCAATTGGACAAACGTCAAATATTTATACCCATTCACTGCTCGAACTACCGAGTTATACATCTTAAAAAAAAGAATCAAGATTTTTCAAAGACAATTGAAAATGTAAAAGATTCTTGCATAATGTTGTCTATAAATATTTAATGACGAAACATTAAAAGTTGATGCCGTCTTTGTAAACAGGTCATTTTTTGATGAGGAACAACATTAAATATTTCCAAAAGATTGGAAGCCACATTCAGACACTTCATCCATTCACAGTACAAAACATCCATGACAAAAATCTTTCCCCATTAGAAATTTTTATAATAAACATCAATCCTTGAAAAATATTCTTGTTGGTTTTCAATATTTAACAAATGTAACTGATCTTTTAAAATCTTATTCCTAGAAACAGGAAAATTTCATTAGAAACAATGATAGTAATATCAATCTTCATATATGGCAGTGAATGCAAGATAAATTTCCTCATAGATGAAGAGGAGACTTGAGGTGACAGAGATATGGTTCTACAGAAGGATGCTGAGAATATTATGGATGGGGAAAGACAAAGTCTTAAGGAAAATGTAATAAAAAGGAGTCATAATTAGAATCAGAGACAGTTGAAATTTTTGGGACACAATCAGACTTGAATAATTTAAAACTCACAGGACATATTGGAAACAAAAAAGGAGAGAGTAACCTTATCTAATCATCTTTTGTAGACGGATGACTAAACAAGGAGCAGAAGGAATAGGAAAGAGAGAAACAATACGCACTATTTACTTTATTTGGACTATTGTACTAATCTTTGTCGCCATATTTATCACAACGTTTCAGCCATTGTATCTTCTGGCCTTCTTCAGGTGGTTGGAATGTCGAACCGAACCCTTTATTTCGCTCACTGGGGTAGACTATTCTAGTTCAATGTACCATGTTTAATGGATGTCAGTTATCAGTTATCTCCTGTTAATTCCCTTCTCCAAGTTCTCCACTGCCTTAACTGGGTATTGAACTCACTCTTTGGGTCCTGTCACTAGATCTAACTAATGCCTTCATCCACTGTGCCATGTATCCTCAAGGACATCTATTAAACATTGCACATGGAACTAGAACAGTCTACCCCAGTGAGCGAAATAAAGGGTTCAGTTTGACATTCCAACCACCTGAAGAAGACCGGAGTGTACAACAGCCGAAACAGATGAGGACAATAGTCCGAATAATGTAAATAGTGTACATAATACCACATCCCAGAAATATAGACAGATACAGAAACAATGCAATAAGCTACAAATGATAGGAAGTTGTGGTGAGCCATAATCACCCACATCCTGAAGGGACATGGTACATAAGAGAAGAAATAATTAATTTTCATTTCATATAATTTCACTTGACTGAAGACAAAAGAGAATTATAAAAATATATTCACTAAATATTTTACAATGTTGCTTAGAGTGAAGTTTGATGTTATTTAAAAAGTAGATGAAAAGTTAAAATTTGATTCTCATGCATTAAAAAGTATATTATTGTTCCTGTTTAAAAGCAACGTCTTTTATTCAGAATATAAGAGAGGACAAAAAAGTGTCTTTTTATTATAAAACTAACCACTTCCTCTGGTAGCAGTAGCGCCAAGCAACTAAGGGGTACTGAAAAAATGGTAACAAAACCTAAAACAAACTCCTTCCAGATCAACAATTTTTATATAAAACTTTTAATGTATTCACATAGAATTCATTTTGTTACTTTTAACAAGACAATTTGAAAGGAAAACTGTTAATGATACCCCACCCTTATACAAGTAAGAATAATGCAAGCAAACATACACATGCACTTTGTACCAATAAATATGTTAAAAGCAGTTAACATGCACATTTTAAGAGCAATTCAATGTGCATTATCTGAAATTTCTTATAACATAATTAAATAGTTGCAGATATTTTTTTTATTAACCAAATATTTTTACTAAATAAGTCACTTGCAATTTTCACCTGTCTTAAATATTAAATTTGGATATAGATATCATATTCAAAATATGAGAAGACAATAATTACTTGCATTTTTATTATATGCATGTGGGGTTGTATCTTCAGTGAGCATTTATCTTTGATCCTGGAGTTTCTTTTATGCCACCATAAATTAAACATGGTCTATCTTCTTCCCATTTGTACAGAGGAGGAACAACAAATTGTGATCATTTTTTTTATGGATTAAAAGACTATTAAGGGCTGAAATCTACTGAAGGCTTTCAGCACAAAATGCAAACACTTTTACCCTAGTGGAGAGTGTATGAAGCATAGTGTTCTTTACCTCAGACCATCTCATGGTGCAAATGACAGCCAGAACTGTAGGCCTATTTCAAATCTTGTCCTTCCACTGGGAGTAAAAACTTTTAGTTTTACTTTGTGGTAATTCACTGCTGGAATCAGTTTAAGAAATTCAAAGTAAAAGAGTAAAGATTATGAGCATAACTAATTTGGTTCAAGTTAATCTTCTTTCTCTTGGTATATTTTTTCTTTACTAATGTTTTATTACAATTAATTTATAATTTGGCAGCTGTTCAAATTCATCAACAATTGTGTATGAAATGTTATGTGCATTCTAAGAAACTATGCATTCTCATTTTTGCATTTCCTATCTCAAAACAGTTTTAATGAAACAAAAAAACAAATTGGAAGTATGAATTCTGGGACAGAAATTTGAACTAAAACAAAATAACCATGAAGTTAACTTTATTAATTTCATTGTTTAGAAATGAAGTAACTATTGTTATGCTAATTTATGTTGTCATAAATATACATTTTTCAGATTAGAGACATACCTAAAAAAAAAAACTGACTTTTAAAAATACATGATTCAGCAACAAAATTAGGATTAGCATTGCATACACATCATTAGTGATATTAAAAAATATCAGCTTAAATTTATCAAATTTAATTATATGACATTAACTTTATGTAACAACATTCTTAATAAATGATTTTTTATTAATTTTATAGTATAAAATATTATGTTTGGTCCCATTTTGTTTTTTTAATGGTAAATTAAAACTAAAATTGAACATACTTATTTTTTAAAATACCTTTTTGAAAAGATAAACACAAATTACTAAAAAAAAAAGTAAATTTTATCATCAATATATTTATTGTCATGAATAATAATATTGTAGAGAAAAATTAGCTTTATATAACAAACAATAGCATTTTTAAATAAATTTTGCAGTGTAAGAACAGAATTGAAGAAAAAATTTTTTGAAAGAAATCAATTAAAAATTAAAGAAAACATTAAAATCAATTTTATTGGGAGAGACTTTGTAACATTTCTAAGAAGAAAGACTAAAATAAAAAAAATGGATTAATAAATTATTTCTTTAAATCAAATAAAATTAAAATGTTACATTTTGGTATAAGAAGCAGAGTAAAAATTTAAACTTTTTTCATTTGTTAGAAACAAAAAAATAAAGTTGATCATTAGTGCATTTTCTTTTATGAGTAAAAATTTCATATAGAATATTACATTAAGTGAAAAAATGTTAAATTAATTTTCCAGTACCAAGATTAAATTACCATATATAATTGTGTAACATGTTTATTTAAATACAGATGTACTTTTGACTACAATAAATGGATATATAGTTTAGTCAATGGCATAGTCAGGGCCAGCAGGACATATGCTAATTTTATATCTTATGTATGATGCAACCTCCTTAAAATTAACTTCAAAATTAGGTCGTCAAAAGGCGCACGATACACAAGTATACATGGTGCAGATTTTTAGTGAATTTCACACACACAAAAAAGTGTAATATTGCAAGTCTGAAGGAAATAAAATAAATCTTATACTTACTTCAAGTTAAAGGTATTCAAAGTGTAAAAAGCAAAAATTTCTTAAACAACAGCAAATTGACACAAACTCAACCTGAAACTAAAAATTGTTGCTTCCAGTGGAACAAGGTTGAAATAGGCCTCCAGTTCTGGCCATCAGTTGCACTATGACTTGGTTTGAAGTAAAGAACATCATGATATGAAGGGATTGCAACATTTAAAAACCAGCAGACATTTATGAATTCCAACACAGGAATGTGATATGTACCAACATTCACTACTGACAATATTAAGTCCCAATTATGGTTGATGAACTGAGTTATTGACAATGTTACAAAGTAAACATGCTCCATGTTCTGTATAGGAAATCATTCATATCAGGTTTGGCTTTCAAGAAGTCTGTGCAAGCTGGGTCACTCATCAAAGATCACAAAAACAATCATTTGAGAATCTGTCAACTCTGATCTGTCTATATTTCTGAGATGAGGTATTATGTACACAATTTACATTATTCGGACTATTGTCCTCATCTTTGTTACCATATTTATTACAACATTCCAGCCGTTGTATGCTCTGGCCTTCTTCAGGTGGTTGGAATGTCAAACTGAACCCTTTATTTCGTTCACTGAGGTAGACTGTTCTAGTTCCACGTGCCATGTCTAATGGATGTCAGTTATCAAGGACACATAGCACAGTGGATAAAGGCATTAGTTAAATCCAGTGACAGGACCCAAAGAGTGTGAGTGTGAGTTAAGGCAGTGGAGAACTTGGAGAGGGCAATTAACAGGAGATAACTGATATCCATTAGACATGGCACGTGGAACTAGAACAGTGAGCGAAATAAAGGGTTCAGTTCGACATTCCAACCATCTGAAGAAGGCCGGAGTATACAACGGCCGAAACATTGTAATAAATATGGCGACAAAGATGAGGACAATAGTCTGAATAATGTAAATAGTCAACTCTGATCTGTCATAGAAATGATGATGTCTTCATGAAAAGGATAATCAATGGAGATATAATCTCGGTTCATAACTCTGCATGAGAGAGTAAATGCCAGCATAAGCAATGAAAATACTTGTAAATAAACTAGGGCTCTCACACACTAAGGCTGTTATGTGCTAAAGGAAAGGTGCAACAAACCAGAAGTATGGGGCCATGGACGGGTTCACAAACATGGAGTCTGCAGACTGACAAAGTTGAAAAAAATTATTTTGGTAATTTTGGGAGAAAGAGAAAGAGAGAGAATGGGATAGGTAGGCTGGCAAGATATTGCACATATTCTAGCTATTCATTTTTATTGAATACATTTTAAAAGAATCTTTAATGTTTGAAATGCTGGACAATCCAGTATTTTGTAGGATGGTTGGCAACCCTATTTACTTCTGTTACAAAATACAAATATTTCCATTTTTCTTGAAAAGTTTAGTTCTTCTTGGCAATTTTCCTTTCTGTTAATATTATTGACATTTTTTTTTTCAATTATGTAGTTGAACAAAAACATATCTTTCTTCCTTGAAAATTCTGTTTATTTAAAACCCTAGAACACTAACCATGAATTAAAGTTACACCACTACTAACCATGGGTATATCATAACCGATTTTGAAAATATCAAAAAAAAATATTAAATATAAATCTTTATTTGAAATATTTTACATGCAGGCACTTCAAACTTTGCACTTTGAGTTAACATTAATAGAAACTAAAAAACATTATTTAGGTAAGAAAATCAGGTACTGAAAATTGTAATTAAAAATAGGAAAATTTGCGCTGGGTACTATATACCCATGGTTAGTGTTCTAAGGTTAACAATCTTCTCTCAAACCTCTTTCTAGTGATAGTTGTCTTTTATCTCATGTAACTACTTGACTCCAAAATAAAATCTATTCCGCCTCTCATCATGAAAAAAAAAATTCATCATTTTCTGTTGTGTATGGTGGTTATTGGTCACCTTGTATATCCTCCGCCCGAATACGTTATGAAATCTTTTCAGTCTCTTACTATGAAAAATATCTCCATTTTCTGTTGAACATGTTCTCTCAGCTACACCCATAAATCAGCCAAATTTATCCCTTCACTCCTTATAAAAGAAAAAGATTAATATCCATTTGCTCTTATTAGAGTTGTATTGCATCTCAATTGCCCCCCACCACATTCTAATAAGACACCCCCCCATGGAAACTAGTTGTAATCACCAAACATTTTACTAATAATCAATACTTATTTCTGTTTTTAATTAAATTTAACTTAAATTTATTCTCACAAAATTTTTAAAAAATAGACACTGCCACAAGGCACATTTGTACCCTCTTGTCAGGTGGCTAATGAAGAATATGTGCTGGTGGGGAGGTTGAGTATATATTTTTCCTTCCCTGGAGAGGAACTAAAACAGACCCTGTTAACTTTAAAATTGATTGACTGACTGTTGTCCCTTGATGGGTAAGTCTAGCTCATGACTGAAGGGATGAAGGACAAATTTATTAAACTTTTTAAAATTTAAGGAAAAAAAAAAAAAGGGTTCACTGTGGGCTGCCCCAAAGAAAATTGAAAACTCAACCTTCTTCAAGAAGTCATACTTACTGATTTGTGAGACTTAGAAGGGCTGAAACTTTATTTGGAGAGGCGATCAACAGTAAACAGTTTGGAGAGGCAATCAACAGTAAACAGTTTGGAGAGGCGATCAACAGTAAACAGTTTGGAGAGGCGATCAACAGTAAACAGTTTGGAGAGGCAATCAACAGTAAACAGTTTGGAGAGGCAATCAACAGTAAACAGTTTGGAGAGGTGATCAATAGAAAAGAAGTGATACTGTAGAACATGTAGCACACAATTCAAACACTGAGGTCTGCTTTTTTTTTTATTTTAAAAAACATGACAATATATGTCAACATGGTGCAAATGCTACAGGGATTGGCATTTAAGGTACTGAAGCATCATCCTAAGACTTCTGACCTCTCTCCCAATGATTACCATCAATCTGGTTGTCACAAAAAGTTATCAACTTGCCTTGGACCAAGATTTGAAAGACAGCACATATGCAGCTGTAGTCGTATCAAAACTTCTAGAATGCTGTAACAAGTACATCACAAAGCAATGGGGCTACAGTATAAAAAAAACAAACAAAAAAAAACAACTTATTTGCAAATTCTGTACTGATCTTCTAGCAAACTATTCTACCAAAAATATAATTATTAACTCTCTTGTAATTCATTCTTGTTTAATGTATTCACTCCTCCCTATTTTGGATTCAATGTTCAATTAAAAACATTTACTTAAAAAACTGTAACAGAAAAAAAATAATCATCTGATTAAGGCTTATGGCCTCATCGCATTGAAACACTACTTTCTGTACGATCACTAAAGTCAAGCAACTCAAGCTTGGTCAGTATCTAGATGAGTGACCACTTGAGATTACCAGGTGATGTAAGCTTGAATGTGCAGGTGGTGTAATGAATAATGGCTCAGAATTGTTAAATCGTAGAGATAAGTGTCAATTCCCATTGGGTTCGTTATATTCAGTTACACACAAATACCCTTGGGAAAAGTATTAACCCACTTCTCAGCTATGAGTTAATTAGTAAGAATTGTATTACTAAACAATTATTATCTCCAAAAAAGACTTAGAATCTAAAACTATATTTTCTGGTGTAAAATAACTTGAAAAGTGTTGATAAGCCATAGAAAACAAATCAATCATCTGATTAATCCTAATTAAGAATATTTTGTTCATTTTTGTTACCATATTGAAAAATGATTTTTTTTATACTCTTTTCAATGAGATTGTTACATTTCTGGAATATTGTTAAAAATAAAATAAAAAAAAGCATTTAAGGGAGAAAAAGTTAGTTTTCTAATTGCATGGAAAATATTTTGTCACTCATTAGAAATACCAGAAAAAGGTAGGCATAATTAAATCATTTTAAACTTTTTACAGATCATTTTGCATAGAAAGTCAAAGTATGTATTAAGGCTGTTTCTAATATGGTAACAATATATCAGTTTTTCTTTTGCTCTGATGAACCCCAAAGAAACAAAAAAAAAAGAAAAGAAAAGAAAGAAAAGAAAAGAGAAAAGAAAAGAAAAAAAAAGAGAAAAGAAAAGAAAAAGAGAAAAGAAAAAAAAAGAAAAAAAAAAAAAAAAAAAAAGAAAAGAAAAAAAGAAAAAAAAAAAAAAAAAAAAAAAAAAAGAAAAAAAAAAAAAAAAAAAAAAAAAAAGAAAAAAAAAAAAAGAAAAAAAAAAAAAAAAAAAAAAAAAAAAAAAAAAAAAAAAAAAAAAAAGAAAAAAAAAAAAAAAAAAAAAAAAAAAAAAAAAAAAAAAGAAAAAAAGAAAAAAGAAAAAAAAAAAAAAAGAAAAGAAAAAAAAAAAAAGAAAAAAGAAAAAAAGAAAAGACAAGAAGAAAGAAAAGAAAAAAAGAAAGAAAAGAAAAAAGAAAAGAAAAAAGAGAATAAAAAAAGAAAAGAAAAAAGAGAATAAAAAAAAGAAAAGAAAAAAAAAAGAATAAAAAAAAGAATAAAAAAAAGAAAAAAGAAAAAAAAAGAAGAAAATAATTTCATGTAAAATCCAAATTTACAAGAGTTTTATTTATAATTCTTTTTTCTTTTATCATTCTACAGAATTCATTTTCTGGTTTATTCAAATAAAAAATAAAAGAAATGTCTTTGCCGATCCTTGCCTTTTTCTCTTACAAAATCTTTTCTCGTTACTAATACTGATTATTGAGAAAGAAAGCCACACAGGAAATAAATTTACAAAAGGAGTTTTTCATTTCTTTTCCTTTTCTGTTGCAGTTTCATTCAAACAGCAAACATTTTTCCTGTTTGAAGACAGTCCAAATACTGCATTTTTCTTCTTATTTGTTCTTTACTTTTCATTTATTTTCTAATACAACACTTCAGTTTTGATCCTTTCCCAAGTGTGTGTGCATTTGATGAGAAAAGGAAATTCTATAAATAGCCAAATTCTCAAACTGGGAAGCCTGTGATATGTTTGTAAAATGTCATCAGAATATTCCAGAGTGACCAATTCCATCATAAACATCTTGGCTTTTGTATTCGCAAGGGTTTTAGATGCAGGCACCAACATGGCACAAGCTGTAGTAGACAGACACTGTTAAATCAATCATCAGAAACACTTTACATTGTAGCATCCATTCTCATTGGCTAGTTTGCCTCGTTGTCATGAAAACCAGTCCTCAAGAAGAGATTCTACTTTCTTTTTGTTTGTGGGGGTAAACAGAGAAATTAGCCTTTCATTCAGGGGAGACAACTCTCTTCAAGTGCAGACGGATTCTTTTTCAAATAAAGCAATTCCCTGCCTCAACTTGGTAACATTTATAGAGAATCTCAACTGAGAAAAACAACCAACCAGGAGGTTGAGTGTGTGTATGGGAGAGGGAAGTAATTCATTTCTCCAAGGGATATAATTCCTGTCTCATAAGAAGCTGAGTCCTTGTCAACCAACAGAACTACTTTTAAAGTTCTTGTCAGATTTCTAAAAATCCCATCCCAAACATTCGCATTGATGTTTCTTTTAAAATAAAAACAAAAGTCAATCGGCAAACAGCTAAATCCTATACAGTCCAATCTGTCTGTTTTCTTTTTTTCACTGCAGCTTCTGTAAGGTTGTCATAGTAACGTGCCAACTAGAAAGGTGATAGTTAAACTCCAGACTGATTTTGCACGTCTTAAAATGTGCCTACAATAGAAATATGGCTGACTTTGGAAACAATGGTTGTCTCTTGGGCCCACTCATTCCTCACCTACAATCGTCCAGCTGTAAAAATAAACAAATAAGCCATTAAATTACTTATTGACATTTCAATGAAACATATTTTAATTTTTACATCAAAAAAAAAAAAAAAAAAAAAAAAAAAAAAAGCAGAAAGATTTTGTTAAAATTAAACTCAAACAAAAGTCTTGATGTAAAAATTTCTAACTCAGTATTGGATATACTAACTTCAGAAGTTTCTTGCCTTTTTAATAAAATATACTTTTTACAAACAGAAAGAACTTACTATTATTATTACATTAAATATTAAATCAATTGTTACATTCTGTTCTTTTATTGCCTTTTCTCTTCAATAATATTTTCTCAGTTACTTTCACTCTCGATAACCCTTTCCATTTTAGTGGCTTTATCACCTTGCTTCGGGGTAAAATGGTTAAAAGAAAATAAATAAAAATAAAATTAAATTAATATATTGAAATGAAACAAAAATGTACAATTCATTGTTCCATAGAAAAAGCATTCAGATTAGTTTTAACATCAAAATTGTTAAACTAAGAAAATATATTGATAGAAAAGAAATGTTGCTGCTAAGGCCAGAATTAGTGCTTAATCCTTTGCATGAAGCAAAATCCAAAAGAATTGATTAGCCTTGTCTATAAACTGACTAATACAAAATGGTTTCATTTAAATCTCTAAAATTAAAGAATTAAAAATTTATAATCAGCATGTAAATAAATTTTCTGCTAGTAAAAAACTTAGGCTATTAATATACACTTTTTTTAAAACAGATTCTATGCTACCCAAAGAAATATGAATCATTACAATCTTCTAAGTTTGAAAGTTAAAAACATGGAAATCAAAATTTTGCTTTCACCAGAATTAAATCAAAATATTCAACACAAATTGATGAAGATTACAGAATGTACAAATCAAACAGATTAACCAAATATACTATTGAAATCTTATCAAATTACTTTAAAATTTTTTTTTTAAATTCTATATGATGTTCAACAGAATTCAATTTTATTCAACAAACATTATACTTAAAGTTTTTATTAATTAGAAAATAAATAACTTTAGACAAAAGTAACAAAAATAACATGAAATTCATGAATAAAAAGTAAATATCTTCAAAACCAAAATAGATAATTCTTTTTAAAAAGACAACATTCATCCAATTACAACAAAGTATAACAAAAAATCCAAGAATGAAATAAAAAAACTACATCCAAAAAATGATCCTAACCAAATTTAGAAAACTCCACAACAAATTTCATGATCTTGTCAATGCAAATGAAGACCCACTTCTCAAGTGAATTAAGACAACATGTATAAGCCAGTTTCAAAATAATCAAATTGTTAATACAAAAACTATCATCAACAAGGATTATATCAAACATTTTCAGTGTTATTTCTGATAGCAACTTTTTCCCTTACCAGATGAATAAAGAATGAAGTTTAGATAATTCATCTACTCATAAAAGATGCCCAAATTTTTTGATATCAGAACATTTAGTATTCAAATCAAAATAATAAACGAGGACAAATTAACAGACAGAGAATGTCACCAATTGCCATTGCATATAAAATTTAAAAAATCAAGAAACTGATATAAATCTACTGATAATTATTAATTTGTCCTTTAAGGTTTAGAGAATCAGGTAGAATTTTGATTATGACTAGAATCTAATTTACTTAGAAGTCTACTTAATTTTATATGTAAATTAATATAAATATAAATATTTTTATACATATATTAATCTAAGAAAGGTATAGTTTGTTAGCAAGTAATAAATCTTAGAAATCAGGTAGAATGTTTATCTCTGAAATATATCTGTTAGTTTAAAATTTTTTGCAAGAGGCATCCACACAGACTCACATGAAAACAGAGGCAGCAGGCAAAGTTGTTGTTGTTGTTGTTTTTGTTGTTGTTGAAAACAGAGACAGAGAGAGAGAGAAAGCAAAGCAAAGTAAGATAAAGGGTTTACTTACAAGAGAAGTTTATTTGTTTTAAACAAGAGTGGGAAGCCTTAAAGACTATAGACCTTGGTAGGCGTCCAAAGATCTATTTTTTCCCATGCTGCCTCTGTATCACAGATCCTGAATGCGGAAAAAAATGGACACAGTCATTTGGAAGTTTCCAGATGATGGAAAAGTCATTATAGGCACCCACAGATAGTAAGGAAGTGGGTGGGAGATTTGGAAGTGATACACACACACAAAGATAAAGGCAGGGATTCAACTCTTAAAACTATTAATTACAAATGTGGATGATAGAGAGGACTTAGTAATCTTCTGCAAAAGAAGAAAGCGATGACTTTTTTTAAAACCGAAGTATGTATATTTTACACAAAACTCTAAACCTTGACATCGATATGAAAAGAGAGAAAGATCCGTAAAAAGATACAATTTATGTTAAGAAAGAAAAATAATTATTGTTTCACAAGAACTAACACCAAAAAATGAAGAGAAAGATTTCCAGTAATGCAAAGAATGGGATAATTTAGTAATTCGTCCACAGAGAAGAATAATATTATCACAGATTGGAAGGCATTTTGTCCCTGCTGTACGCCAACTGCAGTCAGGACAGTTTACAGCATAAATAGTAAATGTTCTGCTAAAAGATGGTGCAACATAACAATTTGAGAGAATTTTATAGATGGAGTAAGCTAATTAGTATTCAACTATTGAAATAATTTTTCCAGTGAAGAAATTTAGGATATATATATATATATAATTATCAGTATTTAAAGTACTATATATATATATATATATATATATATATATATATATATATATCTCATATAGAAATAATAAAGTGTTACTGATAACACTTTGGTTTGAACACAGATTGTCAGAGCAAACACAGTTGACCTCATCTTAAAATAATTAGATCATGTGATGGGTAAAAAGAAAAATATACATATATGGGAATTAGCGGCATCTGACTGAGTATTGTTCTAAGGTGTTACTATTATTGTATCTGTGATTTACAAAGTCTCTCCTACAAATGGGTATTATATATATATATATATATATATATATATATATATATATATATATATAATTAGTATTTAAAGTACTGTATATACATAATTAGTATTTTAAGTACTAGTATTTAAAATGCTTAATGATTTTTGTATTAATTACAAATACATCATTCATTTTCAACAAAACAAAGCTGAGGCTGGAGATGACAAAGTCTCCATTGTATAGAAATATTAAAGTTAAAAGCAAGATACAAGGTTAGACTAAAACTTTAAAAAAGATTTCCTGATGTTAAGCCTTTAACTGAAAAGCTACATTTACAAAGAACAAGTGTTTTCTGATTTAGAACACAAGACAAATCCATTGCAGATAAGACAATTCTATTTCTACACAATTCCATGCAATTAAAGAGACACAAAATCCAATGTTGAAGAAATAAAATCTAAATTCATGCAAGAAATAAAAATAGAAAGAGAGAAATTAAGCAAAATTATTTTTTTGTTTCATTTTTAAAATTAGATAAAAAAACCAATGGAAATTAACAGGAAAGTTTTTGTAATGTTGCTATTTTAACTTGAAGAATGGTTACTTTACTTTTTTTTTTTTACCCTAATCTTGCTATCCAAGCAAATTGAAACTAATCCGGATGGAATAAATTTCTCTTCAGATTAACTTTATTAAAAAAAAAAGTTATGACAAACCAATGTTTTTAGACATTTTTTTTCATTTCCTAATCCAAAATGTCCAAGTAAATATATTCAGTTATTCAAATATTATGCACTTAGTATCCAAGGTTTAGTTCAACAAGAAGTAAATAATCATTCTTCAGCCATCTTCTCTCACAGCGACCAAACATTGTGATGTTTATTTAGAAATAATTGTCAGAATCTCACACATAAACACACAAGATTAATTTATAGGTATTTGTATACAGTGTTAAGAAAAATAAAATAGATATTATATTTATCTCATCAAAGTTTGACCAAATACTTTTGAGATCTTTTTTTTTTCTTGTACAATGTAGAAAATATTCCTGTAAAATTTACATAAAAAGTGTTTGTCTTTGAAATAAAATTTACAACAATTCTATGAAGAATGTCTTAAGTGAAGCAATGCAAACAAATCTTCTACAAGAGATTTGGAAAAGAATAATTTTATAACAACCACCATACATGATAAGGGGGTGCTGAAAAGTACTTAGTTCAACCAATAAACCATGTTTTGTAATTTGGTCAGACTTTAGGAAGTGGGTTGGGCCAAATATTTTTCAGCACCCTCAATTTATTTTTTTTTAAACTCGATGAAATTTCCACAAATTCGGATGTTGTCAAAGCAAGGTTTACCACTGATAAACTTGTTAAAAACTGAAATAAAAAAAGATATCAGGAAGATAGATTGAAACAAAATTATTCCATTATCATCAAATAAAGATTCAACAATAAGTCACCCAAACAATTAGGAATGTGTTCATTAAATCCGATTACAGAGTTTTTTTTTTTCCTATTATACTTGAAAGCTTTTAATTAATGGTAAATCATTTTTTTTTACATGCAACATAACAAATGGAATTTACTGAGAAGTATGAACATTTTCAGATGACAAAAAAAAAAAAAAAATGATCACACTGCAAGAACACTGGCTTGATTTGTATTTGTTTGTAAGGTTAATGAATCCAATTTATGTAAGACAGACCAGTGTGAATTTATTTGTTGACAAATAAAGCAACATTAAATATAAAATAATCTATGAATAGGTTGGTTCAATCAGTGTCTTCTCCACCATTTTCTTTCTACTTTCTGATTTGCATTACTGAAAAAAAGAGCCCTCCCCCCACTCAACCTGACTGACATCTTTTAATACAAATTGTACACTTAAAGATGGTAATAGGATGGGTCAGCCAAAATCTGGTAACCACAAAAAAAAAAAGTTCAATCATCTGAACAACCCTTTAGCTAGTAACTTAACCATGCTAAAGGAATAAATAAGAATGGTAATATTAGCCATTTCCCTCTAAGGAAACATTTGGTATTCACTGAGCAAGCAGCCAGTACTGTTTTCAGTTAAAATTTATAAAGTATTTCTCTTAAAACAATTTTTTAGTGAAAAAAAAAAAAAAAAAAAAAAAAAAAAAAAAAAAAAAAGAAAAAAAAAAAAGAAAAAAAAAAAAGAAAAAAAAAAGAAAAGAAAAACAGGTTTCTCAAGTCCAGTAACTGTTATTGCTCTTTCAAGTATTGATAGGAAGGTGTCCTTCCCTAACCTTTTATTTGATGTAGTGTGGATGTTAAATTATGTCATTATTTTCTCTTTGAGTTACATCAAATTCACACATGAGCATGAAATAAACAATGCCCTACCCTTCCTTGACATCCTATTAATCTGAAACAAAAACAAATTAGATTTCAAAGTTGGCCATAAACCCACTAAAAAAAAAAAAAAAAAAAAAATCTAAATAAATTTCTATTCCAACCAAAAAAAATAAAGATTAACCATAGGTTTCTACCTCAGAGCCCTTAAAATATGCAACCTGGAACACCTAGATGAGTCTCCTTCACTACCCCATTGGCTCCAGTTCTCTCCAAAATCTACAGCTATTGACGTGCTGCTTCTTGCTTTCCAGCTTGTTAGAAGTCAGCCTATGTAGTCCATGTTTTTAAGAACTCTGGAGAACCTTCTGACACATCTATTACCTTATTAGTCTCCTACCACTTTTTGGCAAAGTATTGTAAAAGTATGGTTAAGTATCTTACTTCTCACGCCCTACTCTCTGATAAACAATATGGATTCCACCATTTTGCCTAGTCTACTGCCAATGTGCTTATGGCCATCACTGGATATGTATATCAAGCTCTTGATAATAACGGTGAAGCCCAAGCTGTAGCCCTAGATATCTCAAAGGGGTTTGACAGAGTTTGGCATGCTGGTCTTCTACATAAACTTCATGGCTATGGTACTACAGATCATGTTTTATGGTATTATTTTATCAAAAAAACACAGAACCAATACCACATTGGATGCTGGAGTATATAAAACTAAATGCCTGAAATGCCATAATTATGTAGGTAAAACTTTCAGAACCCTAAATGCCTGCATTTGTGAACAGAAGAGAGACCTCTGTTGAGATAACCCACTAAACTCTTAGTAACATAGAGAAATAAAACAGGCCATAACTTTGATTTAAAAAATGACACTCTAATAATCCTATTACAAAGAAAATAACTAGAGGGAATATTAATAAACATCCTTCCATTGTTAAACATACCAGCCACACTTTTTCATATCACCAACATTCATAAAGTCCATACTTAAAGAATGTAAGATTCAAGCCACAGTTGGTGATGTAACTTTCATATATCCACTTCAAAGATTCTGTCATAGCCACTACATGACCAAAAAGTACCTTTTACCCAGAGCCCCAAATATGTTCCAATAATCTCAAAAGTCATATGTAATAATAATATTAATAATAAAATTAAACCAAAACACACATCCATATATCACAAAATTTCTTAATACACACAATTTTTCCTCATCAATAAAATTTACTCCAACATTGATAGTGTATGTCTAACTAACAGTTGACACATACACTAACATGACTAACTCTTGCAAGATCAACTAGAAATTTCATATATATATACACCTTTTCCATTTCTTATGACTATCATCTTCACGAATTAAACATACAGACACAAGAAAGTCAAATAGAATTCAGTTAGAGACACAAACATACACTAATGTCACAAGATAAAAACAATTGAGATCCAATTGAGTAATGAAAACAAATAACACAGAATACAAAGTACCAGAACATTCTCCTCCATAATTGTTGTAGCATACTTATGGATGATAATGGGTGTGTCCTCATTCACATATGTTGGTCTGCAATTGGAGATTCATTGTGGAATTCACTTGACTCACTTCTAGCAGTTGACTACATCTTGTACATGTGCCCCTGGTGAATCTTATATGTTGCTCTTGTCCTAAGTATTATCATTTATTTCCAACCCTTGTTTGATTATTCTATTCAATAACCTTCTCTAGGTTACAAGAATAATTCCTTTCCAAAAATAAATTTCTGATGAAGCTTCAATAAAAGTGAAACATGTTAAATTTATAGATGTTTCTCAGTTTTAGTTTAATTTTTAGAGGGATTGAACAATTGAGGTTATTGTGCAGGTAGATATCTGGCTTTTTTTTTTTGTCTTTTCAGGTTTTCTTTTTTGTCCGGCTTCGTATTGGTAGGGTTGTTCTTTGACGCTTTACCAATAGCTTGGTTTATTTTGTTTTTATATATATATATATATATATATATATATATATATATATATAAAATGGTATGCATGTTACACTACTATAAATATAAGGTTGGAGGATATTGGCTCAATTGAAAAATTGAAGAGCTGAGCTGATTTGGCATTTCAACAAATGTTTTTCAAATGAGCCAGGAAATATATTTGTAGACATTCAAATTTATACTTGGTACATCTTTATATTGTGAACTTGTAACTGAGTAAATGCATTGAAAGAGTTTTCAGATTTAGATATATAAATATTAATATGTCAATTTTGAAATGTGAGCATAAATTCTATATACAAGGACATTACAAGGCTTATTGCTAAAAATGTTGTTATTTTTAGTGGGTACACGTATTTGAGTTACTAATTAATACTTGTATTAATATAGACATTTATAAATTTTCTTAAGACTGTTCTTTAATGTGTAATTCTATTTTAGTGTGGGTGAAATATTATAAAATAAAATTTATACTGCTTCTGTCCTATAATAATTATTATATTTAGAGGAACAAATGATACAGGGAGCACAATAACACCACTGGATAGAGCAAGTTTTCAGCTACAAAAAAATATTTGTCTACATAGTTGACAAGTGGTTATTCATTTTTGTCAAAGAACAATTGATGAGGAATTTGCATATTGACATTCAATTGATTATCATTTTGATTCTGGTTCTTCAAAGCAAAGCCACATTTCATTACTGGTGATGAAGCAACCTAAGAAACAGTCATCTTCAGCTTTGTAGTAATAGAAACAGGTCCCGACAGAAATGCATTCAGTAGTCTGTACCTTTTTTTTTTTAGGGGAGTATTCTTGGGACAGTGTTTGGCAACACTGTTTCCAATGCATAGAAGCCATCATTCAGCTTTGAACATGGTTTCCTGGTCAAAATCCACAAATCAGCTAATCGGAGCACTCTTCATTTTGTAGGTTGACAGGTTGAGTTTGACTCTTCATTTGTGCAGGATTACCTTCTGAAATGGGGTATCACACATACACATTACTATTACCTTCAAAGAAATGCATTACCCACTGACTGACTGTGCTCACACCACTATTTGGTCTATGTAAGCATTCAACAAGCATTGACAGTACAATTTTTTCCACAAGGTAGAATTTAAAAACACACCTCTACTTTGTATGTATATTTATGTTGGATGGTATTTTGCCATATTGAAAATCAGATATTTATAACAAGAGGGGTGCTGGTGGATAGGTTTAACATTTACTGCAATAGTATCAACATCTACCTTTGATATCAATGACCAACATAAAATAAGATGCATAACTTTTGAAATAACTTGTATATAAAATGTGCATGTAATTTTAACTATTATGGAGACAATTGCTAAAACTTAAACATGGTTTGGTATTTTTCAATAAAGGGATATGTGTACAGTATTTACATTAGTCGAACTATTGTCCTCATCTTTGTTGCCATATTTGTCACAACGTTTCGGCCGTTGTATGCTCCGGCCTTCTTCAGGTGGTTGGAATTTCGAACTGAACCCTTTATTTTGATCACTTGGGTAGACTGTTCTAGTTCCACGTGCCATGTTTGATGGATGTCAGTTATCAGTTATCTCCTGCTAATTTTCCCTCTGAAATTTCTCCACTGCCTTAACCAGGAATTGAACTCACCTTCTTTGGGTCTGTCAACGCGTTTATCCACATGTGTCCTTGAGGACATCTGGGTATGAACTTCTGTGTATTATAAACCTAATGTTTTCAGCATCATTTTTACCAGTGCTCATATTGCAATTTTGCTGTTATCATTGCATGTCTTTACCAGAGTTCATATTGCAACTTTGTTATCATTGCTTTTCTCTGGCACTCCTTATTACTGGTTCCCATATTGTATTTATTTCTATGCTTGGTCGGCTCAGGAGATTTTTGTGGCCTAGCATATGTGCTGATTCCTTAAGTTTACGAATTTTCCAATGGTGTTCCCTGTCTATGATCTCAACATGATCCCACAGAGGGCGGTGATCTCCCTTCTCTCTCCATATGTGGTCAGCCACGCCTGATTTTTCTACTTCCCCTCGCGTTACAGCTTTCTGGTGTTTTTGAAGCCTTACCTTAAGGGGGCGGCCTGTCTCTCCTTTATATTCCTTTCCGCAGCTGCACGGGATAGCGTACACACAGTCTTTAGTCATGTTCCTCTCTATGGGGGGTCTCACTCGTGAGAGATACCCATGAAGTGTTGTCACGCTTTTGAAGGTTGTCCTGATGTTATATGGACCGTAGATCCTTTGTATTTTCTCTGATAACCCCTTCACATAAGGCAGGCAGACTGTTTTCTGAGTGTTGTTGTCCTCCTCCTCCTCTTGTACCCGCCTATCCCAGTTTTTGGGGGCTGCTGCCATGTACCCAGGGTAGTTGTTACGTTGTAGGGTACAACTTATACTGACCAATTCCTTATCTAACGTCTCTGGATCGCCACTTATGACTTTTGCTCGGTGTTGTAAGCATCGAACGATCCCTTTCTTTACGTTGTATGGATGGTGGGAGTCGAAATTGAGGTACTGTCCGGTGAATGTTGGTTTACGGTATACGGATGGCTTGAACCCATTCTCTGTTCGAGATATTAGTACATCCAGGAATGGGAGTGAGTTGTTACTCACTTTCTCCATTGTGAACTGTATCGAAGGTCTTATTGAGTTCACATGGTCCAGTAGAACCTGGACATCTTCCTGATGTGGCCAGAGTATGAAGGTGTCATCTACGTACCTTAACCATATAGTTGGCTTTAGCGATATCGACTCTAATGCCATTTCTTCAACATATTCCATGTATATATTCGCCATTGCTGATGATAATGGCGAGCCCATTGCTAAGCCCTCATCCTGTCGATATATGTGAGATCCCATTCCGAAGTGTGTTGTTTGTGTACAGAAAGTCAACATCTCCATCAGATTATCTATTGGAATACTGGTCTGCTCCTCTAGGGAAGAGTCAGAGGCCAATCTATCTCTGACTACTGAGAGTGCCTCCTCTGTGGGTACCTTGGTGAACAGACTCACCACGTTCAAGCTCACCATCTGGTTGGATAGGATGGGAGCATCTTTGATTATTTCCACGAAGTGGGCGGAGTTTCGAACATATGAAGGAGACTTTCCGATCAATGGGTCAATTATATCTACAAGGAAGCGACTCAGAGGGTGGCACACAGAGCCTTGGCAACTAACAATTGGCCTGAGTGGAATACAGTCTTTGTGAATCTTAGGGAGACCGTATATGTGAGGTAACTTGGTGTAACGCTGCGATAACTGCCTATAGGTCTTGGGTGCGAAGTGATCCTTGTTCTTGATTAGGATCTGTGACAGTTTGCGTTCCGTTTTCATAGTAGGATCTTTCTTCACTATGCTGTAGCTGCCATTGCTAATGAGGTCTTCCAGTTTTCTTGTATAGTCCGATTTGTCCATCACTACAGTCGCATTACCTTTGTCAGCTGGTAGTATGATGATGTTTTCATTCCTCTGTAGTGATTCAATCGCCAGTCTCTCCAGTTTTGTTATGTTAGACCTGGGCAGCTTGGCTCTCTCCAAGGCCTGTCTCACTTTCCATCTCATTTCATCTGCCTGAGCCTGAGGGATGTTCAAGGCTACCTCCTCTACTCTGGCAATGATGTCCAAATATGGCACCCGCCTGATGGTTGTGGCGAAGTTGAGACCCTTATTCAATACTGACTCCTCAGAGGCACTCAGCTGATATTGGCTGGTGTTGACTACTGCTTTCACTGGTGGGTGATGGACCTTGTGCGTCACCTTCTGATCTTTCAATCTATTTAATTTTTGCACTTGGCGAACTTTGACTCCATCAACTTCAAACAGTCTACCCCAGTGATCGAAATAAAGGGTTCAGTTCGAAATTCCAACCACCTGAAGAAGGCCAGAGCGTACAACGGCCAAAACATTGTGACAAATATGGCGACAAAGATGAGGACAATAGTCCGACTAATGTAAATACTGTACATAATACCTCATCTCAGAAATATAGACAGACTCTAAAGGGATATGTGTGTGTGTGCGTGTGTGTGTATGTATCTGTGCGTGTGCGTTGTAATGGAAAGTGGTGTGGAATGAGAAATACAGTCAAGTTAATTACATTCACTTATGTGTAAATACACTTGGGAAAGGTATGAATCCATCTCCTCCTCACTCCAGCTATGGGTTAAATAATAGGACAAACTTGATTCTTTATCCTTTGTTGGCAAACAGTCTAGAAGGAGGACAATTCTGAATTCAGAATGTAAGGAGGACTGTTTTGGGACACTGCAGCATGCTAAGTATACCAGTTCTCTGTAATCGGTTATTCTGAGAAGTGTGAATGATCCTGCACAAGGGTTCACCATGATAATCAAATTATATGTGCTGATAGTCTGAATGTTCAGTTCTAGGGTTGGACACTTAATATGTCAAAGATGATGGAAAAGTCCAAACTCATTTTCAAGCACAATAGCTTGAAAAACTAGGGTGGCTAGTCATTCCTGTGGAAGATGATGCATGCTCGGACACACTTGTGTTTGTTCCACACCCACAGAATCCACCTGTGGTTTATACTATCCTGCAACTATCCTGAGAAGATCTTAATTTGAAAATCTGGAATAAAGTGTGTAATCTGGCATGATCAGCAGTTTGCATGAGACCAGTATGCTTAAACCCTCAGTCAAGATGATTTGCAACTGTGTTAGCACAACCAATGACTGCTTCCGAACTGTTTCGCCTACCCACTTTCTTTCACAAGGATTGGGTCAATTTATAGTTTTCAGGTACTTTCCAAACGTATCACACATTGACACTATCTCCACAGGCCGATAATATCAAGAAGTCACCATCCCGAGATTCAAATGTGGATCTCACAGTTGAAAAGTAAACATTCTAACCACACTGCTATATATATATATATATATATATATTGGAAGGCTTTGGTTTGGTTTGGTTTGGTTTATTTTGTTTTGCAGCATATCAACCTCAATGGGTTATTTAATGCTGACAACATTTTTTATTGCTGGTAATAATTTTTTTCAAAAAAGTATTGCTAATAATAGTTAACTGTTTGCCCATAGCTGGGACCCTAGCAGGTGCTACCACCCCAGGTCAGGGTGGACCTGGGAACACCAGCAATTAAGAGGTGGTTCCATGCTCCTCAAAACCTCCTGATCAGAGGCCTTGCTGCTGGATGTAGTTTATCGTCTTACCCAGGACGCGGATGTAGTTTAACGTCTTACCCAGGATGATAAGTGTGGAAGGGAATGTGGACCCAATGCAACAAGCTGTATAACTTACCTGGTCCTGAAGTATTGATAGTTTTGCGCATATCTTCCAACTGTTCCACGGGACAGTCTAAAACTGCCACACCTGCACCAGCTCGACAAACTTCAACATCAGCCATCATCTCCCACCTGGAAAGAAAATAAAACAACAACATATATCTACATTTATCTTTAATTAATGTTTCAAATGCATGCACTAAAATCATGAATAGCATTAGAATTTCAGTAAAATATGATTCAGTCAAAATAAAATTGACATTGAACAAGAACCTTAAATGATATCATATTTGAACAATTTCAGCTGATTATAGGAAGCCTGCTGCTTATTCAAACATGACAACTGGAAAATTATATATATATATATATATATATATATACACACACACACACACACACACAGTGACAAACCTCTCAACAACAAACTAATAGGGAGATAGGGTGGTCTGTTAAATCTGATTGTCCGTAGATGGGAAGGGGTTATTTTTTAATCATAAAACCACTATAATAACTACCAATAGCTATGACCATAATGTAAATACTATAAACATGTAACTATGGCATAAATAAATATATATGTAATATATATATATATATATATATATATATATATATATATATATATATATATATATATATATACACACACACACACAGAGTATAAATGCCCTTTAGGGTGATACTGAGTCTGTATATAAAGATAAACCTCTCAACACTGGACTAATGGACTAATGGGTAATTGTGGTCCATTAAAGCCAATGTGTCTGTAGATGGGAAGGGATTATTTTTGAGTTATAAAACCACTATATTAACTACCAATAGTTATGATCATAATGTAAATACTATAAACATGTATATATGGCATAAATAAATATATACTTAATATAGATATATTAATCAAAATAATACAATATTTCTCACAGCTACTTTCTCATGGATGTGCTAATACTTTATATACTATACACCAGTCTTTGTTTAAAGATTGAAAGGCCAGCCATTGCAGCCAAGTGGTCACTTTGAGAACTAATATGACATGTTCTGCAAATTTTGAAATGCATCACTGATGATTTGGGAGTTTTTTTTCCTGCAGATTTTTTTTATTTTTCCTGCAGATTTTGTGCATTGCATCTGAGATCCATTGATGAGAGATTTGTCTATATATATATATATATTAGAGAGAGAGAGAGAGAGACAAGAGGAAAAACTATTCCTAACCAACATGTTTTGTCCTCTGAGGGATTTTATAATGCAATGTAAGATTTTTTTTTCCCCACAAATTTACATACAAAAGCAAGGATGACATAAGTTTACCAAGGCTTTTAAATTTGAGAACGTTCATGAATGTTCATCAGGTGGCCAAAAGGTCAATCAAAACATGCGGATGACACAAAGTGTCATAATTCAAAGTTTGGCAAAAAGTAAGCGAGTAATATTCAAGAATCTTTTATTTTTTTAAATAAATATTGATTAGATTGTTGTAGCATAAGATGGATATAAGTGCAGTACATCTTCAAAAACAAAAGGTAATAAATTTAATCGTTTTCTTTTGATTTTTCAACATATTTGTAGTTGTGTATGTTAGCTTGGGAGAGTACTAATTCTTTCAGGAAAGGTGAGATTGGGGGAAAAAATTTGTTCCTCCACAGATACACACTATCTGACAATATTTACATATATATTTATATATAATTAAGATGTGATGGGTATCTTTAAATTCTTCATTTAATGCTACACCAAAGGAGACATGTTAGCTTATAAACCGCCTGTCGATTAGTCTCTATTTTAGCATCCCGATACCACCTTCTTATTAATGTTGAATTTTGTACAAATCTGTGCAAAAAGTGGATCAAGAGCTTACTCAGCTTCATACATATTTTCAGGAAATCTCAACTTTAATTGGTCAATAAACACACAAGTGGGCATCGCAATTCACCCACGTACATGTCTTTTTCCAGCACGTGACCAAGTCAAGTTTTCCCACTCTTTTTCCAGGAGCCTGTCACGTGGTTACAGTAATTATAAATATCAGACATGAGTTCGTTCTCTTCCTTCCTTGATTTCTCTCACTATAAAATGGAGTTGTAAAAAGGATTTGCATCTTGACTACGTGTGGTGAGATGCTTCTGAAAACATATTCACACATGCATGCAAGTAGGAAATTTTCCAAACTACATTACAAACATACGAAACATTTCCAAACCAGCAACAAGAAATTTCACTTTAAAATACTCTGATCAAGCTTTCGCACACATCTTTACAAAACAAAATTGTAACATTCTGCATATAAAAAATATATATGTTGCACCAAAGCTATTCTTTTTGTCGTAATTGAATATCGTTATCATTTGATATTTTATTTAAATTTATGTTTGTGGACGTTGCGTGTTTTATTTACAGCACAACTTTAAATATTCATGCAGCCTTCCTAGATCCACTACACTATCATAAAAAAACAGTTCTTTCATACAAATGACAAACTTGCTGTAATTTGATGCTCTAAAATCTTGTGTAAATAAACTGATATTGAAGAACTTAAAACAAACTTACTTTCCGACACTTGGATCAAATGCTTCCACAGAATTCAAGTAACTGGACCCATCATGTCCACCGACAGCAAATATTTTGCCACCCAAGGTTGCCACACCTACACCCCCACGACAACAGGACATTGAAGGCATTAACGTCCAGATATCTGTCACAGGATCATAGCGCTCCATTGAATGAAGAGGTGCATTATCATCGAAACCACCTACAAAACATTTATATATTTATCAAGACAGCTTTTCATAACATCACAATTAAAAGGGGAAAATATATAAATCAACATTGATATTAATAAAATAAACTATTATTGCACTTTCAGATGTAAACTGTTTGGAGTTCATTTTGTTGCTGTAAAAAAATATGTTTAAATCAAGACATTTTTTTTTTGTCTTTTACAGGATTAAAAATACTGCTTTGTTATTTACAAGCCAATCAAGATTATGATTCTTACTTTCAACGCAACCAATTCCTTTGACCAGATGAACATTACAAAAGGTGGCGATATGGTAAAGTAATGGATAATGATAATAATGGTGTCCTAAATTTCCAGGAACCAGTAATCTTTAGGAACCTATTCTACTTATTTTTTTTTTCAATCTGAGAATGAAAACTTTATAGTATCAAAAAGAATTAAATCATTTTGATAATTTAATAGAAAACATTTATTTATTAAGATATATAAAGATTGAAATTCTGTTCTCATCATATTTCTGTTCAAAATTATAATGCTTTTTGATTCTAGTGTCATCAGATATGTTATGCTTTCTTAGCCACATTCGAACTGAATCACTGCAGTCCCAAAGATCCAATGGAAGTCCTATCAAATTTATGACTAGGAGATTTGCCACATTTTTAACTTCAAGATGATTTCTTTTGTTAGAATAAATTATGCTCATCACAGAAAATCCTCTTTCAGTCTGTGCAGAAATTACAGCATTAACTATTTAGCTATTACATATTGGCTATTAATATATAAGATTATTTTTGGATAATCCAACAACTTGTTCACTAAGCTTTTATAATTTTAAGAATCAGTTTGCACAAACTGGTACAATGCCACCACTGGATATCAGCTTGAATTGAGGAATCAAAGAACAGAGTTTGAATTTCAGTCAACTTCATTATATTCACTTACATGCAAATACCCTTGAGAAAGGCATGAATCCATCTCTTCTCCCTCCAGCTATGGGTAAAACACCAGGACTGTGTTCTATAGCCTTGGGTGGCAACCAATTAGGAGGAGGACAACTCTAAATTCAAAACCATATGTAGTCCTGGCAAAGCACATACTATACAGCTAATGAAAGGATCATGAAGTGTACAATGACTATGATCCCATGAAAATGTTAAATTAAATGCTTCACTTCAGCCAAAAAATTGAAAAAGAAATTTGAAGGAAGATAACTTTTATATCTGATTAGTGCTTTTTAAATTATATATCATTTAAAAAATACACCTGTTATTTCATTTACAATAATAAATAACTAATTTGAATACTAAAATAAATAAAAAGAATTACCAATAAAATCAAGGTCAAATAGTTTAAATAGACTTTATCAGTCAAATTGTTATTCATTTTATTGTTTAATATTTTAAATTTATCAACAACTCTTTCATAAGAGTTGATTGAAAAGCTGACTGCCTAAGAGGAATTGAACCACATTTTGCTTTTTACAGGTTATTTCAATATGTTTCCATATTTTTAATCTATATTTAAGTTTTGTACTGATAATGCTCTTTTCTTATCACAAATTCATTACTAAAATCTTCATTTGTGTAATAATGTTGTTTAATATTGCTATATTCTATGAATATTTAAAAAGAAAGAAAGAAAAGAGTCAAAGTAAGAAAGAAAAGAGAAAAAACAAGCAAGAAAGAAAAACTTACTTAAATATATTTACATTATCCAAAATAAAGTAAATATTTAAAAAAAGAATTTCTATATGAATTCATATTCTTTTTATTTAATATTTACATTTTAATTCTTTTATTTTCATATGCTGTTGCAACAAAAGGATAATTCATTTCTTGGTGTTAACTGATTTCCACATTAAACAAACTGATTAGTTTTTGTGAATAAACCATTATCATAATTAAACAACAGTCAATTTGGTGTAAATTAGTAAGGGTAATTTTTAATGGTACTTAATTTTAAAAACACTAATGAGATATAAGAGTTATCTCCCTTAAAAGATCTTGATTTTTTTTTTCAGTAAGTGGCCCATTTCACAAAGTGATGATATGATTTAACACTTTCAGTGAAGTCAGTTCTCAGGCAAATGAAATTTACTGTTCTGTACAGGACCCAAAGAAAACAGCTTTCTAATTCATCATTGGCAACTTCTATCTGTTCATGAACTATCTCTTTTTGAACTTCTTCCTTTTCACTCGCTTTATCCGTATAAACAATTGATAAGGATAAATTTGAATTACTTACATATTTTTGATCTTTCACATAATAACTACAAATAATGACAAAAGGTATCCTGCAGAAAAAAAACCTTGGTTGCCTCCCTTTGCAAAGAAACAAAGAAAATAAAAATGATAAAATCTGATTGGCTAAGAATAAAATTCAGGTATGAAGGAAGCAGGGAATGTATACCTTTATACAATTGCCAGCTTCATATTTTAGCTTAACTTTTTTCAGATGAACCATCCAGAACTAATCAGTCAAGCACATTCATTAATTGCATTGCATGATATGAGAAGTTTTCTGTTGGCTGACAAAATGTAAAAGAAGCAAATTTATTTTTTTAATGTCATTGTTTCATTAGAATTGTTGGATGATTCAGAGACAGAATTGTTACATTTTATTACAAGTTACTCTTCAATAGTTACATTTGTAACATATTTTGAACTTTTCTGCAATTTCATTGCATTCACTTCCCACATAATGTGGATATTCAAGAGTAAAATTAACTACCATATAGTTTAACATTAAACCTTAATCATATATATCACATATAGTGCTCAATGTAATATAACAGAACTATGAAGTATATATTAATAAATATATTATCCCTCACCACTAACATAACTCTGAGTTTTATATATATATATATATATATATATATATAAAATATGTGTGTGTGAAGATATAAATAAAATGTACCTGTAAAAAGACACTGAATAAACATTAAATTTTTAGAAAATTTTCAAATTTAAGAACACTCTTAAAATATTCTTAAAGTTTACTTATCTTTACTATTTATATTCCTATTTGTTTATATATATTTATTTTTTTATTTATTATATAATTATTATTGATTATTTTATTTTAATTAGATACATTATTTACGTATTTATTTTAAATAAGAGAAGGTCGTGAATTAACTGGATTGAAGAATATGTTATCCTAAGAAATTGTTGACCAGGTTATTTCTGGAAGATATTTTTTTAGGCAAGCAGTCTTTGTAATTCTAGTTTTCCATATTGAGGCATAAAGCATTAATTATTATGATAATAATAATAATAATAAATAAAATGGGTAATGAAGGAAGACTCAGTGTAAAAAGAGCAAGCAAAAAATTGAGGAGCATTTTAAAAGAACAAGATGAGATATAAACTTAAGCATGGTCAATGTAATGAGAACAATCTAATCCTGTAGATTGAATAAAGAGTTCAGTTTTGAAATTCCATGAATGTTACCAAAAGTGACAGACACCTGAAGAAAGATGGAATGTATAACATCCAAGACATTCTGATGATGACAAAGATGAGGATGTTAGCCAGAATGTAAATAATGATAACTCAAAAATTTAGACAGAAAATTTAAAAATAAACTCAGATTGGAAACAGTTAAGAGATTTATTTTATTGTTTTACGGTTTGATGTTGTTATAAGGTTGCTGTATTAAGAATATCTATCCTTTCTTCAATTTTTATAAGCATCAGTTACACTTTATAGTGATGTTTGTTACTAGGTACACATCTAAACTTAACATGTCAGATACAACAAAAAAACATTCGCAGTGTTTTAGATATACATCTGTACTTTTTTGTTGACAAAACTTCAAAAACGATTTTCAATTAAATTTTCAATAAAAGCTGTACAACCAAGTCAATGTGTCTATTTAAAGATGCACACACAAGAATTATTGATTGGTTGGTTAGTTGCTTTAGATTAGCAGCATATCAACCTCCATGGGTTATTTAATGCTGAAATCTAAATATTTTGTATTCAATTTTATTTTATTTTTGGAGATAATAATAGTTTAACAATAAAAACCCTACTAATTAACACATAGCTTAATGGGGAGAATCAGTGGATTCCTACATTTTCTAATGGTATTTACACATATGTGAATATAACAAACCCAACTGGAATTGGAACTTGGCTCTCTGATTAAAAATTCCAAACCATTATCCATTACACCATCTGCAAATCCAAGCTTATAGCACCTGGTATATCCAAGCAATCACCCATCTAGGTATTGACCAGGCTCAACGTTATCTCAGTGATAGTCGTGGAACCGATATTTTAATATGATGTTGCCATAAGCCTTATAGGATTATTTAATTTAAATTAATTCTATGACATACCAACAGCATACACCATTCCATTGAGTACAGTAACACCTGCGCCAGCTCTTCTCTTCTTCATATTGGCAATTGGAGCCCATTTATTAGTCAAAGGGTCATAACGCTCACAACTATCCAGTGATGTTGAACCATCATTGCCACCAACAGCATACAAAAAACCCTGGAATGAAAAGAAAAATGATGAAGAAAATGCACACCATCAGAAAATACAGGAAAAAAAATTATGTCTAGTAAACAAAAGAATTAAAGCAGTGAAGTTTTGCCTAAATTCATAGATATTTCTCGGGAATTATATATTACACGTGATTTTAGCAATTTCATAAAATTACAACAACAAGACACCTTAAAATAGCCAATAATTTTTTTTCTCTTTTAGTCACATGCTATAATGTACGGGACATAAATAAATAAAAAAAATTGTGAAGTTGTCTCCCTTAGATCAACTGTTGTATATGGTAATCTACCTTCAGTGCAGTGACTCCAACTCCACCACGCGGAATCTTCATAGACGACAAAAATGTCCATGTGTCAGTGGAAGGATCGTATCGTTCAACAGTGTTAAAACAGGACGCATCATCCAGGCCTCCTATGGCATAGATTGGACCTCCTAGGCAAGCTAGGGCTATACCTCGTCTGAAAACGAACAAAAAAGAAACAGTATAAAATGTTTTTTTATAAAAGTTTGGTTTAATACAAAATATTGATAACTCAGGCTTTAAATTTAACGTTTTTTTTTTATTCTAATTTTTTTTCTTTCTCATTTTCAAGATTGAATTCAAAGGGAGCATTTTTTAAAATTATTTTGACAGATTAATAATTTATAAAAAAAAATCTGAATTAGTAATAATTTATTGATCTACCTGAGTGTCCCCATGGGGGAAATATTAGACCATGTATTCGTGACTGGGTCAAAAACCTCTCCACTACTCAAATGTTTTGTTCCATCATGACCACCAATGGCATACAAATATCCTGAAAAAAGAATTTAGATAATTAACAGAAAAAAATAAGCTAAGTTCATTAGCAACAGATTAATAATGTTTACAAATTAATAAATTAACCACAGAGGAGCTGATTGTTTTCAATAGATAAATTAAGCATTTTCCATTCTCTGATTCCTTTCTTTTTCTATGAGTCATATCCCTTCAGGATGTGCTCAAAATCATGGCTCTCCACACTTCCTGTCCTTTGTAGCTCTTAGTAAGGTTTGTCTTTTTGATATCCCTGCTATTCCCAACCATTTACACTAACTTGTTAGGTTGGTTATTTACTGTTTCTTCTGTCCCTCTTGCCTTCAATATGTCATTGTGAGTGTCAAATTTTCCAAGCCCTCTTTCATCATTATGTGCCCTAGAGATTTCAACTGTCTTTTTCTGTTTCTTAGTAAAAGTATACTTTTTATCCTTTTTTCTTAAAACTTCTTTGTTACTCACATGTTCAGTCCATGGTATTCTCAGCATCCTTCTGTAAAACCACATCTGTTGCCTTAAGCCTCTTCATTTGTGAAGAGATTGGCCAACATTCACTGCCATATAGGAGGACTGATATTATGTAACAGTTCAGCATTAGGGACTTATATTTTGCTGAAAAGCATTCACCATTGAATACACTGTTCAGTCCAACAAAAGAAAAATGACAAAACGGAAATGTCAATAAAGTGGATTTTTGTTTTGAGATTTATCAGTGACTAATTCAGAATTGTGTTGCCTCTAATATGGTTTAGTTTTCAGCTGTGAGAAATAAAACTTACCTGATAGAAAGAAAGAAAGAAAGAAAGAGAAAAGAAAATAAAGAGCAAAAGAAGAGATAGATAGATAATGATCCAGATTTCTCACTTTGTTTCCACTACAAATACTTAGAGATTTACAGTTTCAAAAAGTTACATGAATGAAAATTATAGATTAAATAGTCCTTCATAGCTTACAAAATCTTTTTTCACTTTATTTGCATTTCATTTCTATCATGGGTAAAAAAAAAAAATAAATTAAACAATGAATTTACATAACAACAGCCCTATTCTTTCAGGTGTATACTTTTCTTAATTCATGACCCCTGACAATACCTTTTATTTTCAATGTTTTAGAGCTGCAACTTGCTAAAAAAAATGTTTGGTAAAAAAATATTAAAATGTTGCAAAATTCAGTGTTTAATCATAAAATCTCCCCCTTCCTCTCACCTAAAACATTGTTATAAGAATTACTTACTCTGGACAGAAAATTATCAAAGCAAAATAAAAGTGGTGGTGAGATAGAGAGAGAGAGCACAAACTTCACCAATGTATACCAAATTCAAATCCAGTCATGAACATTGTTTCATATGTTGACATTTGACAATACGTCAAACAAAAAAAGGCAAGGAAGGAAGCCTCCATCAATAATGGAATGTTAGTGAACTTGAGCAACCTATTTTCTTTCAAAATTGTTTTAAATGAAAAATATTATAAATTTGAACTGAAAGTAGCATTGGTTGCTAGGTCATTGAATGATCAATGTTTCCTTATAAGGAAACAGCTAATATTACCATTACAGATACTACACTTTAATCCCAACCTGACAGCCATGAAGTGAAGAAAAGCTTAACTCAACTATCTTAATCAATGTTTCCATTTTTTTCTTTCTTTTTTTTTTTTTCCTTAATGAAATTCACCCCAAGCAAGGCAGTAAAGCCATAAGGGGGTTATTGAATGTTAAAGAATTAAAAAACAAGCATTATTGAGGAGCAAGAACAATAGAAGAGTAATCAGGAAGACATTAAATAACGACTGACACTGCATTTAATTTTTTGAAAATCAAACTTAATTGGAAAGCAAAAAGCTGGAAAAGAGTTCCACAAGTGAGAAGTGTGAGAAAAGAAACTGTTAGCATAAAATCACAGTTATATCTAGTCAATTAAACTGTAAATAGATGAGACTGTGTTGCTAATCTAGTACTATGCTTAAATTTTTAGATTTTTACTATGCTTAATTTTTTTTAAAAGGAAACAGCTAATATTACCATTATTCATGAGAACAGATACTCCACTTTAATCCCACCCCGAGGGCCAAGGTGTGAAGAAAAGCCTAATGTGAGTAGCACAGGCTGCTTGGTCAATGAATGCTGAATGTTTTCTTTTATTCAGAGATAAATGAGAAGTTTAAACTTCGCATATATGACACTAGGTGATTTGTAGCCATTTGAAAAATAAAAGTGTTGTCTTCTATGCCTCAAATTCAGTAATCATCAAATGAATGAAAGTTTTTTGAAAAAGTTTTTTTTTGGTGATATTGCAGGTTACATAAGCAGCTGGTAAAAATGGAAAAATAGATTATCTTACCTGAAGCAGCACAAACACCAACATGTCGCCGTCGAGTATTCATCTCTGTGACTGGGAACCATTTATTTTTCCGATAATCATAGCACTCTATACTTTGGAATGGATCTCCAGCAGCTCCTCGGCCTCCCACACAAAACAATACACCTTTAAAAGAAGCAAAAGATTTCAAAAGATTACAAATGAAAAACTGAGAGTTAAAGAAAAATATTTCTGAAGACTAAAAAAATAAAATTTGAACACAGCATTTGCTTATCATTCCCTAAAAATATATATATATATATATATATATATATTATAATTATATATATATATATATATATATTTAAATTAAATTCTATCTAATATATAATAATATCTAATATAACCTACTGATAGATAAAATTTTACACAAGTCAGTCATACGAGTAACAAGAGTGTTGGCTTGTGGGGTTTTATTCCTAATTTCAGTTTGATAAAAACTAAGAATTTTTTCTTTAATTTTAAATCTAAAATATTGTTTTCTAGAAGAGAATACCACTTGTTTGATGTACAACTGATATTCAGCATGCCCAGATTAATTCCAATTTCTTTGTGTACTTTCAATTTGAAAAGTCTGATGTTATGTTCTAATTCCCTTATTGGCAAGAAGTTTAACTGATATTAAGTAATACCAAGAACTACACAAAAACACAGATTTAGTAGATGCTGTTTGCTTAACAAGCCATATACAGAACAAAAGTGTGTAAATGAAATAACATGGTAAATTGCTAAAAGAAACACGGCAGGTAATTTTGGTATTGGCTTTAAACTTGTATTTTTTTTTTTTTTTTAAATGTCAGAAGGTTTTTGAATTAAGGCAAGTGTACAATAGAAAGGAATCTCAAAATTTATTTTTAATTTGATCTGAATAAAATATTTTATTAAATTTTCATGACAACGGTAAGAACAGCTTCTGAAATGAGAATGTATGCAAGCATGTCCTTATAAAATGACATGTATATTACTCTTCAAAAGCCTATGTCTGCAAAAACTTATGAATACATGCACATCACTGCAAATATGTATTTTGGCTGCAGACATGTTTGTTTTCATTTGCTGAAGTCTGTATGGTAACAAAAAATGCAACATAATTTATGTTTGCATCACAGTGTTCTATACTACTAGCATAGAACACCACAGTTCACATTTTATTTTATGCCTAATTCAAAACCATTCTTTTTTTAATTTTCCTTGAGTTTAGTGAGAATTCAATATATTTCTCCTTAATAAGGACATGCAAAAAAGAAGTAGCAAATCTTGAAGATAAAATAAAAAAAAAATAAAAAAGAGACTGAGTGAAGTTTCCATAAACTTTGCTTGATAGTGAATATACAACCCTCACATAGCAACATTAAGATCACATGCCTCCATGATGGCAACTCCTATTATTTTAAGGCTCTTCAAAAGAGCTGTGTCTTTTGTTTCTTTTTTTCATTCAGTAACAAAAATGGCAGTTTGATTACAAAGGAAATCATGAGAATTCTTTTTTATTTTCCTCTCTCTCTCCATATTGTTCTTTAATGATAAGAAAAAATGTAGAAAGGAAAAGAATGAAAAAAAAAATGTTGAAAACCAAACGATATAACAGCCAATGATAAATACGAAATAGAAAGAATATAATTATATTTCTAAGAGAAATTACATATAAACTCTTTATAAACATAATTATTGTTCTTTTTCTCAAGAAAAAAATGCTCTTTTCATTTATTTAACATGACAAATCAGTCTAAAGTATTTTACAGCAAGTAAAACACACATTAAAGTCAACGATGAATTTCTGAAAATAGAAAGCATTGTAGGTTGGTTGTTTTCGGTTAATGGCATATCAACACCTCTATGGGTTATTTAATGCTGAAATCTAAATATTTTGTAAGCAATTTTTTTTTTGAGATGGTTTTAGTGATACAAGCCTTACTAATTAGCCCATAGCTGGGGGGAGAAGAGGTGGATTCATACCTTTCCCAAGTGTATTTGTGTTTAAGTGAACATAACGAACCTAACTGGAATTGGAACTTGGCTCTCTGATTAACAATTCCCAACAATTATCCATTATATCACCTGCACATCCAGCTTACAGTACCTGGTATTCCCAAGCAGTCACCCATCTAGGTACTGTCTGGTCTTGATCTTGCTTAACTTTGGTGATCATAGGGGAACCAATGTTTTAATGTGATATGTGCTGTAAGCCCCCAAAAGCATTGTGACAATCTCTCAACCAACAGGATCTTTTTAATTTACAATGAACATAAAAAAAAAAAAAATCAAAAAAAAATCACACCAAAAGTTAAAAAGCAGGTGAACATTTTTCTATAGAAAGGAAAAACACAAATTGTCATTGACAACACAAGAAAAGCTATAATATTATGAAAATAGAATCTCAAAGACTAAAAGTCCAACTCTAAGAAAACAAATTCTGAGGAACAGTCTATTAACAATGAGAGTGAAAACCACAAGAATCCAACTCTAGCCAAATTTTGACAGTAAATTATTGTGGAAAGAGAGAAAAAAAAAATGAAACTGGAATCATAGTTATATTTTATTGTCAGTTATATTTGAAGCAAGCAGAGAGTCAAAATTTAAGACACTGACTTTTCTATTCTTCCATTCTCCAACCAAACTTTGTTATTAAGTCTACTGGAAAGTTCTTTCCATTTTTAACAGAGATTTAGCAATTAACTCTTATTCCTTCTACTGATCAATCCCCCAAAAAATGTCATTGGATAATTTTTGCACCATTGTAGTCTTTGAGTTTCAACAAGGAAAAAAATATGATTCCAGAAATTTATATAAAGTGTTTAGAGATTATGCAGTGTCTAAAGGAAGCTGCAGAATGGTTCAGGGAATTCACACATGGTGATCTTAGTCTTAATGGTGAACTACATTCTAGATAACCTACAGAGGTTGGTGATGACATCATATGCAATATTTAGATAAAAGATCCTTCTTCAACCATTTCAAGAATAGCCAAGAAGTTGGATATTGGCCAAAAAACTATTCCAGATCATATTCAGAAAGTTGAGTTTGTTAAGAAATACACAAAATGAATGTCTTTTGAATTTGTCCAATAAAAAAAAAAAAAAAAAAAAAAAAAAAAATCGCCCAGATTGTACCTCCATTTGTTGTTTAGTGGCATATCAACTCCTTAGTGGTCATTTCATGCCAAAATTTAATTTCCTTGTAAACATTAGTAATTTCTTTTGCAAAATTGTATTGCTGGTAATTTTTTATGATAAAAATGTATTGCTGGTATCTTTACTATCTACATATATTTTTATACTTTCATGTTGTTTTGAGCCCAGTTTGGAGGTTAACTATTTCCACATAGTTGGGACCTGACAGGCACTACCACTCCAGGTCAAAGTGGACCTGGGAACAACAGCAATTAAGAGGTGGTTCCACGCTCCTCAATACCTCCTGATCAGAGGCCTTGTTGCCGGATGCAGTTTATGATCATACCAAGGATAAATAGAATTGTTTCTGAAAATTAAAAATGGATAACTTACTACCCAAAGAATGTTATGTTCTCTCTCTCTCTCTCTCTATATATATATATATATAGGATATCAAGGGATCTATTCAGTGCAAGCTTTTTTTAAAATAAAATGCGAATATCGTCTCCAAAAAATACTGCAAGCTTCTTGATAAAGTTGACAGGAAAATAAACAAAACACATCCAGCCCCTTTCAAAAGGGAAGAGATGCCATTCTCCAGTATGACATTTGTGAGGCCTCATGTTTCTTTGGCAACCCAGAAAAAAAAAATAGCAGACTTAGCACTTTCTGATTTTCATTTATTCTTTACATTCAAATTATTTAGATGGGAAAACATTTGTTAATAGATGAAGAGGTATAAAGTTTGGTGGTAGCTTTTTTTTCAACATTGAAGATGAGACATTTTTACAGGTGATTTGTTTAACAGCATATCAACTCCTTATGGGTCATTAAATATCAAAATTCTCGGGAGCTTTGAAATAATAAAAATATGATGTTATTCTGATTTCACAATTGAGTACATGGTAGATAATACTCAGCTTTTGTGCATGTGTTTGTGTGGACATAATTACTAGAGGCAGTGGTATGTGTTTTATGTTTTAGTTTTGTTGAAGTTATATTTTAAAATTTTTTATTTCTTTAAAAAATTATAGGATATTATATAGATTAATGCCATAAAAGTGTTCTTTCATGTTGATTGATGTATTGGTGGTAATTTTTATATAAAAATGTATTGCTGGTATTTTTATATTTTCATAGAGTTTTCTTTTTGTTTGGTGGGGTAAATATTTGCCCATAGCTGGGACCCTAACAGCTGCTACCACTCTGGAGCTGGGAACAACAGCAATTAAGAGCTGCTTCCTCAAAGCCTCCAATCTCTTGATCAGAGGCCCTTGCTGACTGATGTAGTTTATCATTATACTCAGGACTGTACAGGTGAAGCATTGAAAAGTTTCCTCCATGTTGGAAAGAGGTGTTAAACAGTAATGGTGATTAAGTTAAAAACAAAGTAAATAAAATATTACAAATTAGTCTTCTTTTTCAATTTAAAAAAAGTATTTTCAGTACTAATAGACTAAATTATTTTAATAGTCTTTTTTTTTTCTTTTTTTGTTTTAGTAAGTTCTCAACACTCAAGCTGAATGCTGTACATTGGAAATTACTAATAGATTCTCAGTAATTATGGCAAACATTATTGACAGGATTATTATATGCATGATTTATTATCTACTTTTTATATAGATATCATAGTGAATGATTTCATTTCCCTTTGAGCCCAGCATTAAAAATGCAAAGAGACAATTTATAAGTATTTTAAAAACAATCATTCTGAACAAGCAATCAATAGTACTTTTCATTCTTGTGCGTAGAATTATGTAAACAGCTTAAAAACATCTTCTCTAATAATCAGTTCTTGAAAAAGAAGATTTCAACCAATACATCATTATTTGTAGAGATTATAAAAATATTAAAGCTTTGTTATTAAATATAACCAGAAATATAATAAAATAATAATGTCACATAAAAATGGTAATATTTTATTATTTAATAAAGTGATTTGCTTGGTATCTGATTTGAAAATATATCAAATCAAAATTTAAGCAAGTTATTGTAATCCAAACTGAGTTTGATCAGGTAGAAAGTAGGTCATCATTGGCTTGAAACATTAAACCTTCTTTGTACATCAAGGAATGATGTGACAAATGAAATTTAATCAGGAGAAAGTGATTGCTTTCTTTAGAACATTTAGTGTACAGACAAGCAGTTAGATCAATTAAAACAAACGTCTGTTAGTAATGTAATGAATAGGAAACCAAAGAAAAAGATGGTAGACAAGAAAATAAGAACAGATGGCAAACTAGAGATGTGAACCATTTTGCTCTTGCAGTATTTGCTTAATGCAACTATCAGCTTCTGTTAAGCCATAGGCAAGGCTCTTCTTCAATTAAAAATAGATGAAGACAAAGCAACTCATGCCTCAACTAATTCTCATCACATGAAATTGCCAGAGTATATCTGTCTGCCACTACAAACAATAAAAAGCACTTATTCTAAATTTACAATGCAAATGAAACTTATATATATATATATATATATATATATATATATATATATATATGAGAGAATGAGAGACAATCAAATTATTGTAAAAGAGAAAAATAACAAAGCAACTGAAAGGTGTAACCATATAGTTGTCTTGCAATCAAGAAGTAGTTAAGCTATCACAGGTGTTTAATTACTTATATAAATCAAAAGTAATTTTGTTACATAACTAAAATCCATGCTCATCTGTTGACATGATTACTGTTAAATGTTAGACGGCTTAATAGGTTTCAGAAATATATGCAGAGAATTTTGGAACATTTTAAATGCTTCTAATAAGCTTAAAATTACTCCATTCATTTATCAAAAATGTGTGTGTGCATTTGATTTTAGTCAAGAAAGTCAGGTGAAAAGTGGTTCTGCATTATAAATATTCTTGATAGAAAACTTGCAGGTCTCTTATTCTGTAGACAGATAAATAATTTCTTAAAATTTACAAAAACAAAATATGTAAATCAGAATTGTAAATGTTTCATGTTTTCAACTTAAAATAGACTTTATAACACTGGAGAACATACAACATTTAAAAATTTTTCAGAGTTTCAAATCAGGACATAAATTTGATTGAAATATTTCTAAACTCTGTGTGTGTGTGTGTGTACAGTAGAATCTAATATGAAGTAAAAGTACAAAAATTAAATTTTTTCAAATTCTACAGATTTGATCATTACAAAAAATGCAGTAGAGAATGAAAATGTATATAGACATGTAAATTAAATTAAAAATATTATCTTAATAGAGAAAATTAACTCAATTTGTAGAGGCTATGGCTTTTAATTATTTCTACACATCTTCAAGCATAAGAATTCACTAATTTGTATTCAGGCATAATTCTGCTTTGTTCTTCCTACAGTTTTACAGTAGATGTGTGTGTGGATCCATCTCCTTGCCCCAGCTATGGGTTAAATAGTAGGACTTGTATCTGGAAAAATCATTGTTATTCTAAAATAATGTAATATTCACTCACAAAAAAAGAGTATTATTTTTACAATCCAAAACATGTTTTGGTTTTAAATAAGCTACAAAAGGTTGATAAGCCATAAAAAAAAATCAAATCAATCAATCCTGCAGTTTTCACAAATCATCCACTGTCATTGGTTTTCTTATCCTAACATTATCACTGATGATTTTCCAAAGAAAATTCTAAGTTCGATTCAGACCTACACTTTCGATGTGGGTCATTTTCAGTTTCAAAAGAATTGTTTTACCATTTCTTTTACAGTATGACAAGAGGAATTATCTTGAATAAAATTGGGCTCACAGACAGAAGATATTTTGAGAAAAGGAAGAATGAATACTGTTAAAATACTTATTTACTGTAGTATTTACTATGACATGTGACCAAATGAGAAGGCCAATACCAGTGCCAGGAAAACATTCCCCCATGCCAATACACTACCACATTCAAATTCAATTCTTTCTCCTCATTCAAATGCCATCTTGTTTACAATCAGAGCCAATCAAATGAAACTTAATTGCAGAACACATTTAACCAAAGTAACATGTTCATTTACAAAATCTTGTCTAGTTTTTTTGTTCTTTTTGCTCATGAAAAATTTGACAACAAAAATTGCATGAAGCTCTGTTCTACATAAATGACAGTCCAACATTGTGTCTGTTGAGGAATCATTTTACGTGGCAGACTTGGTGTTTTAGGTGACTTAATATTGTCATTTACTTTTAATACCGTAGACAATTCACTTTTAAATTTATAAATCTCTTTAGTAACGTAAGAAATCATCATCCCTCAAATTTTTCTGTGTGACAACTGAGTGATTATTAAACTTTGCAATGGCTTAAATTAGAAAACAATGAGGCAGAAAGGGTAAGGAATATTTGTTTACAATTGCAATGTTGCCATATTTGTCACATTTTGAAATCACCCATTAATATATACTAGCAGTACTCATAAAAATTTCATGGTTTTGTTATTTGAATTTTCTAATGAATCGTAATTCTTAAGTTAATGATTAAATAAGCTCCTTGTAAGTTTTACAACTATAAAATACTTGTGGAAATGTCCCTATTGCATTGCTAAATATTTGAGCTTAACAAGATATGACAATAATAATCATAAGTATGAATGGAGGTCATTATCTAAAGAAGTAAGAGGGTACAAATGAATATATTTAAAATTGATAAGTTTTTCCATTTTACTAAAGCAGACAGTAAATACATGAGAGTGTTATCGTTTCTTCTTTTCTTTCACCGAAATCAAACAACATCTGTGATATGTCTTTTCTATCTTTTTTCACAATCAGAATGGAATATTTTTTTTTTTTTATTTATGAGACACTGGCAGGATGTAACGAAAGTGCTGATGAAGGAACATGCAGAATTAAAATGATGATGATGACAATGTATGCTCCCTGATTTTAGATCCTACACTTTTTTGTCTTAAATAGTTTTTCTTTGTTTATCCTTAGTTCTTTCTTGAGAACATTTTCTGTAATTTTTATCACACACAAATCTGTAGAATGGTACAGATTTTTTTTATTTTTAAGAATTCATACTCTAATATTGGATACTATTGTAGATAAGTTCACCTTCCAGTCATACAAGTCTCACCAATGGATTATTAAAATTCTATATAAAAACAGTTTGTCCTTCCTGACTAAAGGCAGCTGAAAATTTCTCTTATTAACAAAGAATTTATGGGTTTCATTCCTATCAATAACAATTCCTACTAAAACTGTTCTATAAATTGTAAAATTTATACACATGAAAATAAGCACCTTCACAAAAGCTTTAGAGAGACACAGACAAATATTTAATTATCTCAAGAAATACCAGCTCATGTAACAATCATTTTTATCAAGTTGATATGGGGAAAATGATATATAAATTTACATATGCCAGAACAATGTCAGAAAAATTAAGTGGAAAAAGATATTTTGTGTGATGCGTTTCATCCTTTGATTTCATTGGACTAAAGTGGTGTTAAGCCCCTTTATTATCTTAATAAGACTATATACTAACACACAAAAACAAAAAATGTTTGAAATTTCAGCATCTCCTCCCCTTTGTGTGGATATATAATTATATCAATGTAAACATCAATTTAGTCCAATGAATCTTAAAAGGACAAAATGTATCACACAATTTTTCCACTTTGTCATTAATTTCACTAATTATCAGCATTTTTTTAATAACTCATATTTCTATAAATTTATAGCATCATTATTCAGTTATAAATGTATTTTCCTTGTCTTTCTATGAACTTATATCCTTTCAGGTAAATTATGTATTTCAGTAGATAAAAATGTTTCTGGTTTTGATTCAATGACTGTTTTGAGGAATTTTTTTTTTACTATTTTGTATTTATTGGAATTATTGACCAAATAAAGAATGAAGGTCTGAATATGACAGGTCTGAAGAATATGCCATAGATGGAAGAACTTTCCTTCCCAGCACTATGATTGCTTGCAGCATTGTTTTTGAGACAAAAGATCAATTTTAATGCAGCAAAGATTGCAGGTGGATTTGCTTGGCCAGAAAATTATCTTTTCTCATCTAACAAATCATTCAAATGAACAAATGATCAGTAGCATTGTACAATAATCATTTTTCCCAGTTTTCAACAATAATAATGAGTTCCCTAGAGAATACTCCAACCTGCTCACGATAACTATCAGATGATTCCATTTAGATTGAGACATTGAAGGCTGTTTTGGATGTATCCACAATTTTCTTTATTTTGAATAATTGTTTTTCATTCCTTTCTTGTTAAAAAATGACCATGTCAAGAAATGCTAATTTTTGTTTCCATGTGGAACCTATTTTCCTCAAGTGAATTTTTTATTCTAAGGCTTGTAACCAAGTTGACTGTCCAAGCAATAAAGAACCAAATCAACTTCAAAGATACTAATATTCCCTGATAGTATTCAAGAGATGACAGTGACATCAACCTATTATTATCATCATGATCAAAGAGGATTATGCATATAATTTGATTTATTAGATAATAGTGGAAATATTACTGATTAGAATGAAATTAACCTGAATGAATCCTCTTTTCTTCTTAATATCATCTTTATGAAGAGATAATTGCTAATAAAAACAAAAGTGAGATTGTATGATATCAGAAGAGATCTTAGTGGAATATTTGAAGGTCAATTCTTTTTCTGATTATTTGACTAAATTTTATACAGTTTATTTCTAAGTTGGAATGAGATTTTAACAAATATCTCAAATATTGATATAAACAAATCTGTCAGAGATGAGTACCTAAAATCTGAAGTCATCTTCTTTAGATCAATACTTTTATATGGATGTCATACTTGGCATTAAACTCATTCAGAAATATTTAAACTGCCAATTATACACAACCACTTTCAGATTGATGGTTAAATGTGTCTTTGAATAAATGAAGCCTAATCTTCTTAGCAAAAATGATTTTTCTTCAAAACTCATGGACTGACATTACAGAATGATAAAGATCAAAACCACATTGCTTGAAGACTTTCAACAACTAAAATGGATAACACATGTAACTCAAAGAGAAAGTGACATAATCAAGATGTTGCCGTTCCACATGACTTCAAACAAAAGATTAGGAAGGAAAACCCAACCAATTATATTAAATAATTATTTTATATTCTTACTGGGCAAAAATAATTCAAGGAAAATAGAAAAGAAACAGAGAATTAAAATTAATGACTAGAATAAAAGTTCACACTTTCACCTATGTGCTTTAAAAATTTGTCACAAGACAGTTATGCATGCCTTGGGAAGTGGTCTGAGGTTGAATGTTAGGATGAAGGAGAATTTAGCAGTGCCTGAATGGAGAGGTGGTGTGAAATATGAAGTGAAGCAGGTGGAACTTTGGGGAGGAGCAATTCCTGTAACTATTCCCAAGAAGGTGGATGGTTCTTCAAATTTGCAAAGTTGACTAAGAAAGCAGAAATAGGGAACAAAGAGCCCTTATTAGAATTAATGTGAAAATTAAAAAAATCAACAAATCCAAGAACTATTTGGCCCCACACCAGTTTTGGGTAGAAGTGAATATAAGCACATGGCTTTGAGAGCTTGGAGATTTGCACTGAGAACATGCATTGAGTGAATCCACATCTGCTGCCACCAGATTTCCTGTTTCTGAAGAACTTTGAACCCAAATTATTAGGCGAGACATAGTGTCACTATAGGGATTGATGCAGGGAGGGTTAATTTTTGTTGTAGCAAGAGCGCTATATAAACCAACTAAAGATTAATCCCATGAATATTTCATTTCATTTTTTTCTTGTGAAGATATTTTTCTTCCTTAATATGACACCCACAATGGCTTGAACCAGCGCTGCTATTACTACAACCTTTGATCTTCCACTGCTCTGAGATCAAGAACACAATGTAGGCAGAGTTGGTGTAGATCAAAGTGGTCAACAACAACCAGTTTGGACCAGCATCAGCATTGACCAGCACAAAGTTAGCCATGTAGTTAAAACATCCTAAGACCCATGGTTGTAGGCAGTGGCAGGAGGTGTTATACATAAACAAACAAAATAAAAAACAAACTTCGTACATTTTTGCTTAACTGGAGATTAAAAATTCAAAAGTTACTGAAACAAAAACTAACACAAAACTATTTGTTTTAAATTCTGATAATTCTTTTGACTCAAATAATTTTAAAATTTTCTTACCGATGAATTGAGTGAGGGGTGAAAAAAAAGTTGTTTTTTTTTATAAAAGAATAATTCAAAAAAAATAATTACTGCAAAATTATTAAATGAGGAACAAGAAAAAAGAAATCAGTCTTGCTGTAATGAATGAAAAGGCCGACACTTTAATGTCAAGGTGAGTCTTTGTGAAGTCTGGACAGAGATTCAGATACTTAACATGTTGTTATTCATATTGCCTACCAACAGAGAGAAAGGAGATGGGTTTGGGAAATCTTTCTACAGTCTATGATTAATCAATCAGTTGGCCAGTTCAACCATTAGGTGGTCATTTATGGCTGACAGAAGGCCATTGCTATCATTTATAGAGTCAGAATTCTTGGTGTCAAGCTGATTGGCTTTAGATTACCTCATAAAGAGCTGAAGAAAGTAAAATGATGTTCAAAAGGTGTTTTCGTTGCCAACAACATGACTCACTCAAGTAAATAAGGTCAATCATAACTAATAAAAATGAAAACAGTACAGCTGCATCTATAACCATTTGAAGAGAAGACAGAATAAAATCCCTTGCAATAGAATGAATAAGAAATACAAATTAAAAGTAAATATACATTACAAGATGATGAAGGGAGCTGTTTTGCATTGTTTAATCAGTTTCTAAGGGGACTAACTTTTAAAATCATGGCATGAAAAACACATCCAATTATTTCCAATTTAACATTGTTTGCTCTGGTTAATGTTGTAATAAAAAACAGCAACAATAAGAGAAAGTAAATATTGTAATCAAATAGTGAAAACACTTGAAGACTAAAAAGTAAGTGAAAAGATCACTATATATATATATATATATATATATATATATATATATATATATATATATATATATATATTATATACTTTCTGTTTATATGTTATTTTTATAAATACAAATATTTAAGTGAATGCTCTGTTTATAATAAACAGTATTAACTACATTTACTGGCCTGAATATCCAAGAAATTTCATATAAAATATGTGTTCACTGACATTTGGCCTGATGTGCTATGCCATTTAGTTACAGAGGAAGCATCTGGTTAGCAAAGTCAAATTACTGTTTTTAAACAACAAATTTCCCATGAATTGTGTGTGTGTGTGTATATATATATATATATATATATATATATATGACTCTCCCATTGTATTCGACATATGAGGGTCAAGCAGCTCAGTTCCTAGGAACCAACAACCTGACACCAGCACATGTGATTTAATTATAGTGGTGAAAGCTTTGTGCAGAACCATCCACACTTTTTGAAGATCCAAATACAAAGACCTGGTGCTCTATGTGCCACAAGGTCCCCAAATGACCCTCTGCAGGTTTTGAATTCAGAGTTGTTGTCTTCCTAGACCAGTTGCCATCCAAGGTTATAGAACAGAGTCTGTCATCCTATTTACCCAAAGTAGGAGAGAGAAGAAGAGGATTAGTACCTTTCACAGGGGTATTAGCATGTAAATGAATGTAATGGATTTGAATGGAATTTGAACTCAGCTCTCCGATTCCTCAATCGGAGCCGCTATCCATTATTCCACCATGCCTATAATATATATTATTTGTGTGTGTGTGTGTGTGTGTGTGTGTGTATATATATATATATATATATATATATATATATATTCGAGCATTCAAGAATGTTAGCAAGCACACTTTGCCAGTCAACTATCATTCAAACTATAAAGCATGGATGACCCAGGGACTGTTTGAAGACTGGTTCATTGTTTTATCCCTCAAGTGTGTGTATATTGTCTTGAGAAAGGAATTCCCTTCAAGATTTTACTGCTGCTTGATAATGGGCCTAGACATCCTGTATACTTAAATGATCTCCATCCTGATATAAAAATGTTTTTTTGGCCCCCAAAGACAAGCCCCCTTTATTCAACCTAGGGATCAAGGTTCAATTGCTACCTTTAAGGCAAATTATCTGCAAGCCACCTTCTTCCAAGCAATAACTGCTACAGATGCCAACCCAGAAATATCACTGCATGACTTTTGGAAGGGCTATAATATTCTTAAGTGTATAAAAATTGTTGCCATCGTGTGGAAAAATGTGACTGAAAAATGCATAACCAGTGTCTGGAAACATTGTGTTAAACATTATATCAATACTTTAGAAGGGTTTGAAAGTGAAAACAAACTTGATGTGATATGTGACAAAATAGTGAAACTGGCAAAAGGCCTTTTGTTGGAGTGTGATCTAGAAGATATCAAGGAGTTGCATGACAAGTAAGTAGGAGAAGTTACAAATGAAGGAGAAAAAAATGCAGAAGAAGAAAGGAGAGAAGCCAAGAAAGATATAGAGGAGGAGCCACAACTGATGCCCTTACATGATTTGAAACAATGGACCTAAACACTGAACAATTTGCAAGGATTGAATGGATAATACATGATGTGATTTATAATGAGAAAAAAAAAACAGATAATTCAGAAGAAGCTAACCAAGTTTATGAAAGTTGTATCTCCTCCTGATAATAGATATTAAACAGATAAAGACAATGAGAGAGAAGAAGAAAACAAGCAATGATAGAAAGAGAAGAAGGAGAGCAACAAAAAAGGGTAGGTGAAAACAGTGTGGAAAAAAAGAAGAGTTAAATAAAAAAAATTATGATCATTATTATTATTATTGTAATAGTATCATGACACACCATACTATATGCATGGTAATTTTACATTGTGTGACTTACAAACAAGCTGTCTTATGACGGGTCTATAAGAACCAAACACCTTAAGTTGACGACTACCTGTATGTATACTTTATTTCAATACTTCATAAGCTTTCGATCCTTAGCTATGATTAATTAACAATGAATGTGTCATTTTCGTTTATGATGGATTTCATCCTCATTCTTCTGTTAAGCTTAAGAGTAATTATACATTCTTATTGATCAAAGCACAGTCCAATAGTGTTATAAAAACCACAGATAACTCCAGTGAGATATCTTTAATCATTTCTAAGATACAACAATTCAGAGCTTAATCTAACAATTGGAAAATTTTGCTGTTACACCCAGTATATAATTATGTAATTAGTGGAAAGCACTCAATATCAGTGATAGAGCTAACATATTTAGTTGTATGGATATGAATTTGTGACCCTGGGTTTCACACTTTTGCACTCATCAGACAAACTGGTTTATTTTTTAAAAATTGAATCTATTTATGCTTATATTTGATTATGTTTGGTGGTGGAAGGGGGAAATTGTGTTTGTTTGGGATGACACTCTCACACACACAGAGACATATATACATACAGGTGTACGCATTTTAGTTCACACAAACATACCCATATAAACAATTTTAAAAAAATAAGCAAGTTTGTCTGATGATTGCAAAAGCGTGAAACTCAGGGTCACAAACTCATATATATATATATATATATATATATATATATATATACTTAGTGGAAAGTGGTCAATATTCAGCAATAATCTCCCACACTCAACAAAAAGTATTACTAAACCAAAGATTGAAAATAATTTCAAAATGTAATCACAAAAATAAACATCTACTATCACAGTTCATACCCAATGGATAATACCTACAACAAAACTGAACACAAACAGGAAAGAACCTACTGAAAAAATGGTACAACACTAAAACATCAAAACATAACCACCAACAGAAATCACCAACACTACCACCACCCCCACAAACACTGCCATAACAATTAGTATAGCCACCATGAGAGCTAAAACCATTAATACTTCAAAATTATTATTTTGTGATGACTACTATTACTTTTGCTATTAGTACTGTTGTTATCACTTTAAGAACAATCACTTCATAACCATATCTACCACCATTAGTACTGCTTTTTATCATTGTCATTATTATCATCATCATTATTATTATTATTATGGTTACCACAACTATTATCATAATTAACATTGTCATTATTTTTTTTATACTGCATTTATTGCCATTATTATGATTGTTTCCATTATCATTAAGGCTAACTTTACTGTTTATCATAACCAATAAAACATCAATTATTATTAATATATCAATAATAATATCACAGTCATTACTACCATTAACATAATCACAATCATCAATAAAACACCAGCAGTTATCATTGCTAAAAATACAAACATTATCATATCCACAGACAGAACCCAACTTAACCAATGTGGTGGTATTGGACCCAGGTCAATGAGTGTGGGTGTGTGTCTACATGTGAGCACATATGACGGTGCAGACAGCTGATCTGAAAAACGTCAAGACCACCCCTGCTTGTTCCCTGTTAAGGGAACCTTGCAACATATGTAATGCTACAATCTTGACACCGAAATAGAATGACAATTGCATATATATGTGCTCCAACACATGGATGTGTAACTGTGTCTAACCTCAGATTATTTATATGGGTGTGTTTGTATGAACTAAAATGCATGCACCTGTATGTATATGTGTCTATATATGTGTGAGTGTCATCCCAAAAAAACACAGAAGAAAATTCCCCCTCCAAACACAAATAAGCATAAATAGATCCACTTTTGAAAAAATAAACCAGCTTGTCTGATGATAATAAAAGTGTGAAACGTGGGGTTACAACTACTATTCATGCAACTGTATATATATATATATATATATATATATATATATCTAAAGGTTTTGGAAAATTTGACACTAATGGGACAGAATGAGGGTAAGAGAGAGAGAGTGGAAAACAGCACATAACCCACCTAACAAACTTGTATAAATGAATGGCAGAACAGGGTTTGTGAGAGATAACAAAATTTACTAAAAGCTAGAAAGGACAGGAAATTGGGGAGACCCATGATTGCCAACATCCTGAAGAGACCCAGCACATAGAAGAATCTCTATCAAAACATATAAGAAAAAAATGGTACTATTTAAATTAATAAAACTAAGAATAAAAAAAAAAAAAAAAAAACTACCATAAAAAGTTTTTTTAGTTTACCTTGCTGAAACTTCCTGATGAGCAGATCAAACAATTGCAAAAAGGTTCATCTAAAAAGTATTGGAGTTGTGGTGCTGAATATCAGATCAATCAGGTAGATGCCAAATTTTATATTTGAATTTATCATATTATATATATATATATATTTATTGTGTATTTGAGCATCAATCCCTCTTTTATGCAAGTTTCATTTAAAACGACTGACAAAGGTGCTGTGGTTGCAGTTTTTTTTTTTGTTTTTATATAATTTCTCATGTGTCCATATATTTTTCTTTTCATCATCAAAAATAAAATAATAATAATTCACCTGCAAGATTAAAATTACAGAGAATCAATATTATTTATGAATTTAACATGTCCCTTAAAGAGCAGAGTTCCTAACCAATCCAAATTTGTAAATAACTATATTGTATATACTACAACATGTGTAACAAAAAACTCACGTTACATCTTTCTGACCATAGCTCAATTAGGTCTCATTTAAATACACATGAAAACCTACCAAACTATCTGCAACATACTCGTTGATAGTACAAATAGCATTATTCACATGTACAAAAAGGCTATAAATAATGGAAGCATTATTAATAAAAAAGAAAAAGCCAACACTCAATAATATGAACTATGAATACGGCCATAATGTGCTGTGTTTGCAAAATAAAATATTCCTATAACTTTAGATACATACATAAAACAATCCATATATTCAGTTAAAAGTAAAATAAAATTCATCTTTGATAATGGCTAAAAGCATAGCTGAAAGTGCTTGGAAATCTTTTGGACAATGTTTATTTATGTCTTGAAAATAAGAAATTATACAAACAGATGAGAAAAAAAAAAGAAATAAAAAAAGAAATAATAAACTCAACCACTGCACTTTGTCAGTCAGTTTCAATGAAACTTGCAAGCATATATATATATATATATATATATATATATATATTTGTTTGTTATGAATACACTTCAACAGGTGCACAGGATCACCTCATCAGTGATGTTATGACAAATTTTGGGTCTTTCAACATCATACTTGTTCATCTAAGAAACCCTACCAAAACAATACCTATTCTGGTAGGTGATCCTGAAGCAAATTACCGCCAAGCACTCAACAATAGACATATATATAAATAAATTGTGTAGCACTTTATATTGCATATTTGGAAAGAGAAAATTCATTAAAGTGAAAATTCATAAAAGTCACCATGAAAAGAAAGGAATGTGTAATGAAACTCTCCCTTATAAAAGAATACAGTGATGACTCCAAAAGAATTTTAAGTGGATTCACTTGACACCCATTAAAAAGGATGGCAAAATGATAATCACCAGTTAATTCTGCTGCAAACAATTCACAATCGCATAATCTCTACCAGTTTTTTTCCTCGCAGGAACTTCAAAGGTCAATGCTTCTATCAAGCACTTATTGAAATTCCTTTTAATCTAGATTTTTTCCCAACCTAAGATTGTGCCAAGTCATGCTGACCTACAAGTGAACTCACACCAACATTGACCTAAGTTTAAGACACACTTAAACCCTAATAGGATTGTTCATACAAAAAAACAATTATATTGAATTAATTACTAAGTCTGCTGTTATTCAGTTCACTGTGTTGTGCCAGACAATTCTTGTCAGAATCCATATTGCATATTTATAAATCTATCATTCATCTGTGCATTGAATATTGCTGCTATAACTGGTCTATTGCTTATACTATACATCTTGAGATTCTTGGCAAAATCCAAAGTAAGATCTGTAATGTTAACAGTCTTGGTTGGGCATTTTGAGTTTAGTCACTTTCCCACTGCTATGATGTAGATTCCTTCTTTAGGCACAAAGGTCTAAGCTTACCAATCCTTTCTTTGCTTTATTCTATGGGAATAGACTGAAGTCCTCCACTATCACCTGCTTATTTTTTCCATAATAAAAAAAAAATGGAGTGGCTATAAAGACAATCTAAACAATATAACTCACATTTACATTGCCAAAAGCTATTTAAATACATTTCATTTTTTGTTTTTGAAACTCTTAGGTTTGTCAGACGAAATCAATTTTCTTTTCAGGTATTTTTTTTTTTTTTAAAGTGGGGGGAGGCAGTGGAAAAAGAAATTCTTTGAAGCAGTAAGAAAGTAAATTCATATATTATCATATTTTATAGGTTGTCCAAAGATGGAGATTAAATGTTCATCTTTGTCTCACTTGAATTAGTCAACACTGCAGATTTATATTCAGCTAAGCCAGTCCCCACACCAGTGGGGAGCAGTGAGTAATGAACAGTAAAAGATAGAGGGAGGGGGAAGGGAGTTTTCAATTGAAGAATGTACTTCCTGGCTAACTGTAGAAAGATTTCAAGCAAACATGAAGAGGTGTGACGGGGGGGTAATCAAAGCACTGACAAAGATTAAAAGAAATTTTTATAAAATTTATATATAAACTCAATTATATTGTTCAGAAAATTAAAACCAAGTTCATAAAATATTGTGTACACACACAGAATATTTTAAAAATATTTTAAAAAAAAATCATTCATATTTTAAAAAGGTTGATTTTTCTATTAAGTAAAACAGAAATATATTTTCAAATTTTGTAGATATATACTGCAAAGTCAGTTCTATCACAAAGTCAGAGGTGATTAGATTTTCAAATTAAATATTTCTTTTTAACAAATGTTATTTTCATTTATGACAGACAAAAAAAAAATTAAAAAATAAAACTGTCAATTCAAGAATTCTTCTCTGCAGCTTGTATGTTACCTTGTAGGATATATTGTATTTGAAAATGAGATGGACAAGAACCAAATAATTTTTTCTCTTGAGATGACATGAGGAACAAAAATCCAGCATGGTAACACAATGACCCTCGGTTACAGAACTGGTTGGCTAAACAGAAAAAAAGACTAGCAGCAAAAGAGGATTTTCCAGCAAGAATATTATTTGGATCAAAAAGTATATATGTATGTGTATGTGTGTGTCAAACAGTGTATATACCTGTGTGTGTGTGTGTGATAAAAATTAAACAAGAGAACATCTTTTTTGTTTTTAATCATTTCAATAAAGCCACTAACATGCAAGGAGTTACTGAGTGTAAGAGAACATAAGAAAAAGAAAACATTATTAAGCAGAGAGAACAATAATAAAAAAAAAAACAAAAAAAAACAGGAATTGAAAATTAACATTGCATCTAAATTTTTGAAGATCAAAGTTGGCTGGAAAGCAAGAAGCTGGAAGAGAGTTCTGCATGCAAGAAGTGCAAGAAAAGAAATTTATGGTTACAGCTAGACATTTTAACTTCAAAATGATGAGATTTTGCTGCCAATCTAATAGTACTTTTAAATTCATAAAGTCTGTGTACCAAGTAGGAAAACTCATCAGAACAATTATCATGAAAATATTTATAGAAAAGGCACAGAGCAACTACATTATGATGGTGATTGAAAAGTGACTGAAGCCAAGAGACCAAGATCAATAATATTGGAGATTCTTTTTTTGTATTTCATCAAGAATCTCTAAATACATAAGCAGAAGCACCAGACCAGATGCAGAAGCATTATTTAATGCATGAATGAATGGTAGACTTATAAATTTCTAAGATAAATTCTGGTGAGAAAAATTGTCTAACACAAGAACCAATTTCCTTAGCAGATGTTTACACTAAAGACTTTAGGAAATGCATGAATCCACTATACTACTCTCTGTAGTCATCAGATTTCTTGACAAATTATCTCATTGCAAGCATGCTACATTTGACAGACAGGTCTCTTTTTTCTTTTTTTTAATCATCTCACCCCAAATAAGGCAATGAAGTCACTAAGATGTAAAAGGTTTTGGAGTGTGAGAGATATGAGAAAATGAAAACATTATTAAGAAAAGAGAGAATAAAAAAAAGAACAGGACTTAAGACAGAAAATAATGATTGACACTGCATTTAAATTTTTGAAGATCAAAGTTGACTTGAAAGTAAGAGACCAGAAGAGAATTCCACAAGCAAGAAGTGTGAGAGAAGAAGCATTTATTAAATAGACTTGCATAAAAAGTATATCCATCCATGTACAATTCTTAATTCATTTTAATTTTTTTTTTATCTACTTTTTTTATTCAACTATTTCTCCATAGAAGATTCTATATTACAATTCAATTTACAGAAATATAAAACTACCAGAACAAACATGGTTCTTTTGTAGACAAAAGGAGCTTAATTAAATTAGTATTTAGCTTTTAGCTCAAGCTGAGACCAGAGGATGGGGAAGTGAGAGAAAAAAAAAGGATAATTTTAGAGAATATGGCATTGGTAACAAGGACTGAATGGGGAAAGGCACTGCTTCAAGTAAATTACCAAAAGCTCTTTAATTGAGGGATTAAGATTTAATAGGACAAACATTATTAGAAAATACAATAAATTATTAAAATCAACAATGGTTGCTGCTCATTTATTTGCCATTTCCAAATATTTAATTTGACAGACATAACTATTTACACTAATTACATTCGGCCTGTTATCTTCATTTTTACTGTCACAATCATAACATTTCTGCCATTGTACGCTTTGGCCTTCTTCAGGTGATATTTGTTTGAATTTTGAACTGAATCCAGAATAGTCAATCTGTATGCTAGCATTTCTGAAGATTGGTTCAATGACATTTGTGTAGACATTCTTGCCATGTTTATTTTCTGAAATGGGCTGACATATAATTTTCACATTCCAGGAAATAAACATGAGAAGAACGTCTACACAAACATCACGTTGAACCAATCTTATGGACCTGGATTTGAACCTTATCCAGGTGCCATATTTGCCAATAGATAGTTCTTGGCATGTACACATTATTAAACATTTTCATATTTGCATTAACTAACTATAAGTGTGTGTGTGTGTATATATATATATATATATATATTATAAACTGTTGCATTGGAACATGCAAGTTACTGCAACAAAAATGCATATTTGTTTCAACACCCAAAAGATGTCTCTTAGGCAGCTAACAATGGTGGTAATAAACAATTTTATTTAAAAATACAATTTATGAAACATCACTTCTTTTTACATTTTTGAAAATTTTCTATAGACAGCAAAGAAACAATAGAACCTGCATCCCCCATTTTAGAGGAAACCACTGTTTGAGCCAGTGTGCTTTACTGTTCAGCCATGAAGGATGTCACAGCAAGCAAGGTTGTGTTTTTCCTTTTTAAGGAAAAAACATCCTCTTCACTGAAATTATTCTCTCATAATGGTCATATCTGCTCAATTTCATATTAAACAAAGCAATTTATTTGTATTTATTTTTAATCTGATATTTTCATTACTTCAAACATTATAGTGGATATTGTGTATTTGAAACAGATGCAACATTTTTATTTATTAAACAGAAATCTATTAAATGTACACTGTTTAATAAATAAAAACAAGGCTTCTATTTCAAATATAAATTATCCACTATAAAATGATTGAAGTAATAAAAATGTTAGATTAAGCTGTTGTATTCTGGTACACTTGCATGTCTTTTAGTCTATCAACTGGTATGGCTACTTCCATTTATACCTCGGACAGCCTATGAACATTCCAGCCGACCCTTGTATGTGTGTGTGTGTGTGTATATATATATATATATATATATGTGTGTGTGTGTGTGTGTGTGTATAGTCATGCACAGGCAGCCTGTTTCGCTGTATCACATCTCATCAGTGTAGCTAGACACTCAATTGCTTCAAGCCAAGATCGAAACTCACACAATTTAACATCAGTCAGAGACTCTTACCCCTCAGTTATTGGTGCACAACAAAGAAAGGGAATTTTTTAACACATTATATACGTGATATATAAACGCCATACTGGCCGCCATAGTGCTAAATTCTTACAAAGAGTGATGCATTATATATATATATATATATATATATATATATATATATATATATATATATATATATATATATAGGTGAGGGAAAAGATACAGCAAAAGATGGTTACAATTTTACCATGAAAATGCTAAAGATACAGGGACACTTATCTTGAAAACGAAACAATAGAGAGCTGAACGTGGCTCTCCAGGTTATGCATTCAACAGGCAGTCAAAGTTTAAAGATTTAAAGCCAATGTCTTTTGCTTTCAATGTAAAATTGTAACCAGAATTTCTTGTATTTTCCACATGCACACACAGAGATAAAGATGTAGCCATTATTAATCTGAAGATAAGACATAAAGAGACTTCTAGAGACAAAATGCAATGTGTAGTTTTTTCCCTCTATTTTGTTATTCAATTACTCATTACTCTTTAGTTTATGCAACAATTAGGACAAAGAAAATGAAAGACAGTACTGTTATAAGCAAATGCCCTTGAACTCAAAATCAAACAAAGTGTGACTGACAGAAACTGCTTTCTTTTGTGCATGCCAATAAAGCAGCAATTTGCTTTCTTGTAAGGACATTTAAATTTAAGTGGGAAAATCCAGGGAGAGATAAGCAATAGGAATTTTATTTACAAAGAAAAAAAAAATTGTTATTTTGGCTCTTGTTTTCATAAAGTCTTATTCACAGAGGAAATGTAAAAATGGAGATATTAGTTTATGGTTATCTGCAACAAGAATAAATAAAAAAAAAACAAAAACAATCAAAGAGGTTTCTCTGACTCACCTGCATAGCTTTTTCTTGGTTTCATTCGCTCGGTAACTTTAACCTCCAATACTAAATTGGTCAGAGACATTTGGTAATGTTTAGCTTCATCCAAGAGATCCCGGCACTCAAAGCTCTTCTTCAAGAGTTCTTCTGTTTCAACACAGTCCATGAGGTAGGATAAGGGCATTAAAGGAAGTTTGATATTCGATAACAACTTCGGCAAATAACCTCTCCTCTTAAACAAGTCCTGCTTGACCCATTTCATTACACCTTCATAAACCTGAACTTCGGAAGTGACATTAAGATTAGGAGAGCTCACGATCCCATCAAATACTTTGTAGGGCATGTTGGCAAATTCCTCATGCTCTACAACGTCAAGAAAATGTTCAAGGATGTATTCATCGGTAACCTTGACGAGTTCTGTTCGGCCATGTTGTTCAGCAAAATTACGTACACCAACACAGTTCGTTGGGTGCAAATGGTTTTGCATAAAATTGCAGCAGGCTTGCGCTACTGTCTCCATTTGCAAAATGGACGATGCATAGAGCAAATGCTGGACATTGTCCACATTCAAAGAAATCGTTGATGTGTAAGCAAACGTCACGAGGGAGTGCAAAGACTGTTCGTCAATGTCATGTATTGTGACGAGTCCCTGCTTACTCTCAGACATATCTGACGTGAACATCCCTTTAAAATAGTTACTGACACAAGCAAGAACAACTCTGTGACAACGTATGGATTTCTTTCCAACTCTAATTTCTAAGTCACAAAGCTGTTGTTTGTTGTAAAACTCCCAAAGGGCCTTGAAGCTCTCATGATAGTGATTTGGGGCTTCAAACGTCGTTTCTGGAATATCAGCACTTAACTTGGGTTCAGGTGACGACGACACCCGACTTGTTGCTGACATGCTCCTCGGTGACGAAGATTGCGCACTGTCTGTCGTGACAGTGTTCGTGGCAGTGCTGGTGGTAGTCGTGATGGCAGCAGCGGCAGTGGTGGCAGCAATGGTGATGGTGGTGGCGGTAGTTGTCAGCTGGATGACTGACCATGGACGTGGTCGTGTGGGTAAGTAGTTTTTTCGGTTTGGCACCGGGGGCAAAGGAGGCACTTTGGGTATGGGTAAGCTATCCTTCCGTCTTGGAATCGGGGCACCTCAGACATGCTAGGCAACTTCAGCAGAACCAGACGAAGTCAGGGATCGATGTCAAACTCAAGCAGGAAGCCTATAAAATGCAAAAGAAAATAAGTTTTAATTTTATTTTATATATATATATATATATATATATATATATATATATATATATATATATATTTATTCATATTTGTTCAAATTAATAGCACCTGCAAAAATTTCAGTTTTACTATTTAAATTTTCTGATGAATTTCAATCCTTAATGAGTGAATAAGCTCCTTGCAAGATCCACAACTGTAAAATACCTGTGGAAATTTCCTCATTGGACTGTTAAATATTTGAGCTTAACAACTTTAAGTAAATATTTCAATAACAATCATAAATATAAATGCAGGTCATTATTTAAAGAATTAAGAGGGTACAAATGAAAAGATTTAAAAATTGATAAGTTTTTCCATTTCACTAAGCAGACATTAAAAACATGAGAGAATTATTGCCTACTCTATCTTCTTTCTTTCATCATATTTTTTTTTTTTTACTGAAACCAAACTGTCTCTGATATGTCTTTTCCGTCTTTCCCCACAATTAAAACAGAATAGTCCATTATTAACGAGGTATTGGTAGGGCGTAATGGATATGCTAGCTACCTAAGCAACAAACAAAATTATAATATGATCATTTAAGCTAATTTTTCCTTGGCCAAGGAAAGATATGCATTTAGTTTATAGATATTAAGAAAATTGATTTTTGCACAAGGTCAAATTTATAGAGCACCCAGTGAGAAACTAAAATGTTTATCCTTTTTTTATATCAAATGTCCATTTCTACAACAGTAACATTGACTTAAAATTTGGTTCATGGTACTACATGTAAAGAAGTTAGTTGTGAGGAGGAGGCATATGTCCTAATTGACACTTTAGTGACAACTGAATTCATCTAACTGGAAGGACAATAACGAGAAAAAAAATACTTAATAAAATTAAACCTGAATTTTTTGTTATATAATGTAGCATCTACAGAGAGTGATGGATAAATTGTCATCTAAATTATGCAAAAATGAAAATAACACTGACAACTCATTTTAACAGATACATTTACCAAAATTACACAAAAATATCTAAAGAGGAAATTTATTCAATATTCACTCTCCTGCAACTCTTATGGGCATTTTCCTTTTCTAAGTTGGTGAATGCTGCCAAGATCCTTGCCTTCAGTCCATCTTTGGTATTACAAGGAGTTTTGTTGGTTACTCACCCAACTGCACCCAACACATAATAATCAAGGAAGAAGTTAGGTGACCAGATGAAACAGGTGATATGGTTGCAGAAATTGTCTGACAGCAATGACTGGGTTCTGCTGCTTGTGTGGCATGGTGCAGAGTCCTTTGGCCAAACATAGTGATCACTACAAACAACTTCATAATCAGCATTAGACTCATCCAACTTTTTCCAAATCCTCTGCACTATCCTCAGTTTGACACCCAAACACTCTGAAATGTTTGTATTGGGGCTTCCATCATGAATGCCAAACAGTACAGCATACCGTTTTCCATATTTCTGGTGGAGTGAATTCCATCATGGTGCTCTTTTTCTCACAGAGGGTACGCAACTGACGCTACTATACTGTGCAGTTGGCAAAATCAGAACAACTGCTCACGTGCAAAATTAAAAATATAAAATGGCGACAATTTACCCATCACACCCTGTATTTCCCTGGCAAATGTTCTAATGAGCTATATTCTTTAGTTTCACCTTTTTTAAACTTTTACAGCTGACCTGTCATGCTACATATACAGTCTCAAATCTTCACCACTTTGTATTCCATTGGCAAGAAGGTAGTTCCATTAGGACATTTTTGTTCCAAGAACTGCTACATTGTGAAACAAATTCCCAAGAGGAATCACTACAATCTTAACCATTTCAAGTCTTGGGTCAATTCTTATCTACTTTTCAATAGCCTCATTCACTAACCCTCTAACTTGAGTGGTTGTTGCGCCTACTTTTGAGTGAACAAAAGTAATAAAAAAAAAACAATTAAAAAACAAACATAAATAGTTATAAGTTTTCTGAATTTGGGGATGAGGAGTTTACATTATTCACATTTGAATTAATATCCAGTTATTCAGCTGTCTGTCAACCTAGGTAACCATCAGAGAATTTTGAACTACTCTTTATTTAATCTATGGGGATAGATTGTTTTAATGTACATGTCTTGTCATTTTTAATACTGTATCGAAAATAATTATTTGAAAAACATTTATTCAGATTGTAAATTGTTTGAATGTCGATTAATCAAAAGGACGATTATACGAAATAATTGTTTGAAATATGTATGTGCTCTTGCTTTGAGAGAGTCAATGCTGACTTATCTAGAACTAATAATGCCCTTGAAGGATGGCATAGGGTTTTTTTCAGCAAGTGTCATCCCATCATCCTACAATATGGAAATTCTTAGATGCTCTTAAAAGAACAGGACCTGCAAGAAATTCATATTGCAAAAGTGCAGGTTGCTAAAATATCAAAATTGCCAAGAAATACTGCAACGTAAATGGAAAACTTAAAATATTAGTAGCATCCTTTAATGAGTTCTCTTCAACTATTTGCATGCTGTATCATATAACTTAAGATTATAAGGATTTATTCTTACTAAATTATCTTGTTAATGATATTTGTATTTCAAATAATTATCATTTGTGTATTTTCACTTTTAATTTTTATATTTTTATTGCAATTCTGTATTTTGAATAATTATTATTTAGTAGAATTGTCCTTTTGATTAATTTTCATTCAAACAATTTGTAATTCGAATAAATGTTTTTTGAATTATTGATTTCGAACAATGTTCACATAATCTTTAATACTGCTCAGTTATTGCTAGCCCTATTTTCATCATGTCTAAGTCTATCCTATATGGCCTAGGGATTGAACTCACTATTATTATGCTGTCAAATTCACAAGCTAATGCATTAATTCTCTGAGCTATTATCCCATGGGACAATCCTAAAGCTGAATTTATTAGACGAAGCATTATTAATTTTCTCTTTTTTTTTTTATGTGTCTATCTTTCATTTGATGTTTGCTTTACATCAGAAAATGAAAAGAGAGGAAAAAAAAAAAAAAAAAAAATCAATAATGGGAAAAAAATAATTTTATTTAGTAAGTTGAATTCATGCGACTATGTTCTGAGTAAAAGTGGGTAGAATGTTATTTATGAGAGAAGTGAAGGATATATATTTTAGTTAGATTGATGAGATTTTGTGACCCTGGGTTTCACACTCTTTGTGATCATCAGACAAACTGATTAATTTTTAAATTTTGGATTTATTTATGGTTGCCTATATCAGTGTTTTATGATAGTAGGAGGAAAAATTATCATCGGAATGCCACTCATACGTAAAACACTGATATATGCAACCATAAATAAATCCAAAATTTAAAAATTAATCAGTTTATCAGACAATTGCAAAGAGTGTGAAACCCAGGGTCACAAACTCACATCAATCCAACTAAATATGTTAGCGCTATCATTGAGCGCTTTCCAATAAGTATCGTGTATATATAACATATTAATATATATATATAAAAATTTTGTGTGTTTTATATATATATATATATATATATATATATATATATAAAAATGTTATTTTTAGTGGGTACACATTTGAGTTACTATCCTTTTATCATCTGTTTGCTTACAGAGTAGAATTTATAACAACTCGCCCAGTAGGACTTCTTGATCTTGGCCTGTTGTTATTTTCACTTTAAGAAAATAGAAAAACAGAATAGCAACACACATATGTACCTACTAAAAATAGCATTTATAGTAGTAAGAAAAAAAATATAGATATGTATTTTTCTTATATATATATATATATATATATATAAAAAACTGATTCCAAGTAAATGCTTTTATTCATGGCAATGATATCAAATACATGAAATTTACAAGATGACATTAATTTTCTTAAATTCAAGAGGGCCCAATCCATTTCAATTTTTTTTTTCATCAGACCCAGTTTCATCCCACAAAGTCTAAGCAAAATTATGGAGAGTACTGTTTTATTTTTTTTTATTATTATTCTATGTACTTTGTGCAGTCATAGTTCTTGACAACTTCCTATCACTTATAGCTCTTAGCAAAAGCTGTCCTTTTACCACCCTTCTGCCTACCTCCTTGTTCTGCCACCCATTTATACAAGCTCATTTGGTAGGCTACTTGCTTTCCTCTGACCTTCTTACCTTCAATATGTCCTCTGAGTATCAAATTTTCCAGACCGTTTTTTGGTTTTAATTACAAAGGGAAATTTAAATTTATTCCAAAGATGCTTAATCACTGTTAAAATGTTAACAAGTTTTATCAGATCCTTCACTCTATCAAATATAATTTATTTGAAAATTACTGAATAAGACAATGAATTCCTATTGTCAATATTTTATACAGTGAACATAAAGGATGTTTTAGAAAGGTTACTAGTCATTTAATACCAACTTAGCTTTAAGGTAACTCAATATAAAAGAAGAGTCAATACACAGAAACTTTTATTCAAATTCTAATACAAATATTAGACCATAAAATGACCCAATATTTCTTAATTCTGGAGTAAAGAGATGACACAAATACTTTTATCAAGATGGTGGAAAAAATATCCAGCAAAAATGTGATAATAATTACTAATATCTGTATATACTAAATTTTTTTTAATTCCTAATTTCAATCCCTTCCCAAGAAACATGACTGTTTTCTATATAATGCTAATAAAGATAAAAATATAAAAAAAATAGCATTTCTTACAATAGAAACATTTTTGCTAAGTATACTTTCACACTTTTTTTTGTTGCAGAAGATATAAGGTATGGAACAGAATGGAAGAAAAAAAATGATCATTACTTTTAAGCATCCACCAATTTACAGTAAAGTGTTTCCATAGAGGTTCTCAGTTTATAAGACTTATCAAAAGAAGAAGAATGTGAGCAAAAGTCTTAGAACCAAATGAACACAAAAATAGTCCACAATTCGTTTCCATTTTTCATTAGCAACTTCAAGAAAGAATTTAAAGTATTCTCATTCTTAAACTACAATCACTATTTTCATAAAAATCATTTGCTTTGAATATAACCAATAAAATTAAGTTATAATTATACATCACATATTCTATATTTCTTTTGTTGTATCTCTATTATTGAAATAAATAAAACAATGTAAAGAGAAAATCATTTTGCACTGACAACTACATCGACACTAATGTGAGTCAAGTTTGAATGAAAATAAAACAATAGTAAATACACAAAACGATTTAGAAAATTTATTGTGACATTTTACTGATGAACCAGTGTCATCAGAAAAAGAATTTTTTGGAAATTACACATTCATTTACTTTAAGGTTTACATATCCAACATTGTCTTCTGTTATAAAATTAGTATTGAAACAAATTAAATTTACCCTGTCATATATTAATCAAAGGTATATTTGAAGTGCCATGACCTTTGAGTCACTGATGATTAACACACAATTAATCTATCTTTAAATGCTGTGTCCCCTCAGGACGTAGGTGATCCTGGCTCTCTACAATTTCCTGACTTTCGTAGCGCTTAATAAATTAAACCTTGTTCCGCCATCAACTTACTCATGCTCACTAAGTATGTTATGCATTGTTTTCCTCTGTCCCTCTTGTTGTCAATCTGTCCAGTGAGTATCAGATTCTCCAATCTCTCTTTCCTCATCATGTGTCCTTAAAAATTTCAACTGTCTCTTCCTTATATTAAACATAAGTTTCCTTTTCGTTTCCACTTTCTATGTAATAATATGGGATGCATAAACCTTCAAATAAAGGAATATATAATTGTTGTAACCTAGGGAAGGTTACTGAATAGAATAATCGCATAAAGGTTGGTAATGAATGATAATACTTAGGACAAGAATAACACGTATAAGATTTGCCAGCAGTGTGTAAAAGTAGTAGTCAACTGCTAGAAGTGAGTCAAGTGAATTCCTCAATGAATCTCCAACTGCAGACCCACATACAGTATTTACTACTGTATTTATGTGAATGGGAATACACCCATTCCATTATTGTCTGTAGGTATGTTACAACAACAATAAAGCTAAGAACCAAGTTAAAATTAAACTAATTTCTATAAGAATAAAGTTAAGTAAAAACCAAGCATTAATCTATTCAATGTGAATTACATTTTGTCTCCTTGAAATAATTTTTTCTTTCTGATGATGTTTTCCAAATTGTCTTACATATTTACTACAGGATGTGATGGATAAAGAGTCTAAATTACGCAAAAAAAATGAAAAGAAACATTGACATCTCATGCCACTGGCTTCAACCACAGCCTCCAGGCAACTTCAAAATCTCCTGCAACTCTTTTTGATGGTCTCTTTGTTTAAGTTGCCATAATGTTTGCCTTAAGTTTATCTTAGGTATTACAAGGAGTTTTGTTGGTCTCTCACTCAACTGCGTCCCACACATAATAATCAAGGGGATTGCAGTCTGAGAAGTTAGGTGGCCAGATGTAAGATGTGGTATGGTTGCAGAAATTGTCTGACAGCCATGACAGTGTTCTCCTGCTTGTGTGGCATGGTGCAGAGCCTTGCTGCCAGACATAGGGTCTTCCAGCAGCCAACCTCTTGATTCAGAGCAGCACTACCTCCTCAAGGCACTTGATACAGGCCTCCATATTGAGGCTGAGGCCCTGTGGAAAGAAGAATGGAGTCATAATGTTACCATAACTAGTGATCACTCCAAACACTCTGAAATGTTCATACTGGAGCTTCCAGCATGAATACCAAGCAGTACAGCATGCTGTTGGTGGAGTAGATTGCATCATGGTTCTCTTTTTCGCAGAGATGGTGCCCAACTGACCCTACTATGCTGTGCAGTTGACAAAACAAAAACAATGCACATGTGTGAAATTAGAAATATAAAATGGCAACAATTTACCCATTACACCCTGTATATATATATATTGATGTAAAACTTGAACCTTTTACACAAAAATCAAAATGTTTCATCTTCCTGTCAAGTCCTTTTACATTTCAATAAAAAATAACTATAAACTACATTGCTTTCATCTTGATCTAGTAAATATTATTTAATGCAATGTTTCTATAAACTATAATATTTACATTCACTGATATGTTGTAATATGAATTTAATATGATGTATCTAAGTAAAAAGTAAATTCACAGTTAAAAAATATCTAACTGAAACATGAAAAGGTTAAACTTTTTTAGTCCAAATAAACCCAACATACTGCTAACTTTAGTTCAGTGAAGTAATAGTATAAAATAAAATACCGAATAATGGCAACAATAATTTTGATTTGATGAAGTTTTACTTTATCTGTATTTTTTAACTACAAATACAAAGGAACGAAAAGATATCAAAAGAGAATCTAGACATCACTAAACATCATTTATATTTGTTAGGACAAAATAGTCAATAACGGCAACTTATAGTATGTGGAGTAATAATACTTGCAGCTGTATGGATTCGGAGATAAAGTTAAAAATTAGAAAATAATGGAGCTTTTCTTTCATAACATCTCCTTTGGCTGATGGGTTTTGTTTCTAGCAACCCTGAGAGAAATCAGATTTATGCAGTAAATAAAAACGTTGAACAAAATTAGCCCATTACCATTTTCTGGTCTGAAAATAAAATCAGGGAAAGCAGCAAAAAAAAAAAAAAAAAAAAAAAAAAAAAAAAAAAAAAAAAAAAAAAAAAAAAAAAAAATTAAATAACAACAAAGAGACTATAAAAAGGTTTATATATAAATGGGAAAAACATCCGACAAAATGTTTTTTTAATGGCTTACTGCAAATCTTATTGCAAAGGAGAAAGTAAAACTAATATGCAAATGTAATCATTTTTCATAGATGCATTCCATGTAGAGAGTATTTTCTAAAACTCAATTACAAAATGAATGAGATATATATATATATATATATATATATATATGTGTGTGTGTGTGTATTTTATATAAAATACAGAACTATATAAACAAGTGTGTATGTGTCTGTGTGGTAATAAATGACATTTAGTCCTTGGCCTGCAGATATGGATTGATCTCAAGAAATATTTTTTTAGATGGTCTGTACATTTTGCAAATTTTGGAAGAAATTCAATTACTTGATCAGTATATAGATGATACCTAACAAAGTTTCACTGAAATCAACCATGGTGGAAGAGAAAAAACAGACATAAATACATTCTGATTTTATTAATTGATTTATACTTAAAACACACACAGTAACAAAGTAATTTTGCAATTTCACTGGTTATATTTTTGACAAAATTATTCTCACATTTTTATCTATTCAATTAACTATATTGTTGCATATAAGGAAAAAAGATAAACTTCTGTTTTCTAAATCATTAAAAATGAAATTATCCAAAGAAAGTTAACACAACACAAAAAATAAAAAGCAATGTATAAGCAGCTTTATCTACCTTACTCATGAAATATACTGTTGTCATGGTAACATTAGAATTATTTGTTTATTGGCATCAAGTAATGCCTCCTATTAACAATGGGTTATTTTATTAATCTGAAGGAGTAATCAGGCTGCATGACGGGTAAATATATAAAGTCACATTATGTTTAATAGAACAGATTACAAATAAATGCAATATGAAAGCAGCAATTTTGCATTTGAAAAAGAACAAAAAGATTCAAGTTTTTCAAATTAATTATCTAAAATATATATAATACATCAATAGTACTGTCTACTGTGTGTGTATATATATATATATATATATATATATATATATATATATATATATATATACACACACAATAAAACTGTTTTTACAAACAACAAAGTATATCTTGTCTGGGAAATGGTTATACTAAAAAAGTGAATGCACAGTTCAAAAAAATTTTAAGTGTAGAGTGGTTTAATATTTAAAATAACCCCACTAATCCTTTCTGCTACTAAGGGTTAGTATTATATATATATATATATATATATATATATATATATATATATATATATATGTGATGGACTCTCCCATCATATTCAATGGTCAAGCGGCTCAGTTTCTAGGGGCTGACAGCCCAAACACCAGTACATATGATTTGATTATAGTGGTGAAGGCTTTGTGCAGAATCAACCACACTTTTTGAAGGGATGAATACAGAGACCTGGTGCACTATATGCCACAAGATCCCCAAATGACCCTCTGCAGGTTTTGAATTCAGAGTTGTCCTTCTAGACCAGTTGCCATCCAAGGCTATAGAACCCATTCTATCCTGCTAGTTACCCATAGCTGGAAGGAAGGAGAAGAAAAGGATTAATACCTTTCCCAAGGATATTAGCATGTAAGTGAATGTAATGGATTCGACTGGAATTCTAACTTGGCTCTCTGATTCCTCAATGCAAGCCAATATCCACTACTCAACTGTGCCTCCTTATATATATTCATATATATAAAAAGTTAACTTTACTTCTACTTTCACTTTATCAAAATAAAAAATAATTCTAGATTTTTTCTTATAGTCATTGCTTAGTATAAGAAATATACCCCATTTGTAAATAAGGAAAAACAAACAGACTCATTTGATTCATTCTGTACTTGAAACCATTTGTTTAGACAAATATTTAAAAAAATTACATTTAACTATTGTTTGGCATTAAGAATAATTTCAGGGTTACAGTTAATGGATTTTGGTGGTCAATTTTCAAGTAGAGGTTTTTTCTTATTCATATAGCAAATTTTATTGGATTTATTTCCATTTGAAAACAAAATCCTGCCTTACATATTCTTAAATTTCCACCCAGGCTTGATATTATATTAAAATATAGACAAAGCAGATACAATTTGGAAAATTTAAATTTTTGATTTATTTTTTTCTAATTTACTGCTGTCAGGCTGAAAACCTACAAATTGTCACAAGATCATATAATCATGACCTTTAATAAATGTGGTCAATAATCAAAATAAAAAATATATAAATTACTATTATAGAAAAGTTGTAATACTTTAATAAGACTTTGCAAGTAATATTACTTTTATAAAATTGAGGAGATAGAAAAATAATAGAATTATCTTCAAATTTCTAGTCATTTTCACTTTTAAAAGTAATTTTGAAAATAAGGAAGTTTAATCTTGTTATATACCAAGGTAGACATTTTAAAATATTGTGACCACCAAGTGCTCTTCATAATCTATGATTTTTAAACCCACCACCCTAGAAGTCCAATTCAGTTTTGTTTAGTTTTAAACATTGTTGTATTGCAACTTCTACTATTAAAATGTACAATCTATTTCCAGAGATAAAGTGAATGAAATCTGACAAACTAAGTTAAGATTAGTATTAAAGAACTTTAAAAAGAATTCACTATAACATAATTTATTCTGATATCTTTGATGCAAGTACTATTGAAAATTTGTTATTGCTGTAAAAAGAACAAGAGATAATTTATTTTTATTTGTTTGGTCTTAAGTAGAAAAAAAAGTGGAAAATTTATTCATAAATAGTTTTCTTCTATTTTTAACTCTGCACACAATGAAGCAGTATTATACTTTCCATTTACAAATAACTACATTAGTGAAGATCTTGCTTATTAGATAATATTGAACCTTTTAGAGATGTAATTCAGAAAAATCCACTCAGCAGACATAAAACTGAGACATTTAAAAAACAAAAGATACCAACTTCTATGCAATTATAAACTTGAGAATAAAGCCACAACTAACGTACATCATCTTAAATTCAGGGCAAATGAGATCATTAACAAAGCCATTATCTCAAAGGTACATCAGTTCAGTGGTATAGTGGTTCACCCAAAGACAGTTTACAAGTTACTCAAAGGTAAATTTAAAACAAGATAATCATGAAAATTAGTTCATCATTAATTAGAAGATTTTACATAAATTAGTTTCAGTAATTTTTAAAAATCATTTTACCTTTACAAAAATTAAAAATAATTAGAGACTGCGTTGAATTCAATACTGAAAAATGTTCCTATTTGCAAAATTAAACATTCAGCTTTTTTTATTTTTTAATACCTGACACCAATTTAAAAAGTAGTCTTATATAATTAATTTTCCCGTTAAAAAAAAAGTGATTCTGAAAACAATTACCAAAAACAAGATTTATTTTTTGCACAGTTTGTTAAAAGATGCTTCACCTTTTCAAATGGTTATCTGAAGTAAAAATTGTTTAACCATAAATAATTTCCTATAAAATAAAACTGATATCTAAAGTGTTTGATCGATTTTTTTTTATGGCTTATCAACCTTTTTGTAGATTATTTAAAGCTGAAACATTTTTGGATTTTAAGAATAATTTTTTGTGAGTGAATACTGAATTAACAATTTTTTAGAGATAATAATTTCCAGATAAAAGTCCTACTATTTAACCTATAGCTGAAGGAGAAGAGGTGGATCTTTCCCATGGGTATCTTCATGTAAGTAAATGTAACAAATAACTGGAATTTGAATGCGGCTCTGATTTCTCATATTGAGCCATTATCCATTTCCCCACCCATACATGCAAGCTTACAGCACTTAGTATTCCCAAGTGGTCACCCATCTATGTACTGACCTTATTCAACATTGCTTAAGTTCTCATTCTGGGCCCTTATCCATTCCCCCCCACACATTATTACAACATTGGTATTCCCAAGTGGTCACCCTCATTGACCTTATTCAACATTGCTTAAGTTCTCATTCTGGGCCCTTATCCATTTCCCCCCCACACATGCAAGCTTACAGCACTTGGTATTCCATGGTCACCCATCCACCTTATTCACATTGCTTAAGTTCTCATTCTGGGCCCTTATCCATTCCCCCACCCACATGCTTACTTACAGCACTTGGTATTCCCAAGTGGTCACCCATCTATGTACTGACCTTATTCAACATTGCTTAAGTTCTCATTCTGGGCCCTTATCCATTCCCCCACCCACACATGCAAGCTTACAGCACTTGGTATTCCCAAGTGGTCACCCATCTATGTACTGACCTTATTCAACATTGCTTAAGTTCTCATTCTGGGCCCTTATCCATTCCCCCACCCACACATGCAAGCTTACAGCACTTGGTATTCCCAAGCGGTCACCCATCTAGGTACTGACCTTATTCAACACCCTTAATCCTCATTCTGGGCCCTTATCCATTCCCCCACCCACACATGCAAGCTTACAGCACTTGGTATTCCCAAGCGCTCACCCATCTAGGTACTGACCTGGCTTGACGTTGATTCTTAAGAGTTTTGTAAGAAAAAGAGATTTTAAGAATAGAACATAATGAAAAGAAAATATGAATGGCTCAGAGATCTTTGATTTCAGTTGAAAGATTGGTTGAATTTTTACAACAAACTTTAATTCTAAGACATGGAAGGAAAAAAAGATCTTTCATCTTGAAGTAGGGGTTGCAATCAGTAAGTGTTAAGCAGTAAATTTCTTAAATTTAAAAACATAAAAGTTTAACTAACAAAAGCCACAGTCTGACTTATAAAACCACAAATGTATAACCAAATATATAATGGTTGAAATTGCCAAAGACTTAAGTTGTTAAATATGAAAGAAAAAGAAAAATCATTAAATGCTTAAACTTAATTCACATTTAAAATTGGTCCAAGTTATTGGAACACCTTTTTTATATATATTTACATTATTTACACTGTTATCCTCATCTTTATTGCCATATTCATAATATCTCATCTCATAGATATAAACATTTTATATATATATATATATATATGTGTGTGTGTGTGTATCTCTCTCTACCTACCCTGATGATGACTTAAAGTCAAAAGTTTGAAACATATTTCTTGTTCTTTTCTTACAAAATGAACTCTGGACACTTTCTGATGGAATTTCTCCCTTGTCTAAGAAGGATTATTCTTAATTTGGAAAAGTCGACCATTAAAATTAATCAATAGAAAATATTTGTTGTCTTTAATATTTGCCTTAAAAAGTGTGTGTGTGTGTGTGTGTGATACTCTTACCATTTAGTACACTTAAATCACACTTTAGAGTTATATTTTAACTTCAAGACTACCCTCTCCACCATTTCTTTTGTTTACTTTTACCTACTTAAAAATATTGTCTGTCCTAAAGGTTAATTTAACATCTTTTAAAGCCATTAGAGGGAATACTGTTAAAAAGTTGAAAGTAATATATAAACAAAATATGACAAATGATTTTATTATAATCTCACTGACTGGTTCAACTTGTTTTTCAGCTTGTCAAAAAACTTTGCTGTATGAGGGGGTGCTGAAAATTTCCCAGGGCATCCCTCTTCCCCATTATTCTAATAGCCATTGAAACACTGATTTCAGGAAGTATGTTGGTCCGAAAACTTTTAATCACCTCTCGTATGAGACATGCCCACATTCTTCTTAGGAAAAAAAAAAGAAATTAACTGAACACAGTAATATTTATCAAAGTTTCTTTTTGTTTAGAATATTTACATACAAAGTGAATGTCACAAGAAATTGTCATAAAATATGAAAATTTTAACAGAGAATGTGTAGTCCTTTTTTTCATTTAGAGACTTTGTCAAACCAACATCTCCAGTTTGTTAAATCTCTTAAGCTTGATATTGTCTGACCATCAACAAATAACTACATGCAGATTGCAAATCATATTCACTCAAATACAAATGAATTAATATAACAATCCTTAATAAAATAAGTAGTACAAGAATAAATGTAAAGAGATTCTATTATTGGTAGAGAAGATCAAAACTGAAATTTAAGCGTGTGTGTGTGTGTGTGTGTGTGTGTGTGTGTGTGTGAATTTTGGATGTATAAATTTGGCTGCAATTTTCAGTTGATTTATTTCTTATTCATGATAGAAACTATTTGTTTCAAGAATTAATATTTTAGACAACAAAAAAAAATCATACCAATAATAATTAGCCTCTTTCAAATATAATTCTCAACAAAAAAAAAAAAGAGTGACTAATAATACTAAATATTACTTTAGGTTCATTTTGATTAAAAATAAAAAAAATTATTTTTTTCAGAATAAAAAAAAATTAACTGGATGTTTGCTGGTCTTCAAGGCAATGTATTGAAAAAAAAAAAAAAACTGATGATGTGTAATTAAAACATTTTTTTTAAAAGATTAGATGAAAAGAAACACAAGTAACAAAGAATTTGTAAAGAAAATTGACTTGTTCAAACTGAAAAGCAAATTGTTTAGAAATTGGAAAAATTAAGGACACAAACTCTACAATATGGGCTTTGCAGAAACTAATCTTTTAGTGAAGAAATAATCTAGTGATAGTCCCTAAATTCAAGTATTTTCTTTACAAACAAAAGAAATAAAATATATTAAAATAAAACAAAGAAAATAATATAATTCTTAAAAAAAAAAAAAAAAAAAAAAAACCCTAAAAATATTAAATGTCTTCATTGAACGAGAAATGAATTGTAAATTCACTACCTGAAAGGACTATTTTAAAAGAGGGTGGAAAACACGGTTTCTAATTTATAATCCATTTATAATAACCTTCCTTTATAGACGATATTCCTTAGGCCCAAATGATAGAATTTCTCTTTAGAGTAGAAAAAAAAAGTTGTTTTTCTTTTCAATAGTACAATGAATTAACAACTGCATCCAAAAATCAATACATATCATACCAAAAAAAAACAAACTACAAAGCAATCATCCTAATTTATTAAGCTGATATATCGGATTATACTAAATCCATTTATATGAGTGCATTATTATTGCATTCAAGTTCTGATGCAAGGAATTTAATTCATCAATGAGTGTAAAATTTAAATTCAATAAGCAGAAATAATATTCTTTTGATGTGGGAAATTAGTGAATCTGATCATACTAATTAGTCACACTAATTAACTTAAAGCTTTTGGGTTATTTTAGCACTGTTGCTATGAGTTTTACTTTTTAACCAGTTTCCAAAATAATGAACCATGACCAAAAGGGAGCAAAATAAAAAGAAGACATTTTTAAACCTGTTACATTTATAATGAACATGACTAATAAAGTTAAAATCCAAAGCAAAACAGTAGCTTTCTCCACCAACACATTTTTCCCATCTTTTTTTTTTTTAACTTGTTAAAAATGCAAAATACAAACTAGGACTAATCAAAAATGGTGGGATTACTTGTGTATGGGTCAACATTTGATTGGATCAGAGTATCTATGTACTGTGTGAAAAATGTGGCACATAAAAACATCATATATTTGATAATTCTCTTCAAGTTAAAGAAAATTTGTTTGTTTTTCTGTATTTAACCCATTTTCATCATTTCTCTCCCTGGCCGTATGATTTCAAACTAAAAATTCTCAAGATCTGCAAATAATGGATTGATTATGTTAATTTCATGTATGCCTTTATACTCATTGGTACATTTCACTTCTGATCTCAGAAATTTAATCTATCAAATGAAAAAAAAGGATAGGGAAGCACTAGTTATATAATCTCAGTTATAAATAATCTAATATGGCAGAGTAAACAAAAAGAAGAGAAAATTAATTTGACATTTGATGCCCAGCAAAGTCATCTTGTTTTCACAAATACTGCACTGGTTCTCATCTGAGTAACACATGGAAATATATATATATATATATATATATGTATGTGTGTTATGATGTTGATTTGGGGTTAGTAGAGACAAACGCCAAATAACACGTAACAATAAAAAGGGTTTTAATAGGTTGGTAAAAAGGTACAGAAATCGCCTGAGTAGTCAATAACTAGCTCAGCTAAGAACTTCTCTGTCTATCTGTCTTTTGACATGCCACTATTTAAAGTCTTTGTTCGCAGACAAGTTCATCTTCAAGAGGGTGGTAGGTTTTCGACACAACACTATATATATATATATATATATATATATATATATATATATATATAAAAGTTGTCACCCAATTGGTCATCTGGAAATGCATTTGGAAATCTGCTTATTGAATTAACATATTAAAAAGAACTGAAATAAAATGATCATGTAAAAGAGTGAAATATCAAAAGCTATCATTTTCCTGTTTTTTTAACCATCAATTCTATTATTCTTTTTTTTTTCTTTCTTTTTTTTAAGGCTGAGGTCATGAGCTTGAAATGTAGTTAATCTATCTGAATAAGTTTTACAGATTTTGAAAAGAGCACCCTCCAAATAAATGTTGGAATATTTTTCCATATTTTAAGGTCTCTTAAATAATGTATGAAACAACAACAAAAGAAAAAACTGAAATGTGAGATTACTACTTATTCAGCTTCATATTCCATTAATAAAGAGGAAGTTACACAGACAGCTTCTTTCTCAGAACTGTTACATTGTGGAATGGATTGCTGAGAATATTCTTCTCTGAACACTATAATCTTAACCTCTTCAAATCTTGGGTCAACCATTATCTATCCTACATATCCTCATATGTACTTCTTCCTCCCTCCTTGTATGCCTTTACAATAATCTTAGTAGCCATGTACCTTGAGTGGCATTTGGGCATTTTATTGGGTGAATAAAAAAAAAATAAAAAAATTCAACTATTTTACTTCCATTTATTGTTTTTGAACAAATCAAGCACTGTTGATGGTGATTTGTTATGCTTTGATAATATCCTAGAAAAAGAGAAAAAAAATAATATTCAGGGACAGAGAACCAACACAGAAGCAATAGTCACAAGGCAAAGATGAGAAAATAGAGAACAAAAAGGGAGAAAAAGATTATGAAAATTTAAGTACAAAAACATTTTTAAATAATCTCAAAGTGGAAGTAATGTTTGACAGAATTCAAAGAAATAAAGAGGAAATTACATTTTTAGTTATGCTTTAAAAGCTGCCAACTTTGATCACACATAAGGAAATATGAAAATCCTTCTAAGTACTTGTAAAATCTGAAATACATTAATACCATAAATATCTAACAGGGGAGAGAGAGAGAAACAACAATAAAACAGAATAAAAAGAAAATATTTAACACGCACACTTTGCACTGGCATATAACCTGTTGACAATCATCAGATCATAGCAATTCTAATGTTTGTCTTATTTAAGAAAGATTGTCACACATGTAAACATGAGCTAACTTTACAAACACGTGTATGTACAGCTGAACAATGATTTCTTCATCCTTTCAGCAATCAGGAAGTAAATGTTTTCACTAATAATGGCATAAACATGAAAAAGCTAAGACCTTGCATTAAAAGAATAAAAATAAAGGTAAAATGTTCAGTTTTACTTAAATCCTCCTTCACAAATCCATTTGTTGATCACGTGTGAATAGGTACAGTATTCTGAATTAAAGTCACAAGTGATAGAAAATAAATAAGATACATTTAGCTTATATAAGCTTATGCCAATTAGTAATTATGACAATAGAAGATTAAGAAAAATAACTGTATGCCAGTAGTTTTACAAACTTCCAGAGATAAAAAAAAAAAAAAAAAAAAAAAAAATCGCCACTTTGGTTTATTTCAAATTTTTATTTAAATTTGTTCAGTTTAATAAAATATGTATAATGGAAAAAAAAAATTAAATGCTGGAAATAGGTAGAACTACTTTTTTTTTTTAACAACATTATGCAATTTTTTTAAATGCATTTTAAAAATCTGAAGGCAGAGAGGTAAACCTAGTTCTCAATTTGAAGCCAGTATTCTAAATTCACTTTCAACAAATATTTTAAAAAGTCACCTTCAATTTAGTCTTTGCATCTGGCAGTACATTTTATCATTGAACTGTATCTCTATCTATATAGCAAGTGTATAAAGGTCATTGCAAATCATGAATTGGGATAAAAAAAATACAATGTAGAATAATAACATGAGGAAACTGACCAACTTCAGAAACATTAAAAAGAGATTTGCATATTTGTAAAATAACAGGTTTTCTTTGAGTTAAAACAACAAGGCAAGTGATTAATGGTACATTTGAAAGACAAAAGAAAGAGAAATTTCTTGAAGATTAATAGAAAGAAAAAAATTACTTTAAGAAAAAATTTTAGGATATTTATTTTTAATTGAAGACCAAACTGCAGAATTAATAAGTTTATCACACTCATGTTTTGGTGGTTAACAAATAGGATTTTAGCAGATTATGAGATTAACTCCATGACTTCTTTTTTTTCAGATAGTTTCATCCAATACAAAGGTTAAGAATAAAACCTGGTGCCAAAATATTGTGTTGCACCAATTTAGTAAGCAGTGAGTAAAGGTTGGTAATCCCAGCAGAAAATTGTTCAATACAAAACTGCTGATTTTTTTCTTTTTTTTAACCGAGTCTCAATTTCTTATTCTTTTTAAAGGTTATTTTTAGCTAATATATTGTTGCTTAATTAGCAAATAATTCACTTTTGTTTTTGTTTCTTGCACTAAATTTTTATGGAAAATATTTCAACCTATGATTTTCAAAGCTTATATTTGTACAAGAAGTCAAAATGAGTCACAATCATATGTCCAGATAAAAATGCCAGTTAAACTTTGATGACAGGGAAAAACTTCAAGTAGGGATTTGGGTTTAAAAAAAGTTATGTGACAAACAATCAAGCAAAGAAAACCACAAGCATCAAAAGGGAGACGAGTTAGAAAACTTTAATGTATCCAACATAACCACTTGTTTAAGAATGACAAATAATGCTCAAGAAAATAGATTCTATATAAGAATTAAATGAGAAACATTAAAAGTATGAAGGGTTACTTTTTTTTTTTTTAATCACTTATGATGCTTTAAAAAAAAATAAATGAATGTTCTAAAGATGATATGTATGTTAAACAAATAGAGATGAAAAGATAAAACATGAAACAAAATTGCTTTGTAGTCTTTTTTTACTTGCATTATTTACATTATTCAGACTGTTATCCTCATCTTCATTGCCATATTCACAATGTTTGAGCTATTGTAGGCTCTAGCCTTCTTCAGGTGATTGGAATTTCAAATCGAACCCTTTATTTCATCCACTGGGGTAAACAGTTTTAGTTCCACATGCCATGCCTCTTCCAGATGTCTCAGTTATTTCCCTTTAACTCAACTCTCCAAGTTCTTGGTTCACCACTGCTGTGGCCTGCTACTGAACTCACAACTCTTTGGGTCTAGTCACCAGATCCAACCAACATCTTTATCCACTGGGCCATGGACAAAACGTTGTGAATATGTCAATGAAGATGAAGATAACAGACTAATGTAAAAATGCAAGTAATCATAATACCTCATCTCAGAGATATAGACAAATAATCTATCACAATTTTCTTCAAAGTAGCCAAACAATGGGTACAGATATACAGATTAGTTTGAAATAAGTCCATTTGTAACTCAAACAAGCAACTATTTTGATGAATAGGAAAAAGGTTATTTTGCTATGTAAGGCTTGTGATCATGTAAAAAAGATGTTATTAAAATGAATCAGTTGCTGGTTCACCATATGTCTCACTAAAATAATCAAGATTGTAAGCAAAGAATTCTAATAACAAAGCAAAAATATCTCTAATCAGTTTGGATCACTTCTGACATTTCAATAAATTTATCAAGGCTCAAAAGAGAAAGTTTTTTTTAGGATATAAATTTATTTCAAGATGGAATAAATATAAAAATCAAAGAATATTTTGTTGAATAAATTTTTTCTATGAATTTTATATTTTGTTTAAATTCACAATCTCATATTGAACAACTTAAAACTAATTGCAATAAAATGAATTTTTATAATGCTTAAAAAAAGGAAAAAAAAAAAAAGAAAAAAAAGCTTTCAATCCATATGATAGCATGTTTATATTTCTTTAAACTGTAAAAAACACTCCTAGTTCTTGTAATGTTGCCATCCAAGATGCATTCTGAAGTGCATTCTTTGATTATTGAAATTGTGGAAGCTTGAGGGGTTAAAATTTGTCCTTGTGAAAATATTCAAAATGTACAGAAAAAAAAATATAAGAAAACAGATAAAGTGAAAATACAAAATGTTATATTCCAGAATTGTTGAGATGTTTTACAAATAACATTTTGAGTTTCTTCTTCTAAAGAGAAAGTTTTTAGGCAACTGTAAATAAACTTGAAAATGGAGGATGTTTATTTTTTATCTTGACTACTTGATATGTTGCCTCCTAATTTATACTAAAAGCCCAGACTGCATATTAGACTCAAGGATGCCAATATTTAACAGAATTGAAATTGTATGAATTAAAGAGTATAAAATTGTTAATAACTTAATAACGACAAATCTGAAAATTTGCAGATTAATAATTTGATGTTTTAAATGCTGTGTAAATTTTTAACTTTTTATATAAATTATGAGTTAACTAAATTTTAAGTTTAGATCCACTCAGCAGGACTATTGTATTTTATAAATAATTTTTTTTTAATAAAAACACTTATTTTGTGCCAAATTGGTTAATTAATAGAATATGTGTCCACTGTAATTTGAATTATCTATTTAATTAATTTTAGCAAATTTTAATTTATACATAAAGTTTTTTTTCTTCACAAACACTACCAAATAACATTATGTAAAAAAATAACTAATTTTGAAAATTCTGACAAGATAGCAATTAAATTTTATAATTTGACTCTCAGACTAAAAGTTCAATCTTTGCAGACAAAGCTGGATAATTTCCTAAAACAAATGCATTCACTAAAAATAGTTTAACAAAACTCTTTCCTTAAAGCAGAACAAAAAAGCATGAGAAGTTATATTCTTTAGAGAAACGGATAACTTTGTGAAATATACTTACATATATTTAAGGATGGAGAATGTTTTCTAAAAGGTGTTTAAAGCCACTCAATGTTCAAGAAAATATTCAAAATAAGAGGTTTAGTTTGTGAGGGGGTCAATTTGATAGTTTGTAGTTTCCAATAAAGAGTTGGAAAGTGAAAGTACTGAACTTCAGAAAGGAAAGAAACAAACCCTGTTGGTAATATGTTAATTGTCAATTAAAATAGATCATTCTCTCTCTCTCTCTCTATAGAGAGAGAGAGAGAGTGTGATTTAAACTACTTAACTGGATATGAAAGATTTCGTTTATTTAAACCAATAAGCGGATTAAAGTGTCAAATGAGTATATAATACATGATTCAATAACCAAATTGAAAATAAAAGTACAGATTACTTTTGTGGGGTGGGTGGAGTAAAGGCATTTAAATGCTTTTCTTTTTTAGTGTGAAGTGAATTCTCCAAAGAACCCAGTTAACTAAATCTTTTTAAGTACTAAAATGGAAAAGAAAAATCTAAGAGGAGGAGTTAGAAAAAAGAATTTGGAATTATTTACATTATTCCTCAAGGACAGTGGATAAAAGCATTGGTTGGATCCAGTGAATTGACTCACAGAATTGTGAGTTCAATCCCTGGCTACTGCAGCGGTGTTGAGTTAAAGGGAGATAACTAAGACATCCGAAGAGGTATAGCATGTGGAACTAGAACAATCTACCCCAGTGGATGAAATTCAAATCACCTGAAGGAGGTTTAAGTGTACAATGGCTGAAATATTGTAAATATGGCAATAAAGATGAGGACAATAGTCCGAACAATGTTAATGTATTGTAAGTAAATGATGTATTGTAAATAATTACAATACCACATCTCAGAAATAATTTGGAGTTGTTTTACTTTTTAGTTCTTATCAGCTTAAAAAAAAAAAGAAAAAAAAAAGAAGACTATAAGTCAGAGAGTGACACTAAATTTGTAGAGGAAAAAAAAACCCCTAAATTTTAGAGATCATTATGACGTCTTATTCCCATCCCCCCGAGAAAATAACACAGTTGGCGAAGAAGTGAAAGAGAGCAGGAACTTAAGAAATGCAAAGATAGTCAAAAAAGCAAATATTACAAATAAAAATGAAATTGAAATTTCCATCCCACGAAAGTTAAAAAAAAAAAAAAAAAAAAAAAGAAAGAAAAGAAAAGAAACGAAACACTGGGAAACTACTGCTGTAGTTTTGCAACTTTCGGTAATAAATACTCATCATGTCCATGTTTCTGTTTGCCTCGACGAGAGAAGGGAGTCGAAACAGTCACAAAATCTACAGAATTTTATTTGAAAAGAAATCATATATCACAAACTGTCAAGAAATAATTTGAAAAGCAAAACGACATAAAACAAAAAAATAATAAAGATTCTATAATTCTAAGTTTATATTCCATAAAAGATTCTAATTAAATACCCACTTAATGATAATAATAATAATAAATTTTAATCTAATAAACAGAAATTACAAAGCAGGATTTTGCTGTCGTTCGTTTTGTGAGCATTTGCAAATAACTGCTTGTTGTTTACGTTTTTAAGAGCAAAATACGGAATAATCAATAAAGATCAGAGGTTGGTATTTTACTGTAATTATGGCCATGATTTGAAAACAAGAAGCACCTGAAAGAGGTCAGTGGTTGTTTCTACAAAAGGTGAAGAGAGAGAGAGAGAAAAGAAAATGAAGAAAAAGACCAACCTAATTTGTAAACACACAACAAAATGGGGATAGAGAAAAGTGAGGGCGTAAGAAACGTATTTCTTCTTGAGAATAAAAAGGCGGCGGAAAGGAATTCCTGAAAAGTCTGCGAAAGTAAAAGATGGGGGTGGTGAGAGGAAATGAAGAAAGAAAAAGTGAAAACAAAAAAGGAAGAAAAAGCGAAAAAGAAAATGTAAAAATCAGTCAAACTCAAAAAAATGTAGGAGGAAAATTTTTCAAGACAAGAAATGGAAACAGGTATTTTTGTTTTGTACAACGAATTGTTGATAGGCTATTTATAAAAAATTAATAAATTAGAGAATTAATAAAAAAAAAACAAAACAACAAAACAACGTAAGTAGTAATTCGTCATGAACAAATCGGAGATGACATAAAATAAAAAAAAAAGTTAAGTTTTAAAAAATTAATTTGAATTTTTTTTTTTTTTTTAGTCAAGAAGCTTTTAGTTTTAACCAACGCCACCAAAACACACTGAGTCACACAGTAAGTGATATTAGCAGACATGAAGGTAAAAAAAAAAAGAAAAACGTTAATAAAATAAATCCTCACCAAAAAAAAAACAAAAAAAAAGAAGAAAAAAATCAAAAACAGCTGATTGCCTTTTCTTTTTTTTTTTCGTATCGGTCAAGCACTGATTTTACTTGAAGCGAGTGTCGTGTTGTGCTGTCAGTTTTTAAAAATTATTGTTGTTGTGGTGACAGGCCAATTAAAAGATGGGCAAGGAAAGACGACACTAAAGAGCACCATGGTGACAATCCAAGTGACAAAGAAAGGAAAGAAAACAAGACGAAGAGCTACGATTCACTGGCCTTTATGATGACAAACATGAGCATCTTGCGTGCCACCCTTCCCAGAGTATCCGACAAGTTAAAAGAATTGAAAGGCAAGCAATGACAGTAATGGACTGACTGGGTAGCTAGTTGCTTGATTGACTGGTTCATATAATCAGTAGCAGCAGCAGCAAAACATACACTCAAGTGGGTAAATGTACAGGTGAGACTAAAGGTTAAACATTGAGCTTGGGATTGCTTTGAAAAAGAGATGGAAATGGAAAAAAGGAAGATTTTACACTTTGGTACTGCATATAAGGAGGATAACTGAAAAAAAATTGGATTTTATTTTTTAACTATTTCTCCGCAATAAAGGCAACAAAGCCACTAATGTGCAGGGAGTTACTGAGTGTGAAAGAATATAGGAAAAACATTAAGGAGTGAGGACAATAAAAGAACAGAAATTAAAAACAGAAGATAACCACTGAGATTGCATTTAAATTTTTGAAGATAAAATTTAACTGGAAAGTAAGAATCCAGAAGAGAGTTCCACAAATGAGTTGTGCATTTGAATATTATCTGATATCCTCACCCATAAAAAATTGACAATTATCAATTATTCTTGTCTTCATAAAAAAAATAATTTCCATGACTAAATTCTTTAAAACTTTATAGCCTTTTTCCGAGAAAGACAGATTTCCAAAGTAACCAGAAAATACTGTGGAAAAAATAGTTAACAATTGTCCTATAAGCTCAAGAGAAGAAATACAGTATTATAATAATAATAATAATCCTTCTGATTTCTGGTGTATACTCATTTCTTTCCAAGTTTCAACGAGAAACCTAAGGTTTTTGAATACGTCACAGTACAAATGATAGAAAAAGAAAAAAACAAACAAAAAAAAACAAAACATATGAGCAATGTACCATGCCCCACTTAAGTTTTAATTATAGTTTAATTAGACAAAATCAATTGCAATGAAAAGTGGAATTAAAGTTAAACCTTTATTAAAGAGTTATTTTTTAAACTTTTCACTGTTCGATATTTAAATTTAGCTTTAAATGAGTTATTTATTTAGTTTTTAATCACATGTAACTACAGTAGTTATTACCTGTTACTTTATGTTGTTTATGATTCGCCAAGATCAAAAAAATGGATGGACAGACAGACATACACTGTTCTTTATTTATATAGAAGATGTATATTTTATTCTTTTATAAATGCTTATTCATATATGCTAATGAAATTCTGTAATAATTAATATTTTGTCTGGGTACTGACAATGGAGAAATCACAAAACTCTGATAAGTATTGTGGACTTAAATTACTTTAGATACAATATGTGATCAATTTTATTGAGAGAGAAATTGAAAGATATCTTGGATTTTTTTTAATACCAATATCCTTCAATACAAGCAGCGATGACTCACCACAGATTCCTATAATTTATTATCTGTGAATTGCCATGACTTGGAAAAGACAGATTGGTTGTCTTCTCTGCAAAAGAGAACAGATGGGGTCATGCCTTTTCCAAGGGTATACTGTGAAAGTGAACAAAGCAGATGAGGCTAGAATTTGAACTTGGATCTCACTTTCTGCACAAACAACACATTATTTGCACATCCATAAAAACAGATAACATAATAGTTACCATTATTGTCTTTTCCCCATTCTCATTGCTAAGTGTCAGTTATGGTCATGGACAGTTATGGTTTTGAATAGAGAGTTATCCTCCTAGATTGGTTGCCAACCACAGCTTGAGAGGTCAGTCTGCCTTATTATTTAAACCATAGCTGGAGTCCATGATTCTCTTTAAAAGTGACATTTGTGGGTTCCAGATTATCTTCTGACGATTGCTATGAAGCTGCTGCTCATCCATCTTCATCCCAAGGATGAAGCGGCTGACCACATGAAGGATTATCATTAAGGTGAGTCATCTACTCTGGTTTTGAAACTGGAGTAATACTTCTAGACAGACTGCCAACCAAAGTTAATATATTCTCTCTCTCATACACACACACACATATATATGTATGTGTATGTGTTTCTTTTTATACAAAAGTGTAAATGTTTAAAAGCAAATATATTTACAAAGCCAATATAAGCATTTCTAACATTTTGGGCCACATGAAAATATTTCTTAAGTTAAAATTCATTTTTATATTCTTGTTACACTACCATAAATATTATACTGAAACAAATGTTTTAAGACATGCAAAATACATAAAAACTGTAAAACAAATGCAGAACCTGGTATTTATAGATTCAATTTTACCAATTATGCTTTCCCACTAATTTTTAACAATCTTCACCAGGTGACCCATTCTGATAGCCTTGTGTCAAAACTAAGCTAAGCATAGTAAATAATATTGGCTGTCTTGGTATCAACTAGGGGTTAGTAAGTTAATCTAGTTGACCATTTCTGCTGAGTAGTGAGTTTGTTCCTGACTAGGTGACCCATTTTTGTGGCCTTGTGCCAGAATTAATCTAAGCTTAGTAAATAACTTTCAACTTGTGGATCTATAAGAGAGACCTTTTGATCAAAATTTCATGGTAAGTCAAAGAATTTCCTATTTGTGTATAATTCTTGATAATAAATAAAGTGGAAAATAATAAAAGTTAACATTTACACTAAGGACTAGTCAAATTTTTTAACTGGCCTACAGACGTGCATTTTTTAATTGCGGCTAATTGCATCTTTGTATTTTTCCTATAATCTAGCTCTTAGTCAATAAAATAGTTGTTTTCTTTCTACTTGTCTTCAGATTAAGTATAAAACAATATCAGAAGTTATAAAATTAAGAAACGTGCATACATTTCTTGGTAAGAGTTTCTTCCTTCTATTCTTTAAATTAAGGTTTCTTTCTTAAGTAAATTGATTTATTGAAAATGAAAAGAAAAATCATAACAAGCCCAAATGAGAAGTAAAAAAAAATTAAAGCAGGAAGTATTCTAAAGATTTTTCACTTTCTCCAGAAAAAGCATGTAAATTGTTTTACTTGAAACATTTCTTAAAAGCAAACTGGAAAAAATTTAGGAAGGAAATGTATCAAAGGATTAAAAAAATTAAAATAAAAATGCAATAAAAAAAAAAAAAAAGAAAAAATGAACATGTAAAGTAGAATCAGAAGCATTAAACATTTTTTTAAATCAATAAATAGAAAGAAACATTCTGGATTGATTTTAAGCAACTGACTTTATTTTTAAATGGGGGGAAAAAATAAAGAAAAATAGATTTGTATAAGAGAAGCATATAAATGGTTTCATATCTCACTCCTTAAATAAACACTTCTTATTGACAAACAAAAATATACTCAAGTAACCAAAGAGAACATTACTTTTAAATCAATGTACATAAATCTTAGAGTACACACACACACACACACAAGAGAGAGAGAGAGAGAGATATGTACATATATCTAAGAAAATAGTCCAAAATCTATGTGGATGCCATATACATAATATAACCACAAGTGTGAAGCACTGACTCAAACATGAACAAGGAATTTTATAAAGATCTGATCTTTTACTTTCTCTAACAAATCTGTTACAAGATGAAGGGATGGAGTTTTGCAAGGTGAGGACAGAGAGAAAAAGAAAAGATAGAAAAATAGAAGAGAAAAAGAGATGAAAATAGAAAAGGAAAAAAAAGGAAAAAAAAGAGAAAAAAAAGAAAAAAAGAAATGAAAAAAAAAAGAAATAGAAAAGGAAAAAAAAGAAAAGGAAAAAGAAAAGAAAAAAGGAAAAAAAGGAAAAAAAGAAATAGAAAAGGAAAAAAAGAAATAGAAAAGGAAAAAAAGAAATAGAAAAGGAAAAAGAAATAGAAAAGGAAAAAAGAAATAGAAAAGGAAAAAAGAAATAGAAAAGGAAAAAAGAAATAGAAAAGGAAAAAAGAAATAGAAAAGGAAAAAAGAAATAGAAAAGGAAAAAAGAAATAGAAAAGGAAAAAAGAAATAGAAAAGGAAAAAAAAAGGAAAAAGAAAAAGAAAAGGAAAAAAAAGAAAAAAAGGAAAAAAAAAAGGAAAAAAAAAAAGAAATAGAAAAAAAAAAAAATAGAAAAGGAAAAAAAGAAAAGGAAAAAAAATAAAAAGGAAAAAGAAATAGAAAAGGAAAAAAGAAAAGAAAAAAAAAGAAAGAAAAGGAAAAAGAAATAGAAAAGGAAAAAAAAAAAAAGAAAAAGAAATGAAAAGGAAAAAAAAATAGAAAAGGAAAAAAAATGTTGAAAAAAAAAATTTTGAAAAGATCAGAAAAAGAATGTTGATAAACAA